>OX424446.1:13150398-13760398 GCA_949152495.1 Lasius fuliginosus | reverse complement strand
CTTGTTTGATCGTGTTGATTTTGTGGCTCGTTTGACTTCGTCGCGTTATTTTCTGCGACTGTTTTCTACGGTTAACCTTTGTTGACCCTGTACACTCGAGGTGGCTCAGTCGACCGGGGAAATTCAGGGCGACGTGTTCGTCGAGAGCGAGAGAGCTTTCACCATCATCCACGGCGAAGCACACGCCGTGGATTCGAGTCAAAAGCAGCTCGAAATTCCTTCGAGCGAGAGAACTAATTTTTCGCCGTAATAACCCTTCCGTTCACGGTGTCACGTACAGATCCACGGAATCTACGCAAGGATGGGGGATATTCCTATTTTGTGTGTACGTGTGTGTAATGCAAAGTGCAAATTCAGGTCGGTAAATAACATCGGAAAGAATATGTTCAGCATAATAATTTGTACAATATATTGTACAATATATTGTAACAATATAATGTATTGTGACAATATAATTTGTACATACTGATGCAAAAATGTTGCGCGATGCAAGCGCGCTGCACTAGGTTTCGGAGAATGAGATGTGTCATACAGCATATTTTCTTGCTTTGAACCTTTATATAATTAATATGTCATTATCTGTAATTTGTCTGTTTTTCCTTGTTACAGATTTATTATTAGTATTTACGATTTTTATAAATTTACAACTTTACTTAGTACACTTTATATATATTCAAGTAATGTTTCATTAATATAGAATCGCTAAAATTTTGCATATATAAAATTAAAAAATACAAACAAATTATTGATCATTTTTCTATTCGGGTATTATGTACGGGTATTTAATAATTTAAAAAACTGACTAGTATATAAAACGGTTTTTAAAAACATTCCAGTTTTTAATTCTTCAATTAAATCATTCTATCGATAATCGATGACCTAGGTACAACGATCACCAAAAGAAGAGCAAAGTCTGGAGAAGATCCGTGAGATCTGATTACATCAAATACCATTATTATACCACATTTTTTATATATAATACCATTATAATACCGTTATAATAACCATGTCAAATACGGTTTTCGCCCGACACTCGTTAAGATGTTAATTTCGCACACGAGAGAAATGTTCATGGCAATCTAGTTCCCCAGAATCGGAGATTGGATCGTCATTATCGGGCGTGTAACGTCTTTTAAGTTGTAACTTTGATAATTCGTGGTTATTCACATTCTAAAATGTCGATCTCGCTCTGAATCAACGAGAACATTTGAAATTCACGATAATCCTTACATTTAATGAGTCGAGATTAAGTCAATCGCGTCGATAATGTTCATGAAAAAACGAATGAGATTATTACGGAAACTTAATCGGTAAGTAAAGTCAAGATCGACTGTATATACGTTATCACAAAGCACTTTCCAGTTTCTCAACGCTTTTCGCGATGTTCAAAGGTACGCGAACACGTCGCGCCCTTTATCTTTTAGAAGAGTGTCTTTTTTTTCTCTTTTTCTTTTTTATTTTCCTTAGAAGAAGCACCGACTAGGTAGAGCGATATTACGTTCTCAAACTTCACCGTCTACAGATTAGAATACGATCGAAAAATATGTGCGAATTGATATCGAGATTTTTACATTATTGATCCCTCGTAAGTGCGCTCGCGATCGATCTTACGAAGTCGCCGGCCATTTATAATTCGGTCGTCGCGATTTTTCTACATCTTGAAAAAAGGACGCTCGATTTAAATCCTTCGAGGAGCAACGATTAATATCGAGCGAATTTGGGGAGAGCCGACAAACTCTTTCAGGTCACAGTCGAAAAGAACGCGATACGATTTACAGTCCCGTGGCTATCGATTGGTATTGGACAGTAATATATATATCGCGTATGCGTGATAAATACAATGGTACGTCCATATACCCGCTAAGATAATACTTTAATATGAGATACAAAAATTCAATCAGGTATTTCCACATCGATAATTATAGATTCTTTCATCTACTTCTGCCAAATTTCGTTTCTATACTGCGCGAATTAATGTTAGCAAAGCTTAAATCTAATCGCAGATAAACCCTAGGAGAGTACAGAATACAGAAATACACCGCTATAAATCCATGCTTTGTCACGTGTATATTGCACATTTATCGTCGTTATGTCGTTATAGACAATGCTGCTTATATAATCCGGTTCCATTACATTATCGTTACGAATCACAAGGAAATGAGGACTAAAGGCCTAAAATAGTTTCGTGTAATCACTAGAAATCAAGACTGTCACGGATTCAACTTATCGTCACGCTCAATTAATGCTCGGCATGAACTTATAAGACTCCACTTAGCACGATTAATTAAAAAAAAAAAAAAAAAAAAAAAACAACTCATCACGCTGTTGGTGTGTGGAAAAAATGCATTTTTCATCTATTTTCCTTCGTGAGATCTTCGAAATTTCATGTCCAATACTCTTTACGTTATCAACATACTGGAGAAAGGTGCCTTTGCGCAGCATCAGTTAAAGGTTAATTAACAGCGAGGAACAGACGAGAGAAGAGACGACTGGAAACAAGAGACTCCTGTCCCTCTCTCTACATAAAGGCGACAATATCGGGACGATATCGATGCGGCTCCTTTGCGATCGAACGCGCATAGAGACACTCGATATCCCTCTCGAGACTTTCGTCTCGAGATCGCAAGAACACAGAGAGAATCGCCGAGCGAAATTTGTACAGACCAGCGACGAGAGAGTGGCTATTACTAGATGAAAGCCCTGCGAAAAAGCTGCGAACGGTACTCGCGAAAATCGATCGACTAGGTGCGTGTATTGCGCGACTTTGTTCGTGATCGCGTTACGTCATCGATACGCGACACGTGGTCAGTCTCGATTTCGGAGACACGTTTCACGAATCCTCCTCCTTTTCTTATCCCCGTGATCCCTCCCTCCCCCTTCAGTCTTGCTAGTTCGTTCGCTAATCTGGGATGCTCCCTTAGACAGGTTGTGTGGCACTTAATAGAGACAATCTACGATCTTTTCTAAAGTAAGCAGAATTAATGCACGAGAAGGAGATTGAGATGGAGTTGATCCAGAAGAGCGCGAGCGAAATCAAGCAAAGTTCTTCAAGCTATAGTCACTTTCACGATGATACAGTCACTTCGCTGCGGATGTTGCCTTCCGAGAGATTCTCGACTGCAAAACCGAAATTAACCGTCTATAACCCGGACGACTTCTAGAAAAGATATAAACTCCTTCTATATTTTCATATTCTATGAAAAATTCTACATACATATGTCATAAGTTTATAAATATTATTAAGTTTTTATTACGTTCTCTAGTTTAATTACGGCAATACGCTATCGTATCACTAATCTTTCCGTCACAAGTATCGTTTACACTGATATTATTAGGGTTATAGAAGGTTAATCGTTGAGCGTGCCTGCTGAAAATCCTGGCGGTTGCATTACCCTAAAATATATATAGTCTGTTTATTTTCTAGAAAAGTATCACGACGTCGTACGCGATTTGTGCTCTATTGAACTCAAGACTCTCTCTCTTCGAATCGAATACAAAATTGAATACGTCGACAAAATAAGGATGTAGTGACCGTCGAGCGCATCTCACATGCAACGCGTCGTTTTAAAAAGGCTGATCCCGTTTCGTAAGAAAATAAGCAAAGTTGTGTGGCTTTTTATACAGCGCTTCGGAGGTAGGCAAAGCGTTGTTCCGACTCGTGAGGTTAAATAATGTGTGAAGAAACTCTCGCTATAATCTATAATTTACTCTAAACTAGAGCTGGTTTTTTTGTACTTAACGATTACGAGAGCTTAAATAGCGCCATTTCAAGTATATAATAGCAAAGTGAAAATAGTGCTTGCATATACCGGAAACGCGCGCGAATCACGGACGTAAGTATAGCGGCAATAATTAGTAATAGTAATGAAATGGCATAGGAGAGCAGCAGAATAGTTTAGTAATAGCCGTAATAGTAATAATGACAGTAATAATAATAATAGTACAAACAATAAATATTAATGGTGATACGGTGTAGCAACACAGCGACAGTGTAATACCGAAAGTATTAGCAATAGTAATAATAGTATAGCGCGTCGCGTGTTAATAACAAATAATGACCATAATAGCAAGTTTTAATTCCGTGATGTTTTTAACGATAGATTTTAAAATTACGGGATATGAAAATAGAAATAAACGGAAATAAACAAAATAAATATTCCATTTCGATATTTCATCCGATATTATTTTACAGAAATCTCCTACATGTGCAAAATATATTTCCGCGCATTATTTTTCTGACTTTCATGTTTTGAAAATGCGTTGTTTTACACACAGTGGCACAATTTAAAAAACAAATATTTAGAGTAAACATCAAAATGTCATATTAAAAATATAACATCAGAATGCATATGTTATATTTTATAAGCTATTTGAAGAATTATACACTTGAAATAATCCCGATATACGATTAAAACACTACCTATACATGTAAAGTATCACTAATAACTCGAAAAAAAAAAGATAATGTGTTGCAGTTGACGGTCAAATATTTTACCAAAGCAGTACATAAAAAAAAAAGAAAAAAAGAAAAAAAGAAAATCGTGAATACCGAGCGCAGCCATTGATGCATAAAAGCACTATTATAAAATGGTGTTGACTTCGATCAATGGTAATTCGATAACGATCGTAGCGCATATCGATTATGGGCAGACAAAATTATTGCGCGATTATTATGGACCATCGTATGAGAGTTACTTCGTCCAAGCATGCATCTCGTGAGATGTAAATTGTGCGCGTGTGCAGCACGCGCACGCGCGCGCGCGCGGACATCACTTCCGGACCATTATTGTCGGTAACGGTATTAGATCATAATTCACCTTCTTTTCTCGAGATCCAGGACGCGCAAATTGGCAAGACTTCGGTTTAATTAATTGGCGTCGATCGGCGTGTTCGCGTTTAATAAATTCGATCAGTCCCGCGCGATATTGCCTCCGAAGCGGATTGTGTCAATTTTCGGAAAGTAATCACCGTTAGAAGTTTTACGTTTTAATTACATATAGACAGCCATTAGATTACATAAAGTGCTAAATTAGACAGCCATTATTGCTAATATTATTATTATTACTATAATAATAATTCTTATTAGTATTAATGTTATTATTATAATTATTACTGAGGATCAATAGACGTTTTCGATCGACGAGCTCCCGAGATTATCTTATCGATTCAATAACATTTTAATAGATACACAACGAGACCGCCTTGATAACGTTTACGGGCACTTATAGATTGCATCGAGATTGTTATTACGGAACACAAAGTATATATAATTATCGATGATAGTAAATCATTATACTACTAAGCGATAAACTAACTAGAATTGATGCGATTAGTATTGTTATTGATATCATAAAATATAGAGTCGCGCGTATATTTGTCCATCTCATCTACAATGTAATCGAATAAATAAGTAAATAGCAGAAATATATATCAATGTGTGTGTGTATTTCAGTATGCACAGGAAATTCTCGTTTTTTTTTTTAATACGAAGCGTGTTATCGCTTTTATAAGCGTTCAATCTTATCGTTTCACATTTTATCCAACGTCACGTTAGAACGAATTATCGATTTTCCCTCCGCGCGAAGCTATAAACTTAAAAATCTTATATAAAAAAAAACAAGGAAATCGATAATAATAAAGTGAAATACGTTATAACGCGCGCGGTAATGGTAGAATAATAATACACACTGAATCGTTCCACTATCGTTAAACATCTTATTGCATTGAAGATAAAGCCTCGCTTATATACTGAGCTTGAAATAAAAATAAATTAGAATTTATTCATATTTAGATCGGCAATAATTAGAGAATGTACAATTAAAATATAATTCAGGATTATGACACAGAACGCTATTTTAAAAAGAAAATAATATTCTTGAGAATATTTAAACGTTATTTTTAGGTAGATGTTGTTTCTTAGGTCGATAGAGATATGAATGTTTTTTTATCATATTACCATTTACGATTATTTTTAAATGTACAATTTCCTTACATAATTTATAAAAACAAGATATCAGGCATTTTCTAAGTCGTTTATAAAAATTAATTTGAGCGCAAATCGTCAATAAAAACCCAGAAGATCACATATAAATTTACAGCTTAATATCGAGAAACAGGTATCTTTTATCATAATTTCAATCAATTCACTCGAAGAATTCGCATCTCCGAATGGAAGTCTTAAAAATAATTTAAAGACATCGAGAATCGTCAAAAATAAAATTTCGTCTTTTCGTATATCTTAATATCAAAACAAGTCTCTCTCAGTCGAGAAAAATTACTCGCATTTTCAAGAAGAAATCTTAAAAATAATTTAAAATCGCGAGGTAAAAGTAACATTTTGTTTAAAAAGAGTATTCTATACGAAAAATAAGATGCCCTCAAATAAATACATAAATATTTTCCGATTTTATTATCGTTAAAATTTATTATATAATCGCTATATAGAACCTACCACAATCTTAATATATCTTCAGTTGATAGTTTTAATTTAATATCACGTCATACTTTAATACGTATCGCTTGAATTTTGGTTTCATTTTTTCGGTCCTATTATTCATTCGAAACGAATATCGTTCGATAAAAGTCCTTCGATAAAGCGCGAAACGTTCAATTGAAAAGAAAGATCAATCGGAGCCACGCTCGGCGCATTCTGTCGACGCGTTCTAATTTCGATTTTTAAGGAACAGGAGTGAGAGATTAACTAGCACGCAACAAATATCACTCCTCTCGTTCCAAGAAGACACACCGACGGCATGTTCTCGGTACAGAACGAAGAATTGCGAGAGGAAATCCTAGGCGATCTAGGTCGCTGTATCAACGAGGATTAAAGTGCGGAGAAACGGAGAGAATTATCGATAATCAAGGCAGACTCGGCAGACGCGCGATGGCGAAAAACTATGACGACTAACAAAGCATTACGAACTACGATAGAGCGATATTACACGATTACACACAGTAGAAAAATAAGTATGAACGCTTACGGACTAAGATGGCATGTGATACACTTGTAATTTTGCAGACTATTTTCGTTTCCGGGAGCGACGCCGTTTAAGTTTTTTTTTCCTTTTTCTTTTTTTTCGGGAGGGGAATTTTAGGCTGAAGACACCACCCCCGGTTAATACGAACGAAACGAGGTAAAGGCAGGAGAGTAAAAAGGAGACGGGCAAAGAGTACTGTCTCACATCTACCGCGGAAATATCGTCCCCGATGGTCGATGACTATGACATGTTTTCATTGGCGCGATAACTGTTTCAAAGGGATGAAGAATTTCGCGTCGAAATTCGCGAAACCTCGAATGGAGCGCGTGAAATCCCCGTTAACTAAATGAATGCTGGATATACATAGATTGCTGGAAATATACGTTTGTGTTGTACGCAAAAATTACTTTATAAAACCCTTACCACCGGTTTCAGGTACATCGAAACACAGCAGAATGTAGCTAACTCTAGTAAAAAAAACGACGTAATATTATAAAAATTGGATAGCGTAGTGCGTTAAAAAAAAAAAAAAAAAAAACCAGCGCCGCATCCGTAGAAGCGTGCTGCTGCAATTAAGAGTAAAATCTAAAATTAACGTACTTATTCGCGAAGGAAAGGGGGAGAAGAAGGGGGAGGAAGTGCACGAATAAAATAGTACTGTTTCGCGTAAACGCGCACGTACGCAGGATTAATACGGAAATACATAGCAGAATAATTCATTTCATTTTCGGCCGTTTCGCTGAGCATTTCAGCGCGTATGAAATGAAGTCTCAAGAATAGAAGATGAATGAAAAATTGCAAGTCATCCTGACTTGCGGTCTTACGTGTGTCCCAATAACCGTACTTTATCTTCTGCTTGACGATCGCATCGCAATCGATAACATCACGACGCATCCATGATCGTACGATTAAATATCTCGAGAGAGAGAGAGAGATATATAGTACTTCACATTCAGCGGTATATTAAATATGAACACTATAGCATACACAGACGAGCGTGAAACTTACGAATCACGGATATGTATACAACTAGAATAAGATTTGTATAACTAAAGTGCGTTACGATTAATTTACATCCTTACAAATTTAAGATTGAGTGGAATAGAAGCTCGCGCGCGCGAGAGCTCTCTTTTACAACCTTCCACGAGAGCGTAGTACTTTTGCCCGATTGAATGAAAAGAAGAAAGGGGAAAGGGGGGAAGGGGAGAGGGAAGAACGAACAGAGATAGAGTCTATAGAAGACGCATCCCTTTGGATTTCACGACGATAGTTCCCCGAAGAGTCTACTCTAAAAACGCGAAATCTTATTGTACGCGCATCTTCGATTTCGCACATTTTTGGTCGTTTTTCCCTATAACTCGCTTATTTCTTTTTTTTTTTTTTTCTTTTGCATTTTTCTCTTTTGTTGATTTATCCGCAAGACCCCCAAACACGTACGCATTCCCGAATTATCCCTTACGTATGTAGAATTTCTCCCTTAAATCTCTATATTATAGATACCTTAAGAACTACGCGAAAAAAAGGACAAACGCCAACTATACTCGTTAGAATGAACGTCTGTCTTATCGGACAAGACACGAGAATATCACATTGCAGATGTATATGTATGTGTATGTGTGTGGGTTATATATATATATATATATATATATGTTAATTCTTCCTCTTTTTTTTTTACCTTAATAACTTCGTGGCTTAAGAGCTAAGGAGTTCCTTATATCGAGTTTTACACTTTACGACGACAATGGGCGTGCGCGTGCGATGTGTGCGTATATACGATCTTTTTCTTTTTGTTTCTTTAGTCTTTCGATCAAGATCGATCCCTTTGGATTTTGATATTCATCTCGAAAATCGCAACGAGAATAAAACGCAGCACGGAGGTTATGCAAGTCGACGAGATGTACGAGGACGAGGAATGCAGCGCCGAATTTTTCAATTTGACAATCCGCGTATACATATATCTCGCGCTTTAACGATATTATTATTATTATTATTACGCTAATGTGTTACAACTACCGAGAGAAAAGTAAATAAAACTGTAAAACTATGGAGCTACTGTGTCGTGGGTCTTGTTCGCATGCGAGGCACTCTAAGCATTCGTCTCTCGACACAGAGAGACGAGAACTCGGAATAGTCATCGGTCATCGGTCTCATAAGAGCGATTAAATTATATTTATATACAACGAAATTAAGTCTTTGAATTTTACCCTTTATTGCCATTTTACTTTCTACTAGTATCCTGTTAGAACACGTACTCCGAATACCCATTTTCGCGTACGAAGCATTTGGAATAATATTTTACGCGTTTTTTTTGTTTTTTTTTTTTTTGCGAGAATGTGTGAGACCATAATGACTCTCTCTTTCTCTCTCTCTCTCTAACTTTCTATTTCATTGCCTAAGATACCGGAAAAAAATCGATCGACCGATTAACCACGACCTGTAATTCCGTAAATTTTTATAGAATGGACGTATCTACGACTTTCTTCGTGACAGATTCATGATATACCGATGGACTCTCGTAATATTTGTATCGAGGAAACGGTTTCGCGTTCTATGTCTCTCTTAATATCCCTCGTTAGACATGAGAGTTGTATTAAGTCAAATTACGCCCGTTTTGTGTACACGTGAGAAGATAAAATAAAAAAAAAATAAAAAAAAACAATGACTTAGTCTGAAGCGTTTATTTTCTTTTATAGACCAGAAGGATATGTAGGACAATTTTCGATTTGTAATGCCGATCGTACCTGGATATCGATACAAAAGGACTATCATTTTTCGATCACGAACGCTTATCCCGCCGTACAAGAAATTTTGTATCGATAACTTTTTTTCTTTTAATACATCCGCAGAATATTCAGTCTATAAGAATCAATTTTAATTACAATGGCATGCACGCTTCGCAATAAGAATTCGCGTTTTGTGCGAGAATTGATACTTACGGATGTTTTTTTTCTTGCGTGCGCAAGTATGTGTGTATGTGTCGTTAAATATCGCATTATGCACGATTGAATCGTTTCATAATCAATAAACTATCCGCAGATTAATTAGCTATTAATCTTTGAAGGGTCAATAAGAGCTACTCCTAGTAATATTTCAATAAAGATTATTTCAATTTCATATACAATATAAACATAAAAGCCGATAAATATACAATTATTTGCAAAATAGAATACAATATAGGATAAAACTTATTATGAGCGTTTTTAAAGTAAATATAAAAAACATATTCTGGACGAGAGTAGATTAATTTCTTTCTTTAAATGACTAATTAAAGTCCATTGTTCTAAAATGCTTAATATCAAAGTCTTTGCAGCGGTGACATAACGCTTTATCCGATTTTTTAATACAATAATTTTATGTGGCCCCATAATACAACCAATTTTTTCTTTCCAAACTATTCTAAATTCTCCTCTATTTGAAATCAACCTGTTTTTCTCTAAAATAGAATTCTCTTTCTATGCCGTTTGCCACAGTTACATGATCACGTGATAAGTGAGCAAAACGCGCAATGACCTTTTTATTCTCTGTATATCATTGAAATAAGAATCGCTAAATTGAGAAAAAAAATTTTGAATAGAGGAAATAATCAGTCCCGGAACGAGTTCGGAATAGAAAAAATTGATTGCATATTAAAATTGGCATGTTACAATTATTAAGAATATAATAAGTATATGATACTTATACAAGCTCGCACTTGAAATCGATACTAATATTATATGCAATTCATATACACTCCTCTCTAATAATTGTTTAATACACGAATCTTGAATTACACAAGCACATTCTTGGAATAAATTCTTTGAATAAGTAATGCAATCCCGATCTCGAATGCTAGGTTCTCAAATATTATTCCCAATTATTCGCATGTAAAATAAATATCCAGATTTATAATGTATCTTGATAAAATAGTATTTAAAAGAGCCGATTCATTAAAGCAACTTTTTTTCTTCGCACAATGTGCGAACATCTCACTTTAGTTTCTCTTTTTTTCGAATACATTTTTCGAATAAGTTTTTCTTTTTCTGCCAATCAGCACCACATGTCGTTTATTTGCAATAGAAAATAACATCGCGAAACTTATAACATTACGTATCGAGTCACATATAGGAATTGATATAATTGACAATATAATACTAACAATAAGAGAGAAGAGCTCTGTTTTAATCAGAAATAGTATGAAACGCAGAGTGAGACTAGATTTGTTAAGACTGAGATTTGCTTTTACATGTATCAATACAATTATAAGTGAATTTGGATCTAATATTCCGAGTAACTCTTATTGTTAGAGCCCGATCGTCGATACGAGATTAATATCGAGATCAACATGTGTGAATTGTGTGTATTTGTGTGCGTGTATGTCCCAGGCATAATACTGTTGCCTAATAATTAAAGCAATGCGCAAAACAAGAACCTGATATCCTGAATAATAATAAATAAACACTAAAAAAAAAAAAAAAACACTTTGCTTAAAAAAACATTTCCATTAATTATCTTTCACAATGATATGATTGACACAACTTCCACGAGGTATTGATTCATTTATCTTTCAAGTTAACTGTTTGTCAAACAATTTATCTGGTAACGTTGAGTTTTCTCTGGTTAACTGAGAGTTTGCTTTTTCCTACTATGTTACAGATGGAACGGTAACGTACAAGAAAATAGCGACCTCATTAACGCAAACTTAATTAGCCAGTTAATTAGTTAACTATGGATACAATTCAACATAACGCGAAACCGTTTGATATTTCTCTTTAGAAAACAATATTTCAATATCTCTTTTTCGTAAGATTACTTTTCATCCTCGAGATAAGATGGCTTCCGATGTGCAAGTCGAGAAATGCATCGACTGCACACATGTACAAAAATACATATATACTTATATACGTATATATATGTATATAAATACATACATATATGTATACACATATATATGAATATTAAATTAATGACTCGATTACTATAGAAAATGCACGGTAATGCAACAACATTATATTTAATATACTCGGGCAGGCTGGCTAAATTAACAACCGATATAGTCCTCGTATAAATTACGCTTACGCGACGACGTACGCAATTATTTAGAAGCACGAGTCGGTACGTATAATTAGTAGGTAAGCCCCGGAGGATAATTTCCTGCTACCTGGAATCTCGAGCTTCGCGACTAATTGCAAGCACGATGGTGCTTTCCTAAGCGGCGCATGATTATCGATATCATCGGGCGCGAGTGGATCTCTCTTATCGGATTCCTCTCCCTCATCCTCCTCGTACTACCTCTTTTCGAAAAAAAAATCTTGTTTTTATCACAATGATTGCAAAGCATATTTCTGAATGACATTCGAAATTCTCCGCTCGAAATTTTTAATTTGACTGCGCGTGTAGAGATCCGACTAAGATCGAGCGATTTCAAGCAATATATCAGATAGAGAGAAAGAGAGAGAGAAAAGAGAGACAGAGAGAGAGAAAGAAAGATTCGATGGACTCGTATGATTTAACGCATTTTACAAACCCGGTCTAACTGAATAATTTCACTTCCAATGCGCTTCAAAGATTGCGATTTCAAGCGACTTGCTACATAAGAAATGTCAACGTAGTTTTCCACGCACGCAGGAGGCAGTCGGTCGCGACTGACTGAGACTATCATCGGCCTGATTCGCAATTATGGCCCACGAGAGATGATATATAGATCTGCCTTACGTAAGTTAACGATATTCCAGTACTATCGTACGATGACTAATATTGTACGACAGCTAAAGTTCCTATTGCGCTATAATACTACATACGCTAAGTGATATAATACGAATGATATACCTGCTTACAGAATGTGAGATTGTAAATAGATATCTTTTCTCTATGCTGTACCTCAGGATCACGGTTGTAGTATCGCGACTGTCAGGCGCGGCTCTATCGAGAATAGGCGAATCGTCCTAACCACGAGATTGCCGTCACGGAAAGAAATACTGACTCGTCTAATATAACGCGTAATATTTTGTTACGATATTGCGGTCCCTCGCAGCGCAGCAGTCCATTTAAAAAAAATCACACGAGATAGAGCGACAACGTTCACTGTTGCGAGTCATATTCTATTTAAAAAAAAAGACAAAAAAAACAAAAAAAGTCAAACGGGAACACACAATGATTAATCTTACATAATGCTCAAAAAAAGAAGGCACGCACAAACAAGAAATATCATTCGTAAAAAGTGTATATCAATAAGACGCAATGATGGTGTAACGGCAGTGCTATTCGTTTGCAGCGTTTTGCATAAGCATCTTGGCAAATTATTGCACATATACATACGTACCACATACACATCACATACACACACACATACACGCACGCGCGCGCGCACAAACACACATATACACACACACGCATGCACACTCGCGTGCGATGTGTAATGAGAGAGTAAATACTGTCGCGTAAGATTATTTGTACTATTGTGTCGTGAATTGATATGGAACAAGTGTCAGCTCACATAAGTACGAACTTTTTTTTTGTTTTGTGTTCGAAACGATTAAAATTGTTATGGGATAAAATTTTATTAAGAGGATAAACTTTTGACTTTTTTCTCTCGAAATAGTGCAATCTTCGAAAAGTATCAGTTTTGCTTTCGTTAAGGATATCTCCGTACGATGCGCATCGAATAATGGTGTTTTAATCTTTAACACATTTACCTTTCAGATTCATCTTATATCGATAAAAATATTAATGCAGTGAGCAATATATTAATTAAAAAGCACTACCATTTCACCATCATTATCGCTATATTATAGTGAAGTGTCTCCGGCCAAAATCAAACATTCTATGTAAACTATTTTAATATTCGCTTATTATTTACTTTATTGTTCTTCTTACGTTACAAAAGAAGGATCTAAAGATTGGTTGTTATCACACTTATTATAGTTTTTTATTCATGAAGTCGAAGTACAATTTAATTCATGTCATGTTGAAGACTTTCGTAATTACTACTGCTGTGATTTTAAAGCGTTTTAATTCTCTAGAACATTTGGCAGGTACAGAGACACATCCTGTGTATTATCATAAATGTATATGATCTTGTCCGAAGAAGATAAGCCCCCTTTCTTTAAGCATCTCTATACGTATATGAAATATCTATTCAACTTAAAACTTAGCCTAAATATTGACTGCATAAATATTTTGTTTTATATAATATCAATGAAATAAAATAATTGCATAAAACTGATGTATAAAATCAGTATAACACGTTTATAAAAATTGATTTTTCGAGTTATCGATTTTTCCATTTGATTTTTTAACTTCGGCAAAGTTGATCGATATTAATCAATATTATAATATATAATCAATTTTAATATTGACTGATTAATTCAATTAATATTACAGTAATTAATTAATATATTGATAAATTATAAATTGATTATATTATATTAATAATCAATATTATAATATTACTAATGTAATAGTGATAATTAGTATCAATTAATATTGCTAATCTTAATTTAATAATCGATATTATAATTTAAAAAAGCAGTTCCATGTGTGCACTGTAGTGTAGAAAAGTCCCGGAATATCTAAATATCTCGAAAAATAAGCATTTTCGGAAATATATTAAGTATATTATAAAATATTAAATATATTATAAAAAATTTAGAGTTTTAAACGACCCATCAAATGGTAACGTAAGTTAGTGTAACTTTGGATAACGTTGTGTAAAAATCACATGTAAAAAATTTGATCTTTTTAAATGAGAACCTCTATTTTTTATTTTATATTCTTGTGTAGATTTCGAAAGGTTCTCGAAACGGATATATGTATACCTTGAACCCTTACATGTCAAAATGACATTTGATTATGCTTACTTTTTGAAATATTTAGGGGTCTTCAAAATTTTTCTACACACATACACACACACCACGTTCTATATATGTACAAATTAAAGGACAGATTATAAAAATAAAAGTCGGATGCGCGCGAATCTCATACTATAGGAATTAAAATGATTTTAAGAGCGCTCTTTTCTCCGTCCCCGTCAATCTGTTTTTCTTTTTCTGCATTTTTTTGTATTTCTGCACTTTTTAGGGGCTACTGTTAATTGCCGATAAAACAATCATTTTGTATCAAACGTATAAGATGTGTACGTGTATGTATGTGTGTATGTGTCAATGAATTTAGTTATTATCTTACATCCGCTAATCAGTCCATTTTCATCGAATTTATTTATTTATCATCTCGCGATTGTGTATGTATACATATGACTGCGCACATGTATGTATAGTTATCGTGTGAAATGTATCGAATAATGAAAGGCAACGAGTCGGAAGGACTAAAGTTAACTTGCACTAAATTGCATTTAAGCGATAGGCTGCACGTCGGTTGTTAAAATGTTATCGTTTAAAAATTTTAAAGCTTCCTCCCACAATATTATTCCCTTATTATCTTATTATCGCATTAAAAGTGTACACACGCACTCTGTACATGCATGTATGAGTAATATGAGTGTGTGAAAGTATGCATTACTCTCCGCACGCAATATGTAATTACCGCGTGCATGCTTCGTTTTACAACTAATCGCGATGATCGATCAATCATATTTTAGTTAACTGTATATGCCGCATATACGCACAAGTTTTGCGTACGCACATTTACAAATACGCATTTTAAGCCTTTTTCGAGAACTTTTATATATTTCTACATATATAAAAGTCAATAGTATATTTCATTTAAATTCCACCATTGATTCTTAATCAGTTATCATCCATCTGCTGATCTTTACTAACTGTTATTATAGTTATTATTATTATTATTATTTTATTATTATTATTATTATTATTTATCTAATACCTATTATATATGCGCAATTAAAATTTATTCATTAAGCAATGGTATTAATATTGAAATCAAATGTATTATATGCATTGGATTATTCACACCATACGGTGTGTGTGTGTATGTGTGTGTGTATATGTTATGTATAACCTAAAGACCCTAAATATCTAAATACCACCTATATATCAATCACTGTTATCACAACAAATTCTAAATGTTTTTTTTCTGATCTTATCTTGGCTAACGCGGAGAAAAGTTCCCCTTTGATTCTCTGAAAGCAACGATCTTCGTACAGTAAATATTATTCGATATCCGTTTTTTTTTTCTCACCGTCCTCCGCTGCTAATTTAGCGCTGCATCAATCTATCTTGCACTTAAAGCCGAGGCAAACAAGTAAACCGTCGTAATCAACAGACATGCCTACATGGACCGTGCTGAGAAATGCAAACGCGAATTCTTCGCGCATTCCACTTTCATACCTCGCTCCGCTTTTGCGAAAGCGAGCAATTATACTCTGTCGCATTCATACTATATTCATTCGTTCGTTCGTTCGTTCGTTCGCTCCCTTGTTTTCTCTTATTTTGTCCTCCTTTCCCGCCTTTCTCCCCCCCCCCCCGCTTTCTCATTGATATTATCTCTCACGTGCATTCTGCCTCATTTATTCTCCTCTCATCCTTCCCTGTCTCTGCTTTTCTTTCTCACAGTCTCCCTACCTTAACGCTCATGAATACATTTAAGTCTTCAGACAATTAAATTCTACCTTAAGATCTATATTTCAGAAACCTTAGAACGCCATTTTGTCAACCCTTTTAAATAGCTTATTCTTTAACCTATCTTTTAAAGTAATTATTAATCAAATTTAGTTCTAGCATATTATTTAGCAAATTTCGTCAGAGGTTACCACCGACAAATTATTATATTGTTGTATCGTTATGAATATGATAATTCACATTCACATATATATATATATATATATATATATATATATATATGTATATATATATATATATATATATATATATAAATTCATAGTTATCATAAGTGCGTCATATATATATGTATAGGTTTATGCTATAATTGTCCTTATATCTTAGCACAGTTCTTTGTCGTACTCTCACTCTCTCTTTTACACTTTGCAACATTTTGTTAAGTAAAATGTCAGAATACCATACATATACATATTACATACATATATGTATGTACAGGTATGCTGTCTGTGTATGTGTACAATATAATAATGTATGAGATATATTTATGCATATATATATACCGTACTCCTGGAAACAGATTGTCGTGCAACTCAAGAAATGCAACTCACAGTTCGAGTATTTTTTTTTTTTTTTAATTTTGTTTATATAAATTCTTCTTCGCTTAGTGATTTGTTTTGTAATTCTGATCTTAAAGTCAGTAAGAAATTTATTTTCAATTAAAAATACGTCACCTTAAATAAAAGTTTATTTTCGTCAACTTAAATACTAAGCTAAGAAGAAGCATAATAAATAAAATCTGTTAGACACAGTCGATAAATAGATATAATAGATGCAATTAATTGATAAATTTAAACAATCACATTATATATGTTACTTTCATCACACATTCTTAAATGTTACCATCTTAAATATTATCAATTATTTTTTCTATGTTTTATCTTATCGTTTCAAATAGTTTAGAAATTTATTTCCTCGACTTGCGCGGCAGTCCTTTCTTTAGGAGTACGATACAATTATGTACAGAACAATTCTCATAATCAGCGCTTTCACTACTTCATCTTTTTTTTTTCTTTTCTTTTCTTTTTTTCTTTCGCTTTGCAACTGAGGAGCTCATATAGTCGTCATAATCGTACCGTCGTGTTCTTTTCCGCTTCCTCTTGAAATCTATCTACGTTAGACAGTAATTATGAATACTCCTTAAATTATGCATTCTTACGAAAATATTAAAATTAAGCATTACGTAACAACACTGGCCGACAGAGTCGAGGCGACGTGACCGGCGGAACCGCGCGGATTCACATCGCGGACACATTTGCGAACCGATGCACCGGTATTTTCGTCATATAGCACGTGAGAAACGTGGCTCTTTTTGATGATGTCTCCTACAAAGCAATCTCTCTCTCTCATACTCTCTCGCAATCTCTCTCTCTTTCTCTCCCTCTCTCTCTCTCTCTCTTTCTCTCCCTCCCTCTCTCTCTCTCTCTCTCTCTCTCTCTCTCTCTCTCTTGGAAGGCAACAGATATAAAAATTTCCAATGTTGTTTTTGATTTATTAGTATGCCAAAGTATAACGCGGTCCGGTATCCGCGAGGATCGTTCGATCGCATGGAAGCGGCGAGAATCATTGTCGACCAATGCTACTGTGTACGTTTCCTTAGCTTGGCGTGTGACATTTGCAAGCATGCAGATTCAGTCATGCATGGCAAACGTGTGTAATCAGCATGTGTGTGTGTGTAGTTGTTCACACTTTTATCGCGCGCGGCTCGCGTCTTGTGATTGTTTCTTTTCTTCCTTCTATTTTTATATATATGTTATATATATATATATATATATATATATATATATAACATATATATCTTGCTTTATTTCTGTCTCAATTCACGAAGGAAAAAAAGTCGTCTCTTTCACATCTTTCGCGGTTACGCCCAGTAATTGATCGCGAAACGTTTCCAAAATGCTCCGCCGACACGCGGAGAAACGGAAAGAAAAAAAAAAAAGAAAAATAAAGAACTGTTGTGCATGAGTAAATAACGATTCGCTTGTTCGTCGTTTGGTTATCAGTCCATTCAGGTACCTTTGACGTTGAAGAGAAAAACTAATTTAAATTCATCCTAGACTGCGAGCTCCGCTCGGCAGTATATGCGCCCGTAATAAATGCCATCCATTCGTAACATCGCCATTTACTCACATTGCGATCTTACGCGGACCATTGTGATTACTATGAGTTCGAAGAATCATCACTAACAAGAGAAGCGTAATATACTACATACGCGGTAATCGGTATGTAGCGTTCATTACTCGTCTTCATGTTTATTTTTCATGTATATCCCATATTTTCAGCCGTTTTTATCAGCACTTTCCTCGGTCTTTCTCAACGCTTCATCTCATTTTTTTCCCATTTCTCCTTATCTTCTGTTTATCCTCTTTTCTTTTTCATTTAAACTCTACGTTAATAAATGGTAAAGAGACACACTGGACATTGGCACGACAGGTGGCATCTAGATTTAATATAGAATAAAATTTACGTTATTGCGATAACATTTGGTATCGTTGCGTCGTTGCCCAGTTGATCTGATATCCCTGCATTCCTCTCGTTTCTTCCACATTCGTGGAGAATCCGGAGCGCGGTGGGGATTGGAAGTTGGGGCAGAACACCAGGCAGCGACGTCAATGCTTGTTTTTTAAGGTTTTTCTTTTCTTTTGATTAGATTGATACAGTCTACATTTGATACTCGCTGCAGTCTTCGGAACTGTCCAGCAAAAAATGGAACACTCTTTGACCTGATCAGAGACTCTCGACGATAAATCTTCATTGAGAAAAGCGCTCTTCCTTCCCAGTAAAACAGCACAAAGAGCGCGGATAGTTTTTTTTTTTTTTTTTTTTTTTTTTCCCCATTCTCTCTCTTCTCTTCCCTTGTTTTGTCTACGTTTTATCTTCAGATTAGAAATACATGCTTACTACATTGGTTTAGAACGATGAGAACGCCATTTCGTCGTTACATATCGTGACAAATCGCACGCGGTACACCAAGAGGTTGATGAAGAGACCGTTGCGATTGGTATAACTTGATCTAACTTGATCTTCCATAATCCGTAAATCTTTTGGAGATATTTATACCTCCTTGGAGTAATGACGCGACCGCATTCGTACTTGCGAGTACCTTTCGTTTTTATTAAGTGTTCTTATGAATGTATATGTGTATATGTGTGTGTGATTTGTCATGTAAAATTAGATATCTATCGCACAATTTGGTTGTATACCACTGCGATTATTTCGCTTATGCGTGTTCTCTACTCAAGGCGGATACGAGGGTAGTAATTTCTTTGTTAAGTAACTCGTTATAGTAATTGCATTTCCTAGCAATATAATTGACGTTTCGTGAAGACCTCATTTCCTTTCGCTCTCTTTTGCACAAACACACACACACACATACACACATACTCCCCCCCCCCCTCTCTCTCTTTCTTTCTTTCTATCACTCTCTCAACTCTCCCTTCCTTTCCCTTTTCCTCTCATACATTCGCCCTTTCTTATCATCGACAGAATATATATAAGTATGTAGATACATCTTGTATCGGCTCTAACCAAAAACACCGATCGATAATGTGATAATACTTGGATATACAAAATGTGATCTAAGAGGAATAAGAGGCGGGGGATCGGAAGGGGAAGTAATACGCATTCAATCACGAAATTTGCGTCAGCCGAGCTGCATCTTTGGACTTGCGTCATAAGCAAGTGGATTTGTTCACTTATTTGACAATATTATTTCGGGCGGATGGCCTCTCGTTCTCTACATCGACTCACCTCCCAGAAGATCTCCGGGTAAGTACGAGTTGAGAGAACTGGGAGTTGCTCGTTGCTGGTCACTGTTGTCTATCCCCGCGTTGCTCCACAGGGAATTGCTGGTGGGCGGGGCGCCCCAGAGCTGACTAGAGCTGCCTCCCCATGTGTCGGGCGGCGGGCCAGCTTTGTTAGTTGGTCTAAGGCCCCAACCGGCCCCGCCGGAACCACCGGCCTGCTGCTGTCCGCCGTGGCTGAGTTGCTGCAGAATCGTGTGTACCTCGTTCTCTGCGGGCGACTCGGCAAATATCGTTGTGTTACCCAGGACGCAATTGTTTAGGGCTCCTTGTGCCTGAAAAAAGAAAATCGACAATTCCGTAATATATTTCAGCCGTTAAAATAAAACAAAATTTATTATCGCAAATACTACATATCGCAAGAATCTAAAAAAAAAAAGTTTCGACACAATTCTCAATTTTTTGAGTATTTACCTTGATTGCCTCGTCGCGAGAAGAATATTTCGTCAAAGCAATTCCATGATTCTGATAGAGACGGAAATCTTGAACAGGTCCATGTTGCATACACAATGTTTTCAAAGTAGAACCGTCGATTTGCGGAGTAAGATTCTTCAGTAGAAGCCAAGTAGACATCCAACCCGAATTGCTAACCGACGACGATTGAAGGCCCCACGAACTAGACGATCTACTGACACTTCCTAAGCCGGCCCCCCAACCATTACTCGCGTTCGTAACTCCTTTACTACCCAAACCAGGAGGTGGACCGCGCGCTTTGCTCATTGGTGCACCCCAAAGTTCCGAAGTCACGGCAGTTGGCGGAGGAGCAGACTCTCCCCATGTATTCTTGGAAGTGCTGCAACAAGTTGAATTTTTAAGACTATACATTCAAATGAAAAAAGAGCGATAATATATCATACATTTAGATAGAGCAATTACCTAGTAAATGCACTAGGTGTAGTAGCTGGTGGATTAAATGTCCACGTAGAATTACTTAGACTCGGGATCGATGTGTCAGGATTAGCTGTTTGCGGTGGCGGTGATGTCTTGCTGCTCGACGAAAAAATCGTATCGGGATCCTTGATAGTTGCTAGAGATAACGGAGAGCGCACGACAGAGCCGGGAGTGATGCTAGGATCATCCTCGATGCTTTTTATCTGGGTACCCTAAAATGAAATTAAATATAGGTGGACCCGGATAAGCTTTAAGTGCTAACACGCTATTTTTTATGCTTCAATGTTTATGCGCGTTTTCTAAGTATAATTTTATATCACGGACAAAATATACTCTCCGAAAACGTTCAATGACGCATAAAAAACAAATAAAGATTGACGATATTGGAAATGGATTACCTTCCATGGCTTCCCTGGTTCGAATTCCGGCACGAGGTCTGTATATGCGGCACCACCTGGTTGCCAGTCCTTTCCATCAGTCGAATCGCTGTTACTTGGATCAGGCCAGCCGCTGTCGCCGAGTCGAGAAGACCACGTGCCATCGCTTTGACCTAACAATGGATTCATGTTTGGACTGCTATGCGATTGAGTCAAAGCACCAGGTGTTGTGGGCGGTTTACTTGTAGTTCCGGGAGCACGGGAGAATTCGTTTGATACCAAATCGCCGTCCTTGTCGAGCGATGGCAGCTTCCACTGATTTAATCTAGACTGTTGCTGACTCTATAGAAAGAAAAAAAAAAAGAAAAAAAAAATGTAGGTTACAATTGCACATCAAGATCTCGCATATTTATATAAACCAAACACGTACCACTGGAGGTTCTTTGTTCATCGTTAAATCGCTAAAACTGTTCTGCAGAGCTGACATAGGATCATGCACAGAGGATTTGTAGTACTCTGATGCTTGTGATGGCGGAGCTGGATGTTGTTGTTGTTGTTTCATGTACGTCGCTTGCTGTACCGCGATTTGATTCTGCAAATTCGTGATTTGCTGCTTGGTTTTTGTAATTTGAACACTAATCTGCAGAGCAGATTGATTGTTTCCTTTCATTGTATTCTGGACAGCGTGTTGTTGGTGCAATTGCTGCAAGACCTTGATTTGCTGCAGCAGCTGATTTAGTAACATCAGAGTTTGAGGCGCCAGTGGTTGATTTAAAATCTGATGATTCAGATATCCTTCATGGACAGCTAACTGAATTTGCTGCACGAGCATACGTAATTGCTGTGTACTTGGCTGATTCTGCGTTGTGCGAGATGTCTGGAAATTAATATTTTATAATTATGTATAAATTCCACATGTGTTAAGTAAATTGAATAAATTCGATTTAAATTATATAGACAAAGTGTATGTATATATCTATATTGTGTGATTTTCTATTTAAAAAATATATATTTTTTAAAATCAAATATTAACATGTAAACGCAATTCTTCTTATGTGTATTTAAGGAAATTAAAAGTAACTTAATTGTAGAGCTATAAGCTGGTTTATGTTTTATTAATATTACAAATATATTTATACATTAATGTGTATGTGTGCAATTTATTAATATGTAATATTTTATAATAAAAAATGTGTATGTTTCGTCGCTACTTTTTAATTATATAATATTAAAACAAAATAAATATCCTATATATAATCGAATTATCACACAGTGTAAATGTGTTTAATTTAGAATAATAATTTTTTAACTGCCAAGTTAGTAATACAGCATTAATAACAAATAGCGATCAACATGCACAAAGCTAATATTACACAAATGCAAATTCATGCATTTAAAATCAGACTAAATTATATATATATTAATAAGTATATTTACTATATAATAAAATCTTTTTGCAAAGGAGTTTTACAAAATATTGGATAACTTAAGAAATATTACTTATTGATTGATAGAATATATATACATATATATATATATGTGTGTATGTATGTATGTATGTATATATCCCTTTATACAAATAAATAAATAAATAAATAAGTCATCATCATTATCATCACACCACTTTCTTCAGAAATAAACTTATCCAATCTTCTAAGCCATTATATTACGAATTTGTCGAAACATGTGATCATTGTGATCGCATTATGTCATTAGCGCGTATAGATACAAAATCGGCATTAGTATGTGCCATTGCTTAAAAAAAAAATAAAAAATAAAAATAAAGAAATTTAAATAAGATCTGATAAAAAGTTTGACGTTTTCAAGAGTGAATTTGTTCACCTGGTTGAAAGGAGGTTGTGGCGCATTGGTACTTGGCTGCTGTTGCTGTAGCGGAACAGCTGTTTGTTGCTGTTGTTGTTGTTGAAGTTTTAGAAGACTAGCACTGGTGACAGAACCACCTACGCCCCCACTGGACGCCCCACTGGGCACTCCTCCGCCCTGTGTTAAATACAAATTGTATCCTATGCCTACCTTCTTTCTTCCTTCTCTCGCGCACATTAATATATTATATTAATTGCGCAAATATACTTTTACTAGGAGCACTTATTTAACAGCTACAATATTTCCACTATAGACTGTTGAAACTCTCTTCCCCAAACATCAATCATAAAGAATTTGTATCTCTTTACAAGACTTTCTTATTTAAATATTTTATTTCTATAATATTTGTTCTTTTTATTTATGCAAATATTTATGCTATATATATATATATACAATATGTTATATTTTCAATTATGTAAGAGAAACATCTGCGGTATATACAAAAAACAGTAACAGTATTCATACCGCATCAGTACTGTGTAGCGGTTCCAATTCTTCATTTCATCATTTTCAGTTATTAGACATTGTTAATTTATAATAAAACACTATCAATGTACACTCGCTCAATCTCATTACTTGTTAAGCAAATTTCACTTACAAAAACCGTAGCACGTATTTGTTTGCTATCAAATATCTTCACTTTGTCACACTTTCAAAATCAATATTGTTAATAAAGGATTAAAAACATATTATTCAAAATCCTGAATACTCCTTAGGATATTGCTTAAGAGAGCAAAAACTTGTTTTTCACAAAACAAAAGTATGTGTTTGTGCACATATTGTTTACTAAGCTTACTAATTGTAAGCTTAGATTAAACTTACTGGAGGAAATGACATCTGCTGCTGTCCTACATGATTGAATCGGGGATATGCGGGCGCAGTGGTCGCTTGATGCGTCGGATCGTAACCCGAGTGCGTGTCATGGCGTCTCCACTGGTCAACAGGACGTATTTGATTGAGAAGTTCCAGCGCCTCATCTCGGTTCATTTCTCGGTTCCTTAATGCCACTTCAACATCTTCTTTCTAAAAAAGACAATAAAGTATTCATGTATGTATTGCACATTCTTATAGTATCCGATAATTTTCACACATTATTTTTAATAAGACTTTTTAAAAAATTTAGAATTTATTCCATATTATATAAAAATTCAATAAAATGCCAAATTTATATGTACGAAAAGAGTCAGTATATTTTACAAATTTACACTATCAAATGTAATGAATAACATACAAAACAACTAATTTACTTCGACATATAAGAAAAAAGTTGACAATATTTCTCACTTCTGATGTCATAATTCGTTACAGCTGCAGTGAGAAACTAGAAGCTTCGAGTTCTAAATTTACTATTATTTTAGCAATTTAATCAAAAGTAAACGACGAAGAAATGGAAATTAAGTAGATGGAAAGAAATAGGTGGAAATTAAAGATTTCATACCTTAAATCCTAACTCGCAGAGATATCGGAACTCGCGACTATTCCAAATAACTTCCTTCGTTAAAGTGGGCTTCGTAGGATGCGCCCAGCTGGGAGTCGGATCCATATCAGAGTCGGCCCAACTACCAGCAGGTCCCATAGGCTTCGGCTTGTGCGCAGTTGGACCACCCCAAGCTGGATTCAGCTGAGGTTCATTCCATGTAGCGGGTGTTTTAGGATCATCCCAGGATGCGGTATCGTGCGGCCCGTCTGTCCAGGTTCCATTGCGTCCGCTCGGAGCGCCGGGGTGACCCCACATAGGATTACCTACGTCCGGTTTCATTCCAGGTTGTCCTGGCATTCTGTTTTGTGGCATGCCCGGTGGACATTGCATGCCTGCAAAATAGAAGACACGAGATTGAGTAACTGTCATAAAGCTTTGAAATAAAAAAAAAGAAATATGTATTAATAATTTTTTTTTCAATAAAACGAAAAATAGATTTCGGGACGCTTCGCGAACATATCCATACCTCCACGAGCCAAGTTCGGTGCAGGCATATCCTTCCAGTGTGACACTTTGCTACCCGGTATGGCGCGCTGATTAGCACCCGGATTTCCCCAGAGACTAGTACCATCGTCATAATTGGGCACGTTGCGTCGTTGTGTCGGCGGTGAGGGTTCCTCCCAACCAGACGGTTTGCCGGGCATAATATCCTTCGGCGGTGGCGCGGCCCACTGATTCATGTTCGATGGATTAAGCATCTTGGCCGGCGGTCCGGACGGGTGTTGATGACCCATCTGATGATGCCCGGGAGGTCCAGGCGGTTGACTCCACATCGCGTCCGCGTTTGCGCTATGCAAACGTCCTGATATCCCGCGCGGATCGCCACGCATGTCGGCCATTCGCGGATCACGAGCCATCGGCTCCATCACACGCATATGATCTCGAGGATCCAAGGACATACGGTGATCTCGTGGGTCACGCATCTCTCTCGGATCCACAGATCGCAAGTCTCTTGGATCTCTGTGATCTATTCTGGGATCGCCCCAATTGGACCCTATCGCAGAAATCAACGTTTTTTGTAAAACGCAGTTATTTTCATCGCCACGCGCGATAATAATATCGATTTATAAGTAATCTAGATTTCATCTAAACTGTTAAGTATGACATGGTACTTTATCAAATCTGCGATTACTTATTATCGCGATTAAAAAACGTACAATTTTATATATGAAGATAATCATAAATATATATGGCAATTACTTATAAATTGCTTTAGTCAGATTTTGCATGGCAATCAGTCATGAAATTAGATAAAACTATTTAAAATTTAAATACATTGAATTCAAATATCGATATCATTCAATAAAAAGAAGTTTTTCTATTACACAAGTAACAAATTATAAATTAAATTTGTCATATTCTTAATGTTCTGTATCCAAATTTATAATTTTAATCAATATAACTACTAGAATATAATAAAACAAAAAATAAGACGCAGAATTAATATAGACAGAAGAGAATATTGTATCTATATTAAATACTGTTTCCTTCGTATTTGTAATACTATTTCATTCGTAAATGTGCATGTTTTTTAATTTAGGGAAAAGTATCTAACGTAGCATTTCCACATAGAAACGTACTCTCGTATAAACTGCACATTTAAGTAATAATAAAAATCTTTGAGCACTGATAGCATTTACAAAGGCAAATATGCAAAATCATAAAAATCGCTTAAATTGTATCCCTATTTTATTAATTTTCATTTTGAAACTGTGAATGCCAGAGTTTGTATTCCATTCTAGCAGGCAAACATATATATTGACATGACCTCACACTAAATATAAACCACAGCTGAATGTTTTTAAAAAAATAATATAATCAACTTATTATTATATTTTGACTTATTATTATATATAATAATATATCAACTTTTATTTTATACGTTTAACTGTGCAAATACAAGTGTAAATTTTGAAGTACACACTTTATAGCCAATTATTCGTTCTAAGAATATGGAACTATGTTCAAAATGGCTCGAAATTAATGAAATCATATTCAGTACATGTGCTACGCGCGATATAAATTTTTTTCTATTATACATTTGTCCTCAAACAATATTATAAACGATGCTTCTCTATACTGCATTAAAAAAAATAAAAAAAATAATAAAAAATAAAAAAAAAATATTTTAATTATTACAAACATTTAATACATAATATTAAAATCAAAGGTATCTCTCTCAGTCAAAATTAAGAAATTTAGAAAAACATAGTTTGCCTATATAGATCTGGCACATCTCCAGCTTTCACTAACTTAACTACCCACATACCAGCTTGATTACCAGCAGCACCGGTCCACTGAGCAGCGCTTGGCTGTGACTGCGTCGGTGCACCGGTCCACATGTTAGACGAATCAGCTGTTTCGTCATCTTCGCCCCAGGTCCCACCAATATTGGTCGCCGGAGTGTGACCCCACGGTGTTTTCGTCTGCTGCTGAGGCGGCGGCTGTCCGCCGTTACGCAGATTCGCCTCCCATAGATCGGTACCGTTGTTCACTGGCGGTTTCCAGATCGGTACACCGTCTTTGGTCGTGCTTGGTTCGGGAGAGGTCGGCACGTCCCAATTTGTATCTTGATTCACGTTTTGCTGCAGTTATTCACATACACGAATATTACATTAAACATGCGTACAATTGTTAACTGTTGTAATTATAAAGTTTGTTTTGCTGCACATATACATACTTCTACTTTTTCGATATAATAAAAAATCGATTGAGATTTTATATTTTAAATAGTAAAGATCATCTTTAAAAATTGCACTCTTTTGAAATGTATAACCAGATGCTTGTATTTTACTTACGCAGCCCCAACCGTCGTGACTAAAGAGCGCTTCCCTCATCGTATTGAGTTGCTCGAGTTGCTGTTTCGTAGACGGATTATTAGCCGCCGCAGTATTGCCGATACTCACAGCCCCTTGGGTAGGATTGTTCGATTGATTGTTATTTGCATTCGAACCTGAAGATTGTGGCTGTTGGACGCCACTATTGTTGTTATTTTGCACTGATGGATTTTGTCCAAGACCACCTGGGTTGTTAGACTTTCCCTGAGGCCATTGGTTATTATTCTGATTTGCTTGAGTAGGATTATTTGATTGAGACGTTGGCGGACCAGATTGTTGATTCGATTGTTGATTGGGATTAGTAACTTTACTCACATTACCTAATTGATCAAAAGAGAAATACATTCATCTTTATAAATTGTAGAGAAAGAAGTCTATTCATACAATTAGTATTTAATGTTTTCTAAATATTGTTTTCATGATTTATCTATGACTATTCAAAAAATTCAAATATTCATGCATTTTGTTATATGTTTCAATATTATCCATATATTATAGCATCTTATATCATATATTATCGCATCTATTATAGCATCTTAATATTTTAAAAGATTATAAAGCATAATATAAATTAGAATAGATATAACAAGTTAAAAATATATATAAAAAATTCTTATATAAAATAATTTTGGTAGTATAATAAAAATTTATAAACATTTTTAACTGTTGATGCTCTTACCCGGATTATTTTGACTTCCAGGCGGTCCTTGATTTTGATTTTGATTTGGATTTCCAGTAGCAGATCGGTTGACAGTATTTCCACCCCAATTATTGGGTGCATTAGCACCACCGGGTGGATTTCCGGGTGTACCACCCCATCCACTCTGATTCGTATTGTTATTATTCGGCGTAGTGGCTTGCGTCGTCCCCCAGGTAGCTCCACCGCTATTCAAGGAACTCTCTCCGCCCCCTGCTAATTGCAGGACCATTGGTATGCCCCAACGTTGTTTGTAACTTGTGATAGGCTCGTTGTACTTGTGATATAACTGCGAAACAGGATTACGAAACAAGACGTCCAAGATGGATTTTAGTTGACGCTGTTGAACTCCATATTCGCCCCCGTACTTCTCGTATGTTCTTCGACAAGCAGGAATTAACGCACGCACACACTTTATAAGGGATGACCATTGCAACGTAGATGATACAATGAAATCTTCGTTGCTGTTGCGTATGATGGTATCATTATTATCATTATCATCATTATCGTCATCGTTCTTACGACTTCGGTCGCGTTTAAGATTATCTCGGTCATATTTACAGATCAACTGAGCGTCATCTTTCGATGTTGTTGCCTTGAGCTTGTCAATAGCATAAATTTGCACGAGTTTAAATTTAGTTGCGTCATAATGACACAAGTAGTCATTCTTATTAAGATCATCTGTATGACTTAGCAACATATATTGGATACATATTTGGTCATTTTGGAGTACATTGAAATATTCCAATCGCATTTCATTGTCGTTCGTGCGAATCTCCGCCCGAGACACAGGTACAGCAATTGTTTGGGATGCGACGGTGGCTGATTGGCATGTAAGCGTCATCGTAGGCTTGCAGGTAGTCATTATAGGAATGTTGACAGTCAACTTAACTTGCCTTCTGTTGTCAGATTCGTCAAGTCGAGCGGCATGAGATGTTTCAAACTTAACGTTACTACTACATTTATCGCTTAGCGTAGACCTACATACAGACTTAATGGTAGAGTTAGATTCACGATCGGTAGCGACCAATCCCCTATTATATCTACTAATCTTAAAACAAGTGTTTAGAGGCTTATTGTTATCCTGAAATAAAAGAGCACCAACAGTAAATATTGTTGCTTCGGTACAACTAATACCATCATTTTGAGACCCTAAGATCCTAACATTAGTAGTCATTACACTAGTCTTGTAGCACACAGCGATGTCAACAATGTTTCCGATAACATCTGGATTATTATTATTAATATTAATTTCCTCTTCAATACTACCAACTGTACTGTACTCGTTATTATAATATTCATTATAATTATTACCAACGTTGTAATCATTACTTTTACATATTACTAATAATGGAACACATATGTGTTGCATCAGCTCGGTCACAGTGACATTACATAATGGAGAAATAGAAGATTGTACATATAATTGTGAGAGATTTTTCAGGAAAGATCGCAAAGTGTGGTCAATTACTTCGTTTCTGGAAACGATAAGCGTAATGGAAGAACTGGCGGCGTACATCGCAAAATTCTGAGCGTAATAAACAGACACCGGTACTAGAGTGTTGCCGTTGAAATGCAATTTCAAGAGGTATCGTACTATTCGGTGGCTCAGCGAGACTCGGATGTTAGAATCGTCCAGAATTCTATTGTTTGCAAGCAGTCTGGAGGTCTGAGCAAAACTGGTAACTAGGGCGTACTTATCACCTAGTAGTTTCATTCTATTCGATGTGGTGGTAGAATCGTCCCTCTTAATACAAAGTACCGGGATAACAGCAGCTATCTTGTCAAAGCCACCACTAAAGAGGAGGTAATGGTTACTGTAACTGGTTGAGCTGAGCAATATCACAGACTTGGAGTTGTTATTACTTACATAACTAAAATTAGCCTTAAATTTATTGTTGTCGCCTAGGTCAAGGCAGGACCCTAGTAAGGAGTAATTGTCATCAGAGTTAGGGAGGCGTAACAACCGTTGGGGACTATCAGACTTGGGTATCCTAACTAGGCTAGGTACCCCAACGGCGCGACACGCTTCGTCCCTTTCAAAATTTACACGTACCCTTATACATACTCTAATATATAGATTACTAAAGCTAGTCTTATTATCACTTAATGTCTTACAAATAGACTTAGAGTTATTGGCGGAGCTGCCCAGCTGCAAACCAAGCAAGCCCGGTGTGTTTTGCTTTCTGTACTTGTGATGATTATGTTCTGCATTGTTGTGATTATTTATTTTATTATTATTATCGCAGATTAGAAAGTGATTTGTTGGGTATTTTGTGGTTGCTGGCGCCACTGACTGGCAGGCCTTACCTATGCCGGTTGAGTTGAACTCACCTATAATTAAAATGTTCATGCTATATGTCATTGGAATTTCTATATAATATGTATATATATTCAACATATTTAGTAATCATATTTAAGTACTCGTGTTAATATAATTAAATTTTTCTTGACTTTTGTTGGAAATACTTTATGTGTGGAATCCAAAAGACATCAAAATTATTCATAACAAAATATCCGAATTAATGTAACAATAATGTTTCTATTTGACATATTTTATATAATTTAAATATTTTTTATACTTATACAAAAAAAGTTAGATTGCCTATGTGTCCATACACACATTTAATACAGATTTTTAAAATAAATATTTATCAAAGCTGAGCTTATAATTTTATTCAGCTTTCACAACCTTCCAATTTTCAAACAATAAATATTAAAATAAATAAAATAAAATATTAATAAAATAATAATAAAATAAAGTTAGTAAACAATAAACACAATATTTTTTATAAGACATACTTGTTTATTATTAATATATAATATATTAAGCATAAGATAGACAAATCAAATAAGAATATACGTATATATATATATATATATATATATATATATATATATATGTGCATATATATAGGATGACTCAATACGATCGCAATATTCTATTGATAATAAACTTTATGGTTAATTTAAAATCGATTTGTTCTTAGCAAAAATTATATATATATATGTATATATATATATATATATATATCTCATTAATAAAGATCATCAAAATATCTGTTTACTCACCAGCTTGGTTCAGCAGGACGGTTGAAAAGTCATTGGCGGCGGTAGCTTCGGGATGGCTAATAGGTGCTGCCATCATGCTGCTGTTTGCTATCGATTCGATATCACAGTACCTAGTGTGCTCTGATCCTTCCCCTTCCCCCACCCCATCCAGACTGCTTTCCCCTAATACTACTACATCCCCCTATACGACATAAAAAAGGGACAGTGAGTTTTAATGTTTTCTTTCAGGAAATGTTAGTACAAATTATTAATGTAGGATATAAATAAACAAATATTACCTCCTCCCAAATAATAATGAAATAATGTGAAATTAAAATATTATATGTAAAGATAAGATAAATTCGATCTCTTTATAATTGCAACATCATAGACATATTATGTACACTTCTCAAGAATGAAAGAATTTATATGCAGTAGTTACAGATATTCTAAGAAAAAAAATTTACTATTTATGAAAAAGGAACAATAAAAATGTAAAAATATAAATAATTAGATATTTGTCACAAATTATGCAATTTATAATAAGATTGTGCAAAATCTCAACAAATGATTTTTTATCTGATATACATGTATTTACAAGATTATAAAATCATCTCATTAAGATTATCAATACTTTTTTTATTAGATTTTTTTCTAATAGAAGTGTAGTTACATTTGCATATCGAGACAATAATTTATGTTGATATTAAGAATTTGAAATTTCGATAACATGAATAATTCATTTCAAACTTATGGAAATTTTTAGAATTGACATATTTCAGCATGACATAAGTGATACGATATATAAAAAGAGACTAACTGCCTACAATTTACATGTAAATGCTTACCATGGAATTTTGTACGAAGGCATTTGTTTCTGTAGAAATCTCATGTGAACTAGAATTGTGTGGAAACATTGGGCTCAGTTCTTCTTTGGCAGGCAATGCATAGAAACCAAGATCTGTATACAAAACACAAAAAACACACATATAAATATATTAACAATAGCATTTTTTAACAACTTAAATAATCAGACTCAGTACTATTAAATAAAAAACTAATTAGCAATAATTATACAACAGCTGATAATTAAAACATTAATCATACACACCATGTCTATATATATATGTACATAAATATCAATAAAGTTAAGCAAGTAAATGTTTCCTTTATATAATAGTGCAAAAAAATCAAATAAGTAAAGTCTGTACTAATGTAGTAGAACAACAGTTTATCATTTAATTTTCTAAATTAATACATTTAATACTATAATTACTTTAAGACTATAAAGCTAAAAAATGAAAGCTGTTAAATGAAAACTAAGAAAATAGTCTTTATTCGCTAAAACTAATTAAAGCAGTAAATTAATACCTCGTAAACTAACGCTATCAGTGCGCTCCTAGCTCCATGCCAGTGGAGATCTGAAAAAATACAAAATATATCAAGATTGCGGAATATTTGCTAGAAAAATATATTCTACTCAAGTGGTATCAAATTTCAATAACATATTGCTTAATGAATTTTAAGATAAAATTTTCTTGGTAAAAATAGAACTTATGTCTTTCATCAATTCTCGATATTTAAATATCTTAACAATTGAAGTTAAGCAAATAGAATTTCTGTTAAAATAATAAGATCTACTTGAAATTATTTAAAAAAATATAAAATCTGCTTATTTAATTACAATTGTACATTCATTACATTCTTTATTTCTAAAAAAAAATTTGCTAAAAATTAATTCACTTTAAACCCTTGTCGAAGAGTCTGTCATTAAAATTTTCATTAAATAGAGCACTTTGTATGTATTGACAATTATAAGAAAATAACAGTTTAATGTTTATGCAAGACACTATGTATGTAATAAATATATACATACAAATTATAATAATTTACTATAAAATTAATAATGTAAAGCACAGAAATATCTACTAAATTAAAATATTGAGTTGAAAAAAAATAAAAGAAATATCTCGTTTTATCCGTGATTTCAAAACCACAATTTACAGATTCACTTCACTCTTCAGTCTTTCCGACTACGACTCACTGTTACTTATCGATCGGAGCACCTTAAACGAAGCAAAACGAAGCAAAACGAAAAGGAAGAGCGTAAAAGATCTCCGTTCAAGGTTAAATCTAACTCTTCTCTCCGTAACCGCTCAAAGATTGTCGCTGGATTGTCGTAAACCAGGATCCTAACCTAAACAACGTAATTATTACCGCACGAATCTGCTCATTCGACGCCCCAAAATACCGCTCGCTCGACATCCCGCTCTCCCGCGGAGTTCGTACAAGATATATATCCGATTTAATACGATCCGATGACAACGGGCGCGACGCGAAGGAACACTGTACGACGACGTACGATCGTTTGATAAGACGATATTATTATTTACGTACGCGAGCCGTTCTCGTAATACCACCTCACGCTCCGAGGCGCTCCGAGCTCTCTGGCCGAGCAACACGAAGCAGCCAAACGTCACACTATGCGAGCAGCGCGCGACGCACTTCTCGTAAAACGGAGCTCGCAAGGTACGCGGCGGACAAAGATAAAGATATCGAGAGAGAGCGAGAGCGAGAGAGAGAGCGAGCGAGAGAGAGAGAGAGAGAGAGAGAGAGAGAGAGAGATGCCAGCACGGAAGACGCCGAGAGAGAGAGAGAGAGAGAGAGAGAGAGAGAGAGAGAGAGAGAGAGAGAGAGAGAGAGAGAGAGAGAGAGAGAGGAGAGGGAGAGAAATAGAGACTGAAATATATCCACCGAAAAAAAAAAAAAAAAACGTACCTCGAACCGAGCGTCACACATCGGGTCACTCGGGACGATTAAGAAGAGACAGCCGATGTTGGATCCTGCGTACTCCCCCCTGCCCTCCCCCACTCCGCGAGACACATTCGCGAGCAAACGTCGGCAGCATCGGCGTAGCCGCGATAAATTTCACGAGAAGATTACACGGCAATGGTGGTGGCGGCGGCGGCGGCGGCGACGAAAGCAGCTGCGACGATAGCCGCGGCGGTGCGCAGGTAGGACGAAAGGCGAATAAGGGAGAAAAGGGTCAATCACGGGGAGTGCCGCGCGGGCGACCTATCGTCGTCACCCGGGGCGCGCGGGTTTCCGGTCGGATCGGTCGGACTTACAACTCGGCTCCCGGGCGAACGAAGAACGGAGTGTCAGTCTGCACGAAACTATTTCGCTAGAACGCACGGAATAGCGAAGCGTAGTCCGCTCGCTCGGCTGGCGAACGGCCGTTCTCGCGAGCGATCATCCTCCCCTCCGCCGTATGCAGCAGCACGAAGGCCGCGCGCGCGATCGGTGGCGATCAGCGGTGGCGGAAGGGGGGCGGGGGGCGGCGGCGTTCACAACCGTGTGCCGTCCGCATCACGTCTCTCGCCCCCCCCCCCTCCTCCTTCCCCCTTCCGCCGTCGACCGTGCTAAGCCTCCGCGCGATGAATCGAAGAGACGAACTTTTCGCAAAATCGTAACGTCAGTTCTGGTTCTCTCCGACTCGGCTGCATTCGGAATTCTCTTCGTCGGGCAAAAGGAGATAGGACGCGTTTGCGAATCTCAACTTGTTGGAGTCGAGATCTTGGAGTGTCTCGGAGAGAGAGAGAGAGAGAGAGAGAGAGAGAGAGAGATGCGCTACTCCGATAATTATCTCCGAATATTTATTTATTTCTAATATCTCTATATATTTATTTATTTCTAATATTTCTATGTAATATCTCTAAATATTTATTTATTTATGTATAAACGGGAAAAATGGATCCCTTTAGTATAAATAATGTAAATGATTACAATTATTAACATCAGCAAGGACGCGGAATAAGATGCTGAAAGAGAAAAATTTGAAAATAATAATTAAAAAAATAAAATAAAATTCGAGAAAATATATACATTCGTATTAATCTCTTGCAAAATGTTTCGATACGTGATAGCGCTATCAAAAATACGATCATCGTTCGATATTCGATACGAAGCAAATCAAATCAATGCCACAACTGAAAATGATATTAAATATTCCCCAATGCTATCGAGAGAATGTCGAGATATTCCTAATCAAAATTATACGTAAATTACTATTTCGCAGCTTTCATCGGAATTATCTTTCAAATTAAAGTCCACGCAGTCTCCGCTTTTTCTCTTCCGCCATACCGATCTTAATCTCTCTCATCCTCTCTCCCTTTAATTTCGCATCTTCTCCCTTTCTTCTTCTCCTACCACTCCTCTCCCTATCTTTCTCTCTCTCTCTCTCTCTTTCTTTCTCCTGTCAATAGGAGAATTCTCATCGTACATCGCGTGCAACGGATAATCCGTTATGACGATGGACGCCACAAGAATCTTGCGCAAGGTCGCGGGCTTTATTCAAATTTAACATTACTGTCACCTGTAATTCCGCATCCACGCGAACTGTATTATTTATAATAATTTCCGGGGCGCGCTACCGCTACAATGTGCAACTAATCCGGACAAAGATCTTTCTTACGAACGTAGGACTGAAATGCGAGATAAAATAAGCGTGCTCATCGTGGAAGCGGAAATGTTCATCGCGCAAAGCGAAATATCTACGCGATCTCTTAACATAAAAGCGTTGTCGAGAATATCAAACTTGTTACTTTCCTGGCATTTTCAAAACAAATCCTTTCCTAGAAAAATTATTTTCAAGATTCTCGAGATGTTATATGTATAGTATTTTTAAAACGTAATATTTTTTCAAACATATTTAATTACCTGAGACAAATTTTATACTCTTGAAAATAATAAATATCTTCGACTATTTCGAATTATGTTAGGCGTTTAATAATAATGTATAATCATTCGCTATCATCACTGAAACCTTTTTAATTACAGGCATTTGTATTTATACTAGACCGCGCTGACATCCATTAGTCGATGTAGAAATATCATGAACTGTCAAAATTCGATAACAGAGATAGTAGCCATTTGGATAATTGCTTGGCATTTTTATTTCTTAACGGTATCCGTACGTTCATGATTATGCAAACAACCAGAAATAACACAGGAAAACTAAATATAAATACACATTACATTCAACAAGAGTAAAGTATGAAAAATACTAAAATGCGAAGAGTATATTTTCGACATTGCATTGCATCGTTATGCATTGCCATTATCTCTATTGGTCTACTATCTAATCTAATCGTTTACCATAAATGACACATGCTGTCGGGTATTTTTCTCGAAACCTGAAAGGCATTCATAAGCGGAGGCATATCTTCATACGTACAAGACTATCGTGCGAAGAATCATGAATAACAAACCGGGCAACATATTCTCGATTCTCTATTAGCTGCACTTGATAGTGAGACTGGCTTATATCGATTAAAAATGGCGGATCGTCTCCGCTTATACGACTCTTGAGCAGCATGTCTGTAGCGCATCGGAACGCGAAACGCCGCTATTCGACGCGACTTTCCATGCACGCGCGCGCGCGCGCGTACACGCGAGTAAGAGAACATCATCTCATCTCGCGTGTGCGGCCCGCAAGGCAAAACGCGCGTTTTCCACGCGCTTTTCCGCGCTTTTCTCCCTCCGTCGCTGTCACCGCGACGTACTACGTTGCATGCGCCGTGAGCGCGTATTTTGAATGTCCCGTACGCGAGTATCAAAAATTATTGATCCACTCGATGCCACTGCGCGTGTGTGCTGCGTGACGCGCGCGCGCGCGCGCACGCCGGTGGTCATTGTGTGTGTTCGCAAGTCAGTGATTCTCAATCTGTCCCTATAGATCTCTCTCTCCCACAGGTTATTTTTTCTTATCGCGAGAATAATATTCAGTTTCCGGAAAATAGTAATCTTATCGCGTACAACTTTCTAATTTTCACAATCATTATCTCGATTATTTAAGCTTTTTACAAACTAAATTTCTAATTTAATAATTCTCGGTAAGAGATAATATCGTAATTAGATATCTCAACTGTCGCTCCGAGGGTGATATCCGATATTTCAACTTGAATTTCATATGGTACTTAGAAGAATGTTTGGTAGGCGGATTTTATTACACGGTAGTTTGAATGTTATTGTTATTGAAGGAAATTTAATAATTACATTTTTCATAAAAATTTGGTAATTTCTCTCCGAACAAAATATGCCTCTCACACTTTTCAAAGGAAATTGAAATTTTCGCAAAGCTCTTATTAAAAAATGCTGGATTAGAATTAAGCTAGCTAAGTTTGAACAAGCTTGAAATAATTTGGTTCCAAATATATTTGTATGTCAGCTTATTTTAAAGGTGGTTTTCCCCCCTTTTCCCTTCTTTCCCTTCCCCCCAGATCGCGAATATTCGTAAGATGAAGAAAATTTACGCGATATTACATTGAGACTTTTGAAACTAAGCGTCGCTCTCGAGATAAGCAACTCGTATCACGATCGTTGCAGTATTGCGACGTATATCGTACTCGATAGGAAATCACGAAACTGCAATTGAGAACCGCCGACGTATGCGCGAGTGCACATAGTGTGCACGTATATGTAAATACATGTGAAGACGAGTACGCGCTGTTCTCTCGGGCGCACGTCTGCCCTTCTACTACGAGACTCGTCGCTATTTTGAATACATCCTAAAGATAGTGTTAATAATAATAAAGTAACGCATTTTATAACCATCACTACTCTTCCGACTTAAATCAGCTGACGAGACAATTCCGTGCGCGGATCCACATTCTTGCGAATAAAAATATCAACGATCAGAAAATGTAAAGAGCCCTATTATTCTACTATTACTTAAACAATATTTTACACAATTCTCGATTTGTTTCCCAACATATATTTCACTGAATCCGAGAATGCGAGATATAAATATTACGGCCGCTTGAATTAATGCTAACGTAATGCAAAGTAGCCTCTACGTGGTGCATTTTCAGCAGATACAATATCAGTCGGCAAACATTTTTGCACAATACTGCATGAATGGCGATTTCTGTCAAAGGTCTCAAGTTCGCGAAGAAATTCGCGCGCGATCACGAGAGAAATCTTCTCGCTATTAAAGAGCGATTATAAAATAATATAATTTGCCGAATAAGGTCGCCGTAATAAAAGTTCGCACCCTCCGTATAACGAAGGTCGTGTCGATAAAAGAGGAAGACGCTATCGAGGAAAATTGATACTGTCCTTCCTCGTGGAAAAAAAAGCTTCTAGTAGGGTAAACAGTATAGTAGGTTAGCAAAGTATTTTTTTATCGGGACACAAAGAAATATTATCGGCTTGGAAGAACTCATTAACCTTTGTTATAAAACTTCTTTCATAATATATTCTTAGAATATCTGTGTCATCGTGAAATCGGGTGTCATTATTTTTAAGAAAATACATCCCGGGGATATCTCTTTAGATCCGCGCTTTGTATCTTTTTATTTATGCAATAGCGCTCTTTGGTCTCTATTTTAATCTCTATTCTTTTATACAATTCTTTAAAAAAAAATAGAAAACATTTATACTCCAATCACTTGTAAAAGCATTTTTAAATCTTGAGCCTTGAATTCGAACAGCGTGCTTTTAACTTTGTATATATGACATAATCTACATTATATATTTCAGAGGATTATCTATCCAGAGTTAAAATCGATACGCGTGATTTGCACGGTAAGCGCGTGCGACCCGCGATAAATTTTCGCGCAGTAAAACACAATTCGCGTATTGCAGTTAATTCGCACAATGACGCTAATTGTAACCATACTGATTCGATTACGTTAGCGTGGAAGGTCATCGGTGAGTGCGTTCGCGGCAGATGCAACAATTTTATCGGATCAGTGAACAAGTGATGTCTGTATCGAATCATCGCGAGCAAATAATAGCACCTGATCGCGAACGAGATATCACGCATTTGTCGAATAAAATTGCCAACTAATGAAATAAAAATATATCGATGCTTTTATAACGCAATTAGGATATTGCGCGGAAAGCACGCAATAGCTTAAAACATATCAATCAAATTATTCGAACTGATTCATAAGAAATATGTATATAATGCGCTCTCTCTCTCTCTCTCTCTCTTTTTTTTCTATCTATCTTTTAGTAGAACGATAAAATATTGAATTAAAAAAAGTAGTTTTTGTATCCATACTCGATGTTTGTGCTAAATGCGATTATTTAGTGCTGAACGTTATTTGTTTCGCAGTAGAGATCGCGTGCAATTTTATCTCGAGTTCAGGATCAAATGACAACATTTCGCGTTGCATGTGGAACATGAATACGAGTATAGAAATTTTGAGTTGCGCCTTTATGCAGGTGCGATATATCTTCAACATTTTTTCCGCCCGGATTCACTGCAATTGTAAAAAGTTTTACGTTTAGTTGCGCTTTCTATTCTTTTTTCAAAAATGAAATGACAACGCATTAATGTGTTGTTTATTTTACATATATGTATAGGCAACTAATAAATTTTAATTAAAGAGAAAACCTGAATGTTTATCGAATACGCTATGCATAAATTACACTATAATTTAACGATGTGTAATGACCACAGACTACGCATATTATCAAAACATAATCCAAAACATGATGATATTAATGATCTTGCACAAATCAACGTTAATTGAGAGTAATCGAATTATTCGCAACATATCCTGTATATTGTTATATCTACAATAATCGGCAACAGAATCGAAAACAGAAATAATGACAGAGAATCATGAATACCTGAATCGTGGAAATAATAATTAGGATTAAAATTAATTAAGATTAAATTAGGTTTAGGATTAAATTAGATTTAGGAGCTCTAATACGTGCTCTTAATCTAATTTAAGCAATCCTGTCTCTAATCTAATCTACACCAAGTTCAATCGCGAAATAATCGCGAATAGAAAAATTTCACAGTCGTGTTGTCGTCGCATCTGAAACGGATTTCGCTTGCGAAACAAAGTTTTCGAGCCAACTTCCGTGAGCACCGTGGACGATCAATAAGAGACGCTCGGTGTCGACGAGAGCCTCAACCGTGTGTTCCTCAACCGATAACGAAAGGTAAAACTGACGCCGCGATATTTTTTTCTCCGTTAAAAACGATACGTAATACTATTTCAGATTTTTAGCAGTGGAATGCAACTATTAACGCTGAAAACATAACATAATAATATGCTATCAATAATATAGCTGCTACTTGTAATATATCTAACAGAAGTTTGATTTAAGACCAATACTATATCAAATGCAAAAAGTGTAATAAAGATTTTGTAACAAATAATAACAAATTCATTGCTCTCAGTTGTTGAAAAAAATGCAATAGCTTTGAAATATCCTGTATATTTTTAAAAGAAAAAATAAATGTGACTATGTATGACATAATACTTATTGTTAGTAAAATATCTATCTATTAATATCTTCTACTTGATATTTAAAAAGGTATATCAATTATTTTCTATTTAATAAATTTTTATTTAAAAAAAGATAATGTATTAAATAGAAATAAGTGATGTGCTGGATATTGATATTGTATATCGGCATAAATATATTAAACTAAAAGACAGAGGTGTAAAAGAATCAAGTCTTATGCCTCATTGCAATCGGCTATATGTACATTTTGTACTAATATATTCGCTAAACTTTATTCTTAACACGTTATGCTTAACGATTGTTCTTAATACATCCTCTTACTAGTGACAGTACATAATAAACGACGAGTTTAACGGATGTCTCTACGAGAATACGCGCGTTACGTAATGGATTTATTTTTATTTTCGAGCGCTCTGAAATGATACACCGAAACACGTCACGTTGATATGCATATATGTGTATGTATGTATGTTATGTATATTCGTACATCGAAGTGCATTAGGAAGTATGGTTGATTCAATGATTTTCTATTAAGTGCAACAATGAGGCAATACTAGCGCTCGTAAAAATATCCAGTAATTTAAAATTGTTTTTTTAGGTAGATGTCGATCCATCGAAATGACACATAAATCCAATGAAAAATTATGTTGCGTAGAATAAGAAAAAAATGCACAATAAATGACCCCTATTATAGCTGAGGCTTCTACTTTTTTTAGCTTGATTGACAAAAAATTAGTGCACTTTCTGACAATTTTATATTATAATATTAACGCTACACTCTCTTGACGTCAAATGTAAATTGACACCTTCAAATATGGAAGTATCGTGCTATCAGTCAATTAATGTCTTCAACTCTGGAATTTTAAGAATTGAGTTAAGAGGTGATTTCGAAATATCAAGGATACTTAAAAAGATAACAACTTGAATTCGTCATCGGTATTTTCAAGAGCGCAGTGATAATCAATGTGCATATATTGAAAAATTAAAACAAAATTATTGAGTATCTTTCATGCATCTAGCATTTAAAGATGCTTAAATTTAACAAGGTATCTACATCTTGCAGTATCGAAATCGTTTCTGAATTTAAGAAAAAATACAATTTCTGCTATAATTAATTGACAAAAAAAATGATGTACTTATTTGATATATGTATATCACGGAAACAAATACTTGTGCCATCTTTATTCAATAGATTTCAAGTATTTTCGCAATTATACTCAATACTAACTTCCAAATGTTAATATCTAACTAATACGAACAGATCAAAGTATCAAGTCAGAAAAAAAATACGGTATGAAAGAATAAGTATCGAAAGCGCATCCCTAGATGCGCGCGACACACGCACGACGTATCGTCACATCCCTTGATATCTGCGCGCGCGTATCACATACATATCACGCACAAGCACAAGCACACGCACACACACACACACACACACACACACACACACACACACACACACACACACACACATACACCTATTGCGTTTGTCGTACGCGCCCCGCTATACAGACAGCGTTAGCTTGGCAACAAGCGGGCGGCCGGTTGCAAGGCAAGGTCGGCCCTCCTTCCCAACTATTTTATCCCAGGCATATATTTATTACGAAACTCTTATATATATATATACATATATATGTGTGTGTGTGTGTATACCGTCACGGTGTATACGAACGCGCGCGCGTGCTGAACCTGCTCGCGTAGAAAATTACGTTTCCGACATTCGCGAGAACTCGCTGCCCGATCGTACCCCGTTTTGTCGTATTCCGATAAAATACATAAATTCGTCATGTATCCAAATCATAAGCGAAATATATTAATCAGAAAAATCAGTCTAGATACTAAAGAAAAAAAAAAAAAACTACGCGACAGTTGTCAGCAAAGATTTCACAATACCTCTTTTTCGACGAGTTTCAATATGTTCTAAAAATCAAAATTCTTTAATTAAATATAGAATATATTTCGAAAGTCAATGCTCATGAGAGATGACAATACAGTTGCATTTAACGATGAATCTATAGCAAAAATACGGATCTCATCTAAATATGAAATTACGACGCAATACTTTCCCTCTTTAAATATGCTTTTATCAAAAGAATTCACACATCAAAATCAGGTTTGATTGATCACTTCAATCGAAAACGCATGATCACATGAGAAGGAACACATTGCCAAACTAATTAACCTCGCGGATTATTAATATATCGGCAAGTAAAAAAATATAGGAAAAATAAATAAATGAAATATATATAACAAAAAGTTAACTCACAGTTATTACATCCATATAATAATACTCGTTTTGATATCTATAGCAATGTAATTCTATTTCCATGTCTTTTCGACTTTATTTATTAATAACAAAGATCTCTATGTACACTACTTGTTATTTATGTCTCACACTTGTAGACATTAATAATATCGTCTGGTTTCCGTTGAATATAAGAATAGCACATTGTAATAAAAACAATTATCAACTTGTTGCACAAAAGAATTAATAAAAAAGTGTGAGGTGTGTGAGCTGCCATCGTATAAAAATAACACAGGTTTTAATATTAATAGAACCGCCGGTAAATTAAAAATCACAAAAGATATCTGTATATTATTAAAAATATTCCGCATCGTTTTAATTTCAATTGTAAAATTTCATTAACATAACGATATGCAGAAAAAATTAATACAATAATTAATAATATGCTCAATTGGCTGTTTATCTTCATGTTTTCTAAATCTTTAGATTCTGGAAATATATAGCGTTGTATCTTCGGTATATTAGCGCAAAAGCACAAGGGGGATGCTGTCCTCTTTATCATCCCCACGACATTCTTTTTGCCCCGTGATTCCGAGGTTGAACATGTAAGCAGAATCACGTGGCCTGTTGAAAGCTCAATAGTAACCTTGAATTTCAATCCGCTCATTGTCATAAGCTCATCTGCTCTACATGGCAAGGGATGTTTCATTAGCAGCTTCTACTGACGACAGCCTTTACAACTTAACTTAGGTCAGGTGCTCTCGCCTCAGATAGCTTTTGATAATTTTCTCGCTTACAGTAAAGAGGACACCAATAGAGTAAGAATAGATATAAATGTCTGCTATATTTTTCTTTTGCATAGAAGGAAAATGTGTGCATAAGTTTTATAATTCGCGAAAGTGTGATTTTAGTGAAAGCGACGGGACACTACCGTCGCCGTCGTTTCTCTGCCCTATTCTTTCGCTTTTGAATCTTGCTTCAGACGATATTATTAATGTCTACAAGTGTGAGACATAAATAACAAGTAGTGTACATATATATAATAAGTTTAAACAATTAATAGAGATTTTTGTTAATAAATAAAGTCAAAAAGACATTCTTTCGCTTTTGAATTTTGCTCCATCTATTCCTACTATGTGTGATTGTACACATGCAGAAATATTTAAAAAATATAAAAATGTGATGTGGTGTCCTTTATATTTTCTAAATACCTCCGCTTATAAAGCAGTTTATTCATTTATTTATTTAAACGCGTAGGAATTTCTTTAATAAAGCATAGAATCAAAAGCATAGAATACAAGATCAGCTGATTTATAATGAACAACAATAATCAAAAATTACAGAAATAGCAATAATTAAATTGAGAAATTATTATTATTATTATAAGATATATTTCAACGTATCCTATAAATCAAGTATAATTAAAAATAATAATCCTGAGAGAAATTTATCCTAAAACAAAAACAAATTTACCCTATATAGTATTTGTATATCGGCATAAAAAAATTTTTCATCATTGATTTATAATATTCGAAGTAAATAAGAATATAGTGAAAAAAAATAAATCAATTTTCGAAGTTCACGTTCTCCAATGCAATTCATAAAATTAATCTATTAAAATAATTGCAAATATTTTAAGGTAATAAGACGAATATCTTTTTATTCAAGATCTGCAGTTATTAGAATATTTTAGCACACGAACAGACGCAAAATTGCTTCATTGGAAGAAAGTAATAAAAAAAGGATTTAATAAATACCTTTCAGGTTTCTTTTATAAACGATTCAAGATACAATTTGTGCAAACGTTCTAACAAATGTTTGGATAGCTTCTTATCTATGTTTTAAGATGAAAAGATAAATAGAGAAAAATAAACATAATCCTTTAAGCAAAATTTTTTTTGAAGGGATCATTAATAAAACATTATAGTGAAGATAATTAGTGTCTTAGATAAAATAAATAGTCGGACCATCAATCGACTTCTCACGTCTATACATTTTCTGTTCTCTTGATCTCAATGTTATGAATTTAATTAAAAGCAACAGAAAAAACTTTTTTACGAAGAATATATTAACAGAATATACGAAAAACCATTTTAAAAAATTTTTAAAAACCTTTTTTGGTCCTCCCTTAAATCGTTTAAATTTAATATTTAGGTATAGAGAGCATTTTGACGAATGAAAAAATTGCCAATTTCTCCGAAATATTCGCATCAATTATCATAGAATTATGCGTATCTGTGGCTACATGCATATATCTGTATCCGTGTATAATACGTGGACACCAGATAAGATAAATTTAATATTTCTTCTAGGCATTATCGCTGGGCAACCAACGATTCGCCCTTTATTGTAGCACTCGGCCGCGTCACCTAAGCTGTCTCGCGTGAACAACCTAACCTATTCTACTCGCCGCAAGGCGGAGAGAGAAGGAGGGGAGGGGGGAGAGAGAGAGAGAGAGAGGGAGAGGGGGAGAAAGAGAGGGAGAGGGGGAGAAAGAGAGAGAGAGAGAGGAGGAGGAGAGAGAGGAGGAGGAGAGAGGAGGAGGAGGAGGGGAGAGAGAGAGAGAGAGAGAGAGAGAGAGAGAGAGAGAGAGAGAGAGAGAGAGAGAGAGACGAGGAGAAAAACCGGATTATATTTTCGCAGCGCGCTGCTTTCGTCGCGCGTCACCGAAGCATCTGTATCAAATATTTTTTTCACGATACTCGTCGACTCGCTCGCTCAAAACTCCCGTGATTCGGATCTATCCCGCGGCCGTTTTCATCCTGCACGCGAGAAAAAAAATGGTCGATTCTCTTCCAGTTAACATCGATTAGCTTTGTCGCGCTCTCTCGCCATGCCACGTAGCGCATACACGCGGTATAACTCGCACGCACACACACGCGTACACTCTATCCACGCTAGATCCGTTAGATACTCGAATCGCGTAATCGAATGTACTGCCGCTCTACGCATTAATCGAAACGCGGCGGTTATATCCAACGAAGAAAAACCGCGTTCGAGAGAGCAGAAAATCCGGCAAAATTTTCACGAATTTAATTTTCGCCGCTGTAAATTCCACGGAAGAATGCATCTTACGTTGATTCCGTGTTTCTTTATCGTCACGAGTTAATACGAGAATGTTTGGATTGATTGTCTGCGACAACAAAATTTGAACTAATCGCAAATTGATATCAAAGAATAAAATGGAGAAGTAAAATCGAGACTGATACAATTTCGTCAGTTCAAGTTTAGATTTCGCTATAGAAACGAGAGAATGACTTTTATATTCGTCGCTGATAAGAGAAACGGAACAAATGGCGTAGGATCCATTTTCGTCTACCTACTCGAAAAATTATATTTACTGCTCTTTTGCTCGCCGGTTCAAACATAAACATTCGGTCGCGTTTTCCTCCCTTATTCCACGCAAAATCAAACACGTGATTATCTATTGTAAAACGAAAGACCGTATGTCTCCTCTCCTCTCATGTAATACCTAATCTAATATATTATTAGAAAAATATATAGCATATCACGTATATAATTTCCACGTGTGTCTCTTCGCATCGCGTCTATTATTCTTATTCTCAGCCTCATTGTCACTAGTTAAAGATTGTTATTTATTCGACGCGCTGTGAGCTAAAACGAAAATCTCGGCTCGTAACAACACGGAATGCATCAAGAATGCAAGAGTGCGCGCCTCTGGAACTTTCTCCTCGTTTGTGCACCCACAACGACCATACATCTGCAATGGAGAACGCCGTTCATGTTGGAACACGAGCGCAGTTTTCGCCCGGACTGCTTGACTTTTAACAAAAATGAATCCACCATTAGAATCTTCATTCGTCTTATTCGCCGATATTTATCGCTATATCTTCTCCCTCTCTCTTTCACGTCCTATATATACATTCTCACGCGTTTAAGATCCGACAAAAAACAAGCAAAGCTGCGCTCGATAATAATAGCCTGCCGCGACAACAGGTACTGCAGATTTTAAGAGATATCTTTCATTAGCCAGTTATTATATCTTCAATTTTTTCGATCGCTCTCTCTCTCTCTCTCTCTCTCTCTCTCTCTCTCTCTCTCTCTCTCTCTCTCTCTCTCTCTCTCTCCCGTTTAGATTAAATCGTTTTGAAAGAGGAAAATATTTTTCAAATGAATCTGATATATCGTGTCTTTAGAGAGCAATATTGTTGGAAAGTTGAATGTGCTTTGAGAGGGGAACCGAGCAGAGATATAAAACCGTTACTCGTGCAATATGGTAGGTTGTGCGCATCGTGACAGGAAATGCGACACGACAAAGCACACCAAGTCGTCTTACATAAGCCCGACTTCCTTCAAAGCCGCTTGCATATTATCCGTTTCGCGCGACATGACGACTTCGTGATCGACGCGTGTATACATATATATACATATATATATTTATTCGACGTATATATAATATGTATATTTATACATGTATATATATACATACATAGATATAAGCATAGATGTATGTATGCGGAAATAAACGCGACGTTGATATACGACGCGTTGGTCTTACATGCGCGAGATAGGCGGAACTCGCAATTTTGCGCGATGTTTTGACGTAAATATTGGCATCATTCACCTGCGAGACGATCCGTTGCCGCGCCGGCGTTCGTGTTCTCAACGATGGTCTCACTTTTTCCACGGAAAAATCACACGTTCTTCACTCACGCAATACCACATCTCGTATAATCACAGCGTTCTTATTGAAAATGCGCCTCGGATTGAAGGACAGAGGCGGCTAAATCGGACTAAATAGGGCATCCGGTGACAACAGCGGTCGCTTCTCGGACGGCTTCAAAGATGGCGCGCATCGGCGTAGAGATGTGTCACTCGACACTACATACATATATATATATTTCCCACCTATATTAATATTCTTTACCTTCCTCTCGATACTATCGTTATCGTTGCATAGCGTAAGGGATTGTCCCAACAATACCGTAATGCGAAAGCTACGCTCTAACTCGGCGATCAGCGATACGATATCGATAAAAAATGCGGTTCCGACAACATTGTTGTAACGTCGTATACCCGGATCGATATAACTCTGCTACTTTCTTCCAGCCAATCAGAATGCTTCCTTAAGATACCTTTTCAATGACTTTACGAACGCGAAAAAGTTTGAATATTAACATATAGAAGAAGCAGAAATAGAAATAAACGCGCAAACAAATTACGAATATATAAAAATATTATAACTTAAATCACATAATTACATATCACAGTTACAATTTTAAATATAAAAATTTTATTTTTGTTAATTATTTTGTGAGAAACGTACTTCATATTGTTTTATAAATATTTACAAATTAGAATTTCAAGCAGAAAAAGAGAGGGAGTGAGAGAGAGAGAGGGAGAGAGGGAGAGAGAGAGTTCAAACACGTAGTTATCAAATTTTAAAAAAATTGTATATAGTAGATAAATATGTGAATGCGATGATGTATTCTCCTTAATAAAAAACCCTGTATATATTTTTTTATAATATTACTATTATGTAATACCTGTATATTACAAATAAATCATAAGTGCAAGAACTTCTTTTACATTTCATAAACTTTTATATTCATTATACCGAATTTTCCCTCTATCTCCACGATTAATATTTATAGAATTAAGTCCTGATTGTGATGAAACTTCTTGCTCAGCAAGTAATTCACCACAAATTTTACCTATATCAATTGCTTCTTTGCCATTATTATCTTCTTCTTCTTTATAGCTGTTTAAGCCTCCAGGGAATGTACCCATATGCCATTTGAAAATTGTTTGCCAGTATTATAAGATGACATCACAGACTTTTATTAGAAGTCTGTGGATGACATACGCATAGAGATAAAGCTCTATGGGTTAATCACATTCCAAAATTTACCGCTTGGAGTAGCGTTCGATTGACCAATCAAGACAAAAGAAACCAAAATTTCTTTGTCCAGATTTCTTTGTCAATTAAATACTATTCTACTCCAAAGAGTCAATATCTATCATATTAGATGTTCTATGCCGGACGATGGCGGGTTATCTTCCGAAAACATTGCGCCAAATGTTCTTATCATAACCGTCATAACCTATAAATATTCTCATATTTTATAAATATATAATACAGTTTAATACAGTCAAAAAAATGTACAAGCGTGCAGTGACTGGTAGTGCGATGGTATTGGCAAGAAATTTCGGATTTATTAAGGTAAAATTTGTTTGTTACAGCTGACAACAGTTGTCATAGACGCAAAACTTTAAATTTTCGAAAATTTACAAAAAGTGCATTTTGTAGGAACACGCGTTTGTGAATGTAAGAAATAAAAAGTTTGGTTCGGCAACTCAAAATTCTCGATATAGACCATTAACTCCAATAAATACTATTATAATGTTTGTTCCTCAACAACAGGTATGTAATTGTTTAACACACAATATGTTTGCATAACGTATCAATTATGTGACGAATTATTTATATCTATTTTGTGTAATTTGCAATTATTAGAATTAAGTTACTTTTAGCCAACCTTATTTAATTTGTAACTATTTAAAGTAAAACTAAATGCGAAGTTAATAAACAACACTTATTGTTAGAACTACTTTGACTACACTCCGATTAACTTAATCAGCAAATAATCTATTTATTAATACCTGCATTTTATTAATATTACTTTGATAATATAAATTATTAATTTTCCTTGTTTTATAAATAAAGATTAAGTTGGGAATATAATATTATATAGTTAGAAATTTCGATGTAGGAAATTTTATCAGTTGAATTAATTGCCAATCAAGTTAATTGGAGGTTGATTAAAATAACCTTTAATTTGAAACAGAACATTTTATTTAGGCATGGATTGTAGAAAGAATGGGGAAATTTTATAAAATTTTAGAACCAGGTTTAAATATTTTACTTCCTGTTGTTGATAAAGTCAAATATGTACAAATTTTAAAGGAATTAGCGATAGATGTACCACAACAAAGTGCAGTTACATCAGGTAAGAATAATTATTAATCATCAAATATAAACTAATTATAATTTTTGCAATTGTATTTTTCCTATTTTTTTTTTTTTTTAGATAATGTGACTTTGAGTATTGATGCTGTATTGTACTTAAGAGTAACTGATCCTTACCTAGCATCTTATGGTGTTGAGGATGCTGAATTTGCTGTAATCCAAGTAGCCCAAACCACCATGAGATCTGAGTTAGGAAAGATATCTTTAGATAAAGTATTTAGGGAAAGAGAAGAATTAAATGTTTCTATTGTTGAAAGTATTAACAAGGCCAGTAGTGCATGGGGAATAAAATGCTTACGATATGAGATACGTAAGTTAAAAAAATTCTTATAATTACATAATTACATGACAATAAAAATGTTTCACATAATACTGGAAAAATTTTAATCAGAATGTTTTTACAATTTTTAATGTAACATTTGTATTTATATGCCAGGTGATATAAAATTACCACAACGGGTACAGGAAGCAATGCAAATGCAGGTAGAAGCCGAACGGAAGAAGCGTGCTGCTATATTAGAATCTGAAGGTATCAGAGAAGCTGAAGTAAATGTAGCAGAGGGTAAAAGACTTGCACGAATTTTAGCTTCAGGTACTGTATTACTTACATTTAGTATGATTCTTAATAATATGAGCTCAAGAAAGTTTTACACTTTTTTTTATAATTATAATCTGAAAAAAATATATGTATATTTCTGCATGAATATATATTGGTGAAGAATGTTTAATTTTTAAAAACAATAGAGAGAGAAAAAGACTTGATTATTATTACAGAAGCAGCAAGGCAAGAGCAAATAAATAAAGCTACTGGAGAAGCTGCAGCAGTAGTAGCAGTAGCGGAGGCACGAGCAAAGGGATTACAAGTAGTTGCAAATGCTCTTGGTGCATCGGACGCAAAAAATGCGGCAGCGCTTAGCATAGCAGAACAGTATGTCAATGCATTCAACAAATTAGCAAAAGTTAATAACACATTGATATTGCCCAGCAACGTAGGAGATGTTTCGACATTTGTAGCACAGGTTTGTTACTTAACAAATCGTTTATTATTTTGTGATTGTCATCCATTACAGATTCAATAATAGCATAATTAAAATGTTTTGTGTCATATATTGTAGGCAATGGCAATTTATAAACAAATAATGCCCAAACACAATACCAACAATGAGCAAACAAAACAAGTAACAGATAATCGTCAATCAAATGCTGCAATTCAAATGGAAGAATCAGATGAATCATTTGAATATTACAGTGATAAAGAAGAAGCTGAAAAACATAGAAAGACAGAAAAACAAAATCTGCAATAGAAATATATTTTCATATTTCTCTTTTTTCATATTATTTAAGTTTCACAATGTAAATATCATGATATACAGTCACATTATTCTTATTAACTTGAATATTTCATTGGTCAATATTTTTTATGTATTATAAATTAATAAATTCTTTCATGCAAAATTAATATCAAAAATTTATTTTTAGTAAAAATTGCACAAAACCACACCATTTATATATCCTTGACAAGTATCGAGCAACTTCTATATATATGTATATATATGATTGACATTAAATTTATATTATAAATTGGAAGTTTTTATACATTATATATGATCTATAGTATATAAAAAGATATATAAAATACAAATATCCTTATATTTATTTACTTGCGTTTCTTAGAATGTATTACTGCATTTTGTATAGATACACCATAGGTTTCTTGAGAAATACGATTCATGTAATAGAGTGCAATCATAGAGAATATTAAACATGTTGTGGTAGATACACGGTGAATCAGAGCAGAAGCAATTAGGCTTAAAGTCAGCGAGAAGACCACTGTAACAAAATAATGATACATTAGCATTATATATATCTTTAAAAAAACTTGTCTTTATATACTAATTTAAATAATTCACTTCATGTGTTGAACAAATAATGCAAGTGCTACTTCTTTACATACCCTCTGGAAGTAATTTCTGTTGAAAAGATTTTCCAAATAAAGTGCTTTCAAGGTTTCCCACAGCAGTTAATGTGCACATGAACAATAATGATCCGACCCATCCTCCCAATACAGTCCCCAATTGTGATGAACCGAGCCAAACTTTGTACATTTGCATTCCAGAGAACAATAGTACTGTCAATATTGAAGATAATACAAATGATACTCCACTGCTAACAGCTGTAACATAATAGAGTATGTATTAGTACTAATAATAAAAGTATCGAAACATTAAGAATCGCTGAATATAGCAAAAATGTCATTCAACAGATAATAATGTTATACTTTTCTTCTTGTTCACACAGAATGTGTTATTTGTCAAAATTTCTTCATACAATATTAAAATAATTTTGCAGATTTAAGTGTCGGCACGTACCCATGTTTGTTAAATAACTAGAAAATAATCATGAACACACTTATTTTTTTTTCTTTTCTTTTTACAGTGGAAATTACACAAATGATGTATAATTCCCTATTTAAATTGCGATTAATTACAGTTTATGTAAATTTAGGCGGAAACTACGGAATTACTATAAGCAATCAAGAAGCAACTGATTCTTGTGCTGATCAGCTGATCGAATCCAATAGAAACATCTGAAACGCCCTCTGCATGTTGGATTAAATGATTAAAACAGCATTATTGGACGAACTGGTACTCCGCGCATGCGAAAATTGTTTGTAATTTTATGAAATAGTTTCAAAATTAGGAGAATTTCGTTCGTGCTGTATGCTGTATGTGATATTATAATTGTGAGCATTCGAAGGTGAGCTCTTGTGTGAGACAGGTTAGAGATTGTCAGAGACGATAGTAAAACTTCGTGACTTTCGCCGCAATTGCGAAATCGTTAATAGATTGGTGTCACCGGCAATCAATTTGAGGGAGGCAATTTTTCTGAAACACTGACGAATATAAACTAACAATAAAACAAAATGAGAAGAGGTACGTCAAGTCATATGCGTGACCGTTGCAGACTTTAAATTATAGAGATTTTATAGATTATAAAGACTTTTAGATTATATACTTTTCGCATCATCCAATATAAAATATAATTGATCAGTCCATAATGATAATTAAATCTTTTATCACATCCATATTATTTGTTAGCAATAAAAGAAAAACGTTAGTATATAAATTATGTAAAATAAATACCGGGTCTATACTTCTTAGAATATATTCAGTCTACAAAAGTAGTCCCATATTTTCAAGTTACGATGACAATTTTTCAAGGTTATAACAACAAACAAAAGTCAATACAGAAGTTATCTTATATCTAAAGTTATCTTATGTAATGTATTTACACTATCGTTATGTATAACCTGGGACAAAATCAAGGGGATACTTATTTGAAAAGAAAAACATGCATTTAACCTTTTCGTGATCTGAATAGTTTAACTAAAAAAAAATATACATGATTGACTAGCGCAAATCTAAAGACTTTGTTAGTGTAGGCTGTTCAAGATGTGCATACAAGAAATATATATAAAGGTGCATACAAATATTATCAGGTTCACCTCCACAGCGGCAGCTACCATCAGATTCACCTCCACAGCAAGAACTCTCACCAGATTCATCTCTACAGCAGCAACAGCGAATATCACCAAGTTATTTTCTACAGCAAGATGAAGCATGGGGCCTATCCCCCAATGCCGCTATTTTTATCCCGCAAACATTACAGGGTTCACAACAACAGCAATATGTAACACCAGATTTCTATCAACAGCAAGGTTTATATTATGGATGGCAACCACAGCAAGCATTGCATTCACAGCAGCGAACATCACCAAGTTCTTTTTCACAGCAAGATGAAGCATGGGGCCTATCCTCCAATGCCTCTAGTTTTTACTCGCAAACATTACAGGGTTCACAACAACAGCAACATGTGACACCAGATTTATATCAACAGCAAGAAGAAGAATATTGTCAAGATACTTCACAGAATATTCCACCAAGTTTATATCAGTCAAATCAAGAAGCATGGTTACTCCGAGAAACAAGCAGCCAACGGAATTTCATGAGACAACGATATAATATAGTACCCCAAAGTCTACAACAACAGCAAGGAGCATGGAGGCAACCACAACAATACCAACAATCACGAAATCCACCTCAACAACAACGAGTATCACAAAACTTTTCTCAACAACTGCAAGTAACGGGATCACTACCAAGGTACCGACAACAACAATTGCAAATATCACAAGATCCACAACAGTTGCAAAGTACATCAAGGAGACAAGTACGTCAAGATTTATCACAACATCAACAGCAAATAGCATGGGGCCAGCCACAACAACAAAAGCAAGTATCACCAAGCCTACCACAACAGCAACAGCAAAGTTGTTTCTCTCAACAACAGCGAGGAACGTGGAATCAAAGAATGCGGAACCAATCACAACATCAAAGAATACCACATGACTTACCACAGCAACAGCAAGGAATATGGCACCAATCATCAGGTTCACCTCCACAGCAGCAGCTTTCGTCAGATTCACTTCCACAGCAAGAACTCTCACCAGATTCATCTCTACAGCAGCAACAGCGAACATCACCAAGTTCTTTTCCACAGCAAAATGAAGCACGGGGCCTATCCCCCAATGCCTCTATTTTTATCCCGCAAACATTACAGGGTTCACAACAACAGCAATATGTAACACTAGGTTTATATCAACAGCAAGAAGATTTATATTATAGACAGCAATCACAGCAAGTATTGCATAATTCACGGCAGCGACAACTCTCAGGACATCAGCAAGTACAAGACTTATTACAACAGCAAACAACATGGACCCCACAATATCAGCAACAACAAGAAACTCAAAGTAAAATATCTTTCTGATATGTATAGTTAGAAAAAGCAACATTAGAATATTTTGTGTATTTTTAGATTCTTCCTTATACACACACACACACACACACACACACACACACACACACACACACACATATATATATATACACATATACATATATTATATATATATATATATACATATATACATATATATACATATACATATATATACATTTTTTTATTTTATTTTGTAGCAGAGATTGATGATGCTGATAAACAAACACAAGCTGTGGAACAAAATAACGACAGAGGTACTGAGAACAATGATATGCAACAACAGGTAACAAGTATTCCATATATACAAGGTAGAACAATTAAATATTAATTATTTATAGTGTTATGAAGTATATCTATTATAAATAGATTTTGATCTAACATATCATTTCTGTCAACATAAAATAGATTTTTTAAAATCATCATTTCTCTTTTCTTCAGGTATCTCAACTTACATTAAAACAAATCTCTCCAAAAGCAAAAATGACATCTTTTGCAATGAAACAATATCAAAGCTCTATACCGAGAAGACAAGACCTTTTCAGAAATAAGTCAAAATCACAAAATCACACATATGTTTTGACAAATATGTTTGAAATTATATTTCATGAAAATTTTATTCCCGATGCTGTTCATTATGATGTAGATATTACGCCTATTGCTTCAAAAGCTTTATATAGAAAAGTTTTTGAAAAATATAGATTGACATATTTTAAAGACAGATATCCGGCATTTGATGGAAAGAAAAATGCATACAGTGCAAACGATCTTCCTTACAACAATCATGTAAGTAATATATAGCATATATATATATTTAAATTATAATACAATTTATTATATCTATAATAAATTGATTTTACTTGATCAATATTTAATTATAGAATAAATGCAAGCTGCAAAATAAATTTTTCATTTTTTTCTCTTAATCATAATAAATTTTTTTATTATTCTGCATAGGAAACTGATATTGAAATCGAGGATAAATTATGTGATATACAATGTAATAAACAATGTGATAAACATAAAATAGTTAAAACATTTAAAATTACCTTAAAGAAAGTATCAGATATCAAACTTAGCTGGATGAAAAACTTACAACCCGGTTTTAAGGATGCTGCCATAGATCAAACTGGTATACAAGTTCTAGATATCATCATACGTGGATTCGAGTCAGGATTTACTAATGTAAGCAGTTAATAGTAATTTTATAATAATTAATTAAATATAATTAATATACTAATTTTTATACGAATATAAGTGACTGAGTCATGAAAAATTAATTGTATATGCTTAAAGAATGATGTGTGCATATAATATTGTTTGAATGTATTTTCCCGTTTAAAAGTTTACATTTTATATTGCATAATAATAAAATTTAATAAAGAATTTAACAAAGAAGAAATATATTTTATATGTAGGTAGGTGTGAAATATATTTTATATGTGTATAAACACATAAATATGTATGATATAAAATATATTATAGCAATAGAATATAAGATACGCTATGTGCATTATTATAGGTTGGAAGATCATTGTTCTGGGATTTAAATGATGGAGAATTACTAATTAATAACGTACATATTTTACGTTTATTGCGCGGCGGATTTTTATCCGCTACACTTGGCTGGAAAATGCATTTAAATGTAGATGGTAAAGTATCATTAATTGACAAAAAAACGATATTAAAAAGCTTTTACAAGAATTTTAAGCTGTAAACTATGTCTATATTAAATATCTTTGTTAATTTATGTGCAATATTTTTTATATTTCTTTCTCTTTTTATTTAGTTGTTCATAAAGGATTTGTTATACCTCAAAAGGTTTCCGACTTAATAGCTGAAGTTGTAAAAGAAAAGTCAAATACCTCGCAATACCAGCGAAATCCGCGACACCGGCAAGAAATTAGTCCAAATCATTATACGGAAATTAATAGAATTTTGAAGGGTTTAAGAGTGATTTACGATATGCCCTCGAATAGTTCTGATGATCCATCTCAGAAATGTAGAAGACGAATATATCGCTTAAATGGAACAGGCCCAAATGCTGACAACTGTACGTTCAAGTATAATGAATCAGTAATCACAGTAGCAAATTATTTTAAGAACGAGAAGAATTGCACATTGAAGCATCCCGAACTGCCTCTCCTTTCGGTAGGCAAGAAGGAAAAGAAAATTTATTTGCCTGCCGAAGTGCGTAAGCCACTTTTATATTTGTTACAAATGATTTAGTAAGATTAATTAAAATATTGCTCAAATCTTTACAGTTATGTACTATTGTGGAGGGTCAGTCTGTTAAAAAGTTGAACGAGGAACAAACCACTCGTATGATTAGAGCAGCAGCGACACCAGCAGACATTCGTCGCGTCAGAATAAGAGAAGTGGTAAAGCAGATTTCATATTGTTATATTAAATGTATTACATTATAATTTATTATGTATATTTGTAGTTTGATAGAATCAATGTAAATGCAAACCCTATCATGGAGCAAGAGTTCCATTTGTCTGTCAAGTCAGAAATGAAAAGAGTGAAGGCTAGGATCTTAGAAGCTCCGAAATTAGAATACAAGAACCAATTGATGAGCGTAAGAAATGGAGTATGGAGAATGCAAAATTTAAAATTTAAGGAAGCCGTGAAAACTTTAAAAGAAAATATGTGGACTATTCTCAGTTTGACAAAATTTCAAAACTACAACATACGAGAAGGATTGGAAACTTTTATGCAAAATTTAATACAAAATGGTAAAGTATATGAAAAATAAAGTTAAAATGTTACAGTTTTGTATTATGTAACGTTAAATAAAACCCAATGTACTTGTTAATTAATTGCTACAAGTAAAAAGAATTTATGCGCTAATTTGTGCAACTGTAAATTTAAATATTCGAAAAAATCGCTATTTTTAATTATGTTTAATATATTGCATTATATGGATTATGTTTACATTGTCAAATTGATTTTTTCCATAGCCACAAACCTTGGTATGAACATAGGACGTGCCAAAACTAGCGAATTCGTTTATTTGGAAAATAAGAATAAAATCCAAAAGTACTTTCAGGAAAATAAATCATTGAATTTGATAATAGTAATCATACCAGATTCTCCAAAGTCACGAAATTTATCAGATTTTTCAAACATATACAGTAAGCATATATTTTTTGTATTTTTTTGTATTTTTTAATTCTAAATAAATCAATCGGAAATTATATTTATGTCTCAGGCGAGATAAAACAGATGACCGAATTAAAACTAGGTGTCCTGACACAGTGTATAAAACATCAGAATTTTCTTAAAGTGTACAACTTCAATACGTCAGTAATAACAAATATTCTTCTAAAAATAAACGCAAAACTAAATGGTATTAACTATGCACTTCATGAACCGTGAGCAATTTTTGTACCTTACTATTTTACGAAGAAGTACTTTTTAATAATCTCGAAAAATGATATGTTTTTCTTTCTCAGACCAAAATGTTTGGATAACAACTTTATACTTGTTGGTGCCGATGTAACTCATCCACCTCCTGATGCTGATACACCCTCCATAGCAGCAGTAAGCATAATTATTAAACAACACTTTTATGTGAATATATATGCATTAATGGAAATACTATTAATTTAGGTTACTGCAAGTATTGATACTTTCGGCTTCCAGTATAATGTTATGTATAAGCTTCAAGAACCCAGAGAAGAAATGATCTTAAATCTTGAAGACATAATAACGTCGCAACTGGAAACTTATAAAAATAAGACAAAGAAAGTACCAGAGAGACTCATCTATTATCGGTGTGTAATTTTGTTCAATGTTATATGTAATATTGTTAAAAAAAAAATATCACGTTTTCTATTATATATTTACATTTTACATTTGCATATTTATATTTTAATGTATAGAGATGGAGTTAGCGAAGGACAACTCTTACAAGTTGTGAATATCGAAATAAGCGCTATTAAAAAAGCGTGTGCGAAATTTTCTAGCAATATTAAAATTACCTGCTTAGTTGTCCAAAAGAGACATCACGTGCGTTTTTTCCCCGAAGAAGGAAAAAGAGGAGAAAAAGGTGACAAAAATGGTAATGTGAAAGTGGGTACAATTGTCGATACTGAAATTACTCATCCAAATCATATCGATTTTTATCTCGTCTCACACGCGAGCATTCAGGTAAAGTTATTGGTTACAAAAATGCATTTATTTATATAACTATAAATATATTAGAATGTTAGAAAGACATTAAATATACTGATTGAAAAATTTTCTCATAATAATAATGATTGTTAAGAAACATCTTAGTTATGTCAGAGTAATCTGTTTTGCAGTAAAAACGTTTATATTTTCAATCATTAAATAAAGTTTAATAAAGTTTAATAAACTACAAAACTGTTCATGTTACATTATAAATACAGGGTACTGCAAGGCCTACCAAATATAGATGCATATGTAACGATTCTAATTTGAGTGAAAATGAAATTGAAGATATGACGTATTATCTTTGTCATATGTATGCGCGCTGTACGAGAGCGGTAAGCTATCCAGCGCCAACTTACTACGCTCATTTGGCAGCATATCGTGGAAAAGCCCTAATAGAAAAGTAAGCCATTGATCACAGTATAGATTAGTCATCAATTATAATATCAGTAATTTATGACAACGTTTTTCTAGTCATAATATCAAAATTACCTCAGAAGAGACATCACGTGCGGTTTTGACCAAAGCACAGGCAGATTTAGATAATATTTCAATTAAACATCGCTCATTGATGTATTTTGTATAAAGATAGTGATTCTCGCTGCTTTCCAAAGGTTCTCAAGGATTGCTTTGTATTCAAAGCTTGATATCTCTAATCAGTCTTCTCTTCAACTATAATTCTGTTTTTACCTATGTATTTCCAAATGTATTTAAGAATCTGCAACAAAAGGAAAAAGAGAAAGTTTGACATGTGATATTCTGTATATATATGTATATATATATAATTTTGTTTTTCATAAAAAAATGCAAAAGAAAAGCTATAAATATTTTATACTATTTTTTCTTTCTTTTTGTTGCATGTGATTTTACAATTCTAGAATAACAATATGCAGTATTTTTAGATATAGTGCTATGACGATATATAGTTCATGTATTTGTGGGCGCTAATTGTAAATTTATCATGACAAAATATGAAAGATTTTAATACATGCAATTGCGCGTGTAAATAAATAGATTAGATAATACACAGTTTTATTTCTTGCATCATATCCACATGTATAATGAAATGTGAATTTTCAAGTAAGGTTGAGATTTCCTAATTTTGATTCTAAAATTCTTAATCAATTATTTAAATATTTATGCAAGAATTACTAAGTTTTATATGTAGCAATAGTTAGATCATTCTTAAGAACATCCCAGTATAACTGCTCAGTATTTACCACACTTGTATTTTTATATGAAAACGTAAAACTAAAAGAAAAAGATTTATTTCTAAAATTATTTATTATTTATTTCTAAAATTGTGTTGAAAAAAAATATAAATTAAAAGAAATCATATATATAAAATAAAAGAAGATTATGAAGAAGTTTTAAATACATCTTATGTACATAAGAGGATATCTACTGAGAGAAGAATCCAACTGTGTATATTGTATATGTGCCCAGATCATGGATTATCGTATTGAGATTATAAGATCGTATATATGTAGCATTTTTTTCTATCCGAAGATTATAGAGGCAATCGCGCGGGACAGAAATAAAAAAGAGAGAAGGATGTGAAAAGAAATTTCAAAATAATTTATAACACGCGATATCTATATAGTTTTACCAACATATATTATTATTTAATTTATTTTTTACTGTTACTTTAATCAGCTTTAATATACGTTACTTTTGTGTTTGTCAACATTGTGTATATGCTGTGTGTGTGTATGTGGTGTCTGTGTGTGTCAGTTTCAGCTGATTCAGCCAGTCCCGGTATCTGTGCGACCAATGAAACCATAATTACATCTTGAATTCGATCTATACGCGGTCTGTTTTGTCGCAGTGCCGATAATTTTTCAGAATTACAAATGAAGGATGATTTGTATAAATGACGGAACAGGATCTAAGAATAAAAACGCTTTGCAGCTTGGAATTTGTCATCGTCTAACCTATAACGACGTTTTATTTGCTTGATACACATAATCAGATTCTATCTGCAAGAATGTTCCTGATTTGATGTTTATACGCGTATATATTAAGTTCTGTAATTTATTCTTAAAGTTCAAAGCCCCAAGTGGAACGCATCTCGTAAAAAAACGATGCAACGTACAACGCGCGGGAAAATGCCACGCGTTAAAGGATCACCGCAAAAGTGCGTCCAGCTGACGAATTGTCATTCGTCGACGAACACATGGGTGTTTCTTATGAAAGGTAAATCACAAGATTATGAAAGATTTATTGCTTATTCGTATTTATTATTTTTACGATTTTTCATTATTAACCAACAATTTTTGCGATTAATTAATATTCTCATGACAAATTGTACTTGTCAAGTTTCTAAGCTGTATATTTATATAAATATGTTTATATTTCAGAAGATAGCCTGGTCAGCTCAAATGTGGCTCAATCAGAGATTGTGAAACTCAGACATCCGGCCTCTAATAAGCCAACTGTATTTGTATTCAGTTCTGATAATCTCACAGTGCAGGAAGTTTTAATCTTTGACGAAAATAAAAGATCTTGGTTCATTGACGATAATGTCAAATCTGATGGCAAGTTGCACTTGTCAACACCAATTGATCCAATCTTTTTAATTTTGCCATACCTAAGAAAGGTAATTATGGAATTTTAATTATTAAAATTATTTAAAATTAATGTCTTTATGTAGGCATTATTGAAATCCAAAATTTAAATGTTAAAAAATGGATATCTTATAGTCACAACTGGCGCAACCTTTAGAGCAATGTCTCTGGGATGAGGATTTTCCAGAAACATCTCGCCTTGCACAATGTGAAAATTTGAAGCTGTGGTTAGTTGCTGATTGTAAGGGAGACAAATCATTACAAGCTTTCAAGTTTAATGAGGAGAAATCATTAAAGTGGCTGCAGAAAAAAGTAGAAAAGGTAGCAGATTTATTAAAGCAAAAAGGTGTTCATGTGTCCCAAGGTGCTATGAGTGCTACTTATGTCAAGAGTACTAAATATGAAATTGGTACAGAGGCAGGTAAGAAAAACAAGATAATTATAAATTACAATTACAATATTTAGATAATTACAATAAAAAATAGAATAAACTGAATAAACATTTAAGGATTTCTCAATGTCTGTTATATTGTAACTAATATGATGTAACATCTCCTTAAGTGGATTTTTTTTAAATTATTTTCTTGAAGCTATTATCTACAAGCAAAGTTAATTTATTGACAAAATATATCTTTTTTTTATAGAATACTTGAAATATGCACATGGAATTATATCCGAATATCTTGCTGAAGATTTCTCAAAGAAATTGGCACAACATTTGAATATATCTGATGAAACGGAGAATAAAAAACGCAAATTAGATAGTCCTACAAATGTAACTGATGAGAAAAAAATTAAAAGAGATTCCTTTGAAGATAGCCCAATATCAAAAGCAAAGACGAAGAATTTATTAATTAAATCCGAAAAGGTTAATTATTTTATAATTATACTAATTTTAATAATATCAATTTAAAAATAAAATTTATCGACAATTTTTCTCTATTTCAAGATTACAGCATATTTGCTTTTATTTACAATTATACGGCATTAGAAAATCTATAGAGGATTTTTGTAGCATTGTGTTTCTGAACAAGATTGTACAATTTAAATATCTGCAAATTTTCTCTTATAGGTGCAAAAAAACATTGCTCCTGGTAAAAAGGAATTAGCTAAACAGAGAGCAGCTGCAGGATCCAAAAGCATCACTAGCTTTTTTCAGAAAAAATAGATCTCAATACAAAATATATATACACACTGCAACAATTTCGAAAATTATAATGTATTTCTAAAGGCATTTGTCAATATGTCCTATATGTTGCCATAAATTTTACTGTTTTGTGTATAAAAATGTGTTCAACATTTAAGTTGAAAATTGCACTTTTTATTGACGAGACTATATATCAGGAAGAGAGTAGTTTTTCCAACAGTTCAAATTTTTAGATATTGTTAAAATTTAAATGCAATTTGATAAATAAATATTTATTTTAATCTTTAATTTATGTAGAATGTGAAACATTGTGCATATAAAACACGATATATTCATCTGATCGTTTTGTTTTCACTTTCTATTCTTTCTATTTTCCTTGTTTTCTCTTTCTATCTCTACATCTGTCTCATCGATTTTGACTCTTTTTACGGCTTTTATGAACAAAAACTTCGTATTACTTGCAATCCCCAGAAATTTCTGCACTTAAAACGAGACAGATATTAAGCGTTGGAGAGAAAAAGCGAAGGATTTAAGTGCAGAAAGTGCAAGCAATATGAACAGATCTGAATGTAGAGCTGGTCGTGGCCCCTCTCATTCTTCTCTCTGCTGGTAGTGAAAAACAGAAATTGAGGAGGGACTTTTCAATTCTTATATCGGTAGCACTGTTTTAGAATTTTATCCCTAAGTGCAGCGCAGTCTCCGAGAACTGTCAAGCGTTTGAATCAGATGATTAGATATGCCAGACATGGAAGCTGACGATCGGGGACAGAGCGATGATTATTATCTGGAGCTGTCTCCTGATCCTATCAAGTTCGAATCGGTCAGCTGCCTCACGAATGTGTTTTTCGATGATTCGAAACAGCAAGTTAGTCAATTTTCTCAGTTGATAAAAATTTTTTTTTTATCTCTAATACAATGATAAAAATTAATCTGTACACAGGTATTTGCCGTTCGCTCAGGCGGTGTTACAGGAGTGCTCGTTAAGGGCCCGGACCACAACTTAAGTTTTCGTATGGAGGACAGAGGCCCGGTAATATCCATCAAGTTCTCTCCTGATATGAACGTACTCGCAATTCAACGCACCAATTCATCAGTGGAATTCGTCAATTATTCCTCTGTATCCGGCTTGGATCATGTCGAGTACTCTCAGCCATGCAAAGGGAAGAATGCTACAATATTGGGTTTTGTTTGGACGCATGGCACCGAGATACTTGTAGTCACGGATCATGGTGTAGAATTGTTTCATGTAAGAAATTCTTGTACTTTTTCTTATATTAATTGGAGAATATATATCAGTCAATACCAATGTCAATGCTGTTGTTTCAGGTTAATCCAGAGAAACGTACTATTAGAGCATTAAAGTGCTTAAGTTTAGGGGTAAATTGGTTTGTCTTCTGCCCCAAGAGTTATCTGGTATTACTCTCATCCGGCACAGTTGGTAATCAAATACAAGCGTTGCACGTTACACCCGGGAATCTTCACAAATTAACTAAGTTTGAAAGTTAGTAAGAAGCAACAAATATATTTAAATATCAGACCAGGCAAAAATTATTTTTACACATCTGTGATGTATTTCAGTTGAACATAGTATAACAAAACCAGGGAAACTGGCTGTTTCTGAAAGAGATGTAGCATTGACTGTGTTATATGGAACGCCTTGTATAATTTTGTTGAGGCATCAACCAGGAGTCAACCGCTCAATGGGAACAGCATTTGTATACATTTATACCGTACATAAGTAAGATTTGCTTTCTATTACTTTGAATATAACAGCCAATACCTATGCATTATATTATGATTGTCTTCTTGCAGGATGATGACCATTAAAAAGAGTCATATGTTAAAACTAGATGTTAGTGGCAGATTTGCTATAAATGTTGTTGATAATCTCATCATTGTTCATCATCAGGCATCAAAGGTATTACCATTATATTATATTATCATTAAATATAAACAAGTTTATTTAGAGTAGCAGAATTTAACTGTATTTTTTTATACAGACATCCATGATATTTGATATCATGTTGTCTGGGGTGAGTGATGGGACAGTAATGCATCATACTAGTGTAGCTGTGGCAAAACCAATCAAACCATTCAATCTTAAAGTACCAGGTACAACCTTATCCGATCAGATGTATCAGCCATGTCAGTTATGTATCCTTTCACTTAAAAATAAATCTTACACTTATGGATTTAAGTATAATGTTTAAATATTTATAACAAAATTATCTTATTGATCTAAATCTGTACACATCTATGAGTCTTAACATTACATAGATTCCCCTAATTGGGTTGTTTTTCAACCAAATATAATAATTGATGTAAAGCTGGGTTGTTTATGGTATGTTTGTGTTTAATTACAATGTCTCTTATTTTGAATATTTGTATATTGATCTAACTCTACGAGTTTCTTTATTTGTTAATATCAATACAGGTATATCGAGCTCAGATTGGAAGCTTTGGTGAAATTAATTACAGATAAAGTACTCCTTGTAGAATTTTTAATGCAGCGATCAAATGCTAAGCAGATATTAATACAAGTCTTGCAAAGCTTTATGACGCAATTACCTGTAAGCTTAATGGAGATGCCAACCATATTCGATAAACTTAATTTTGTATACAGAAATTATCTAGAAAGCGAAATACAAAACCAGGTAATGCTAAGTTGAATTCTTCTTTGCATATGATTAGAATATAATATGTTATCTATATTATTTATTCATCAATTGTAGATGGGAACACCTTTACAAAATAATGTAAAAAATATAACAGCAGTGGCAGAAAATTTTAAGTATAAATTATTACTCGATCAAAGTGACATGTACAGTCACATATTATCCAAATTTCCTGATGACAAAATAGAACCAAAGATGATAATATGGGTTCTGCTTGAATATATCAGGTACATAAAAATTATAATAGCTGATAATTTAGGAAAAATTCAGTTCATTTTATTTTTTATAACTATTGGATTTCATATAGATCATTAGCTGAACATGGAATACCTGTGCAACATTACTTACATGAATTGATCATCACAACATTGGTACATCGAAAGGCTTACTATCAGCTTCATCAATTGTTACAATACCACGTGGTCGCTGATTCGAAGCCTTTAGCTTGCTTGCTACTTTCTCTGGAAAACTTGTATCCGGCAGCACATCAGTTGGCATTGGACATGCTGAAGCGATTGGGCAACGCGCATGAAGAGATAATTGAAGTGCTCTTATCTAAGGGGCATATTTTGGCTGCCTTGCGGTAATTTGGAAGGCTGTGTCTTGAATTCGCAATGACATTTGGACACTATGTACTTACATGTCTCTACGTCTTTCAGATATGTTCGGTCAGTTGGAATGGTGGATCAGATATCTGCAAGAAAATTCTTAGAGGCGGCGAAGGCTACTGACGACGCGACACTTTTTCATTCGGTCTTCAAGTTCTTTGAACAACGCAATTTGAGGCTGCACAACACCACGGCATTCACAAGAGGAGAACATTGTCAGCCGTACGTTCAGTATTTCAAATACCTATTCCAAGGAACGGATAATGAGTGCAATTCGGACACGAACTCGAATGTTACCACTATTTCTTCATAGGATTGCAATATCAGTGTTTGTATAGCACACAGAAAAGAGATAGGCAGTAATTTTTCTCTTTATTTTTATTTAACAAAGTTAATGAAGAAGCTGCATGCTGTAGCTGCTTCATTATTTGTAAATTCCTATGTATTGTACAATTATATATATATGTACACACACACACACACACATATGGATTATTTATTATTAAAGAGAGAAGAATGAAGGAGAAAGAAAGGGAAAATCAAGTTTGTAAGCGACATGTGTAGTATTTATCTATCAAAGTATTGTTCCATTTTCACTCTTTTACTCCTATAAAATTTATGTTGCAGGATTCTTTTTTATTGCAGGAATTTTACATTCAAAGTTTACAAAGTATATAAAGTTTTTTTATTAATTTTTAATATATTAAGAATTTTTTTTAATGTAAATAAAATACATTCAAAATTAATTTCTTGCTTTCAAAGTAATCAACTTCGTAATTAAAAAATTTTTTTATATTTTGGGACAATATTTTATGCACACACACACAATACAGGCTTTCTTTAATTAAAAAAAAGTGATAATGTCTTGCGACATTATATGATAAATGATAAACAAGTTTTGGTCACCAATCTATGTTGAAGTATAATATTCAATAAAGTTGTGACAATAGAAGGATGTTAAATTGTGTATATATTAAGTAAAATACATAAAATTTATGTATACTAAATATGATTTATTGCGATAAGAGTCAAAGATTATGGTAACAGGCGCTGCATTTTTAATTAACAATAAATCTAGAGAGTGATAATGGACTGGATAAATAAAAGTGGAAGATAGTTGCTTCGATCAAGTCACAAATGCAAGTGCTTTTTTTTATTACGATTAAGCCGTAGCTGCACATTGAATAATATCGAACGCACAGCTCCATTAATTAATTAGATCTGCGCGATTACAAAAATGTTCAAGTCCTCAAAGAATTGCGAATGTAGTGCTTACATATGATAAAAAGCGAGATACTTGGAGATTGGTCACAGAGATATTGCTTTGTCAATGTTTCATTTACGATATATCTACTAATTGTGATAAGTCCAGTGAGCCCGGAATTGTTTGCAACTCAGAAAATAAATTGCGACCCAACAGAGCCGTTTGTGACCGTCTTTAAAAAGATCAGTTTTACTTTAAAAGATTAAATTTGCTTTATTTGTAATATTCAAAAGATATAGTGCGAAAGAAATGTTTTAGGCTATATTTTGCGATTTTACAATTTTTTACTTATTTTTTTATATCAAAAAAGTTTTAATCTGTGGAATTACTATTGAATCAGTGATCAAATATGAAATTGAAGATATTAACATCTTGTTTCTTGCAATAATATATGTATATTGCAATATTTTTTAAGAAAATTTTATTTTTATCGTCAAAAGATTTTAGGGATAGTAATTCTAATCCTGCTTTGAATTTTAAACATAGACTTCTATATAGAAGTCTGTGGTTTTAAAGTATGCGTATTTGACCCTGTTAATGAACGTCAATTGTTTCATAAGATTAATATTATCGATTCCGGTCCGCCTGATATCGTGCGCTTCTTCATAAATACGATAGACACATGTAAACGTTCAGTCTAACTTACGCGACAAAACGAAAAATTAAAACATTAATACAGTAAAGTATATGACTGAAAGCAGAGCATATTAAATATCTCTCATTAGCGCTCATGAAAATAATGAGGATATGTCGACGAATAGAATTATTATTATAAGATAAATCTATATCTATATAGATTTATATATATATATATAATAATGAGAGACATTTCTAATATATATATATATATATATATATATATATATATATATGTTCTATACTTTTTCAGTTATATACTTTTTATTACTGTAGTTTTTCTTTTTCTCTTCAAAAAATGAGCATATACTTGTTTCATTTTAATTACAGAAAGTATAAAAAAATCTATCTTTGAAAATGACAGTTTCAATAATATATGAAATGCAGAAATTACGCAGCAATTGCATTAATTGCATCATAATTCGTTTTATGCTGCACACGTGGACAAAATATTATATTTTAATTAATCTTCTGTGAAATACTTGTTAGCAATAGCCGATAAATGCAAATTTCTTTGCTATAATTATTTCATTACAAAAATCAGCGTTAAAAAAAGAACTTATTATACATATCTCGAGATAGAAAAATATTTTTTAACAAGAACAAAGTGATCTATAAAATCTTATTTGATTTAAATGGCAATTTTAGAAAAGCATTTATACTTTAGTGCGTAAAATTAAAATTCAAAATTATCGAATTGTGTCCGACTTCATATCGATACTTCGCATCGACTTTATATCGATACTTCGCATATATCGTAACTCGATCCTTCGCCGAGTTCGCGTATTTCAACGATCCCGCGTCGTGTAATTTCAGGTATTAATTTGTAATTATATATTATAACAATAAGACGAATAACAATTTTGTGAACAGTGAAAAGATAACAAGTAAAAAATTAACGCGAGCATATACACAAGTATATAAGTTAAAGCATACATATAAATTAAATTCGTTTGCAAGTTAATCGATTGGGGGAAGGTTATGAATTGTTTTGTTCTGTGCGTTCAAGAAGAGTGTAAATGTGTTAGATTTCACATTGTTCCGTACAGCAGAGTTCGCGGATTATAATTCTCAGCGTCGTCGTGGTCCGTAATAAGCTCGTCAATAGTGTGTGGTAAGAAGTAAATTTAAGTTAATTTTACAAGATACTATTTTTTTTCGACAACGAGAGAGAGAGAAAGAGAGAAGAGAGAGTATAGACACAGGCATATCGATAGTTTGAATTCGGATTTCATTGGTTCTCATCTTAACGTCTTCATTGCCGTCCAGCTTACAGATAATCAATGTGCACATTAAAACTTTTCCAAAAAACCTTAGTGCAACGACCGAACGATGTAGTTTATCTTTTGTTACTGTCATTTTTATTATATAACTATATTATTTGTGCAAAGTGTGTGGTAAAAGTATCTTTGATTATCTCAGGTTTTATCACATTATCTTGCAGATAAAAAAAAATATTAATTTAGAATATTAATCTGAAATACTCGTTTTACTTTATTTTTTTTACTATATTTCTATTTCTAGTAATTTATCCTTGATTTACAAGTGTGTAATTTTATCGCGGATTATGCCAACGTGATATATATGATGCATATCTGTGAAACTTTATAAGTGCAAATTTTGCGACTTGGATATAAATTAATTGATAAGCGGTCGGTAAGCAAGGCGTTAAGATATATGAGTGTCTTAAGTTTTAAGTATACTTACACACAGACTAGAGAGAGAGAAAGAGAGATTCTCGAAAGTCGATTTTTCGATTTTGATTCATTAGCTTAGCCTCTTTTTTCGTCTTACATGCTATATGTACAGTCTGCCCAAAAATGTACGCATCCTTTTTGGATATTTATAATATATTTGATGTACGAACAGAAACACAGATTAAAACAGAGTTCGAAATAAAAGTTGTGATATCTAAAGTATCCGCTAGTTCAATACATTCCGAAGAAATATTCTAAGCGTTAGCATTGTTATAATTTTAATAAATTTATTTTTTTGCAGCAATTGTCACGTTTTTGTTGTTATGAATAAATGTAAAAATCCATATCGAATTTAATTTCTAAAATTCTCATTTACTGCTTCATTCTGTTATTCTTAACATCACCATTCTAAATTCGTATTAATGTGTTTCTGTTGGTCGTTACATATTGCGCAGAGCGTTAATATTAATCTAATATAAAATATAACGCATGTAAAATATTAATATAGTAATATAATATACAATATTGTTCTCGGATAAAAATATTAGATAAACTTCTAAACTGTGCGTACAGTTTTCAAAGAGAGGTTTCAGAAGTATAGTAGAGAATTTCTGACACAATCTAATATATAGATACATGATTTCGCGCCGATTACCGATAACGTATATAGCATCATCTGAGAATACATACCTATAACTACATTGAGGGTTACGGCATTAATTATTTACAGGGACATCATTACCCGGCCATTCCGCTTGTTTGCGAGATTAAGCTTAAGGAAATTAGGAAGAGGACGCTTATATGAATATACATACATCTCTTGGGGACTTCGAGAAAAAGGGTGAATTCTGTCCTTGACTTCTATGCGACGAGATACGCGGATTCAAAGTAAGTACTCACATACATAAGAGATATATTGTATCGTTGCAAAAATCTCGATTATTAACAAATTGAAAATAATAATTATACATTTGTTTGTCTTTTTCTTGGTATGTACATTTATCCGTTCTAATTAGAAAATTCGGAACAGACATCGGAAAATAATCGATTATTATTCGTATTAACTGTTAAACGCCATATTGTCCCATTTTCTTGCAAAAAACTATTTTGTTACAATCTTTTTAAGAGCAGGTTAACAGTTTTTTTGTTAATCAATCTCTTATGCAGATCGGAATTCTAAAGACTGATCGATTTTTTTCCATTGTACATATTTTTAGATACAGAGTGAATTAATTCGATCGTCACGCAGAATATGTTTTGCATGTAAATTATGGGTGCGAAAGGGACTTAAGTAAAATACGAGTAAAAAGTTAAATGGGTCTACTTTAAGAAATCCGTTGAGATTGCGCAAAGTTTTATAGACACAGAAGAGAATGTTTGCTGCAATCGTAACAAAATGTGTTTGTATATCGTCGGCGATCGTGCAAAATCTCTTGAAAAGATGAATTTTGCAGCCAAAACTATCTTGAATTGTTTAAATCTATTTGGATTTTATATCTAATCTCAATGCTTTTTTTATTTTATTACTTTACTATTTTATAACTTTTCTGAAATCGTATCTTTCCTGCTATGTGTATATTTTTTTTATCTAATTATTTTTCAAAAATTTTCTGAAGGAATAAGTAGGTTTTTTATTTTCTGAACGCGATAATATATATATTTTTAAAAATTTACTAAATATCCGTATTGTATTTAATATTTGCGCGTTAAAGAAAATATATATATATATATATATAATTAAAAAACAAAGAAACTACAAAATTTAGCTGTATATAAAATTTAATTGTATGTATAATATATATTGGACAAACAATTAATAATATTGGACAATAATATTTGATAACACGAATCTGCCTTTTAATTATAATTTTTTAATTATAATTTTAATGAAATTTTGCATTGCTCACAGCATAGAGTTATATATTTGGATTCTGATATATTATACGAGGGATATATTTTTTAAATATTTTATTCTATTCTTTCTATTCTCTTTCTATTCTCTAACAATATTTTGGCTGTTTTGAGAAATTAATTATATTTTTCTTCCTTAGATGTTGCACGTTTATCGACGATAATTATTACATGCACATTTATACAAAGAGGATAAAACTGATAGAAGTAGTACATTGCTTTCTCGCATTAAAATGTCAAAATACAAAATTTCACGCATACATTCGCGCGGAACGTTCGCGAGGTACTCGCTAAGCATATTTTCATGACCTTTTTTCAACAGTGAACTTACCGCAGAACATCTCGCGATTTCAGTTCACTTCGCTGAACATACCTTTCACCTTTATAATTTCCTCTTGGTCGCGCGAAAAATATCTTAATAGGACGGTTATTAATATTCGTAATCTAGTCGCGTTACTTAACAGAGCGGCGATTGATCCTTTTTTTAACTTGCGTCTTTATCAATCATCGTCTTAATCAATAATCTTCATTTAAATCCAAACAATTTGCTTTTTGCTCATATCTTTTAGATAGTTTAAACTTTCAAGCGTGAATTACTTTAATATAATATAATTAATAATATAATTAAAAATATTGCCGACAAAGTTAAAAAATAATAAACAGCTTAATAATTGATATAAAAATGAATAGTAATATGTTAATTACTATTATGATCATCATTTTGCAAAGATCTTATTATAATGGCAATATTCACTATTTTCACATTTATGTTAACAATTGGCAATATTGCAAAGTTGTTCTCATTATTTTAATTATTTTAGTCACACGATTTTGTAAAGATTTTCTTTATTCCTAATAAGGACATATGTGAGATATTGCTTCAAGTATTTCATACTTGAAAGTTTAATCTCTGCAATTATTATTATAAAAAACACTATAGTATGATATTCACGTACATAAATTTTCTTTGCAAATATTAGCCTCTCTCTAATTTATTTTGCAATACATATCAAATTAAGTCAATTCATATTTTGTCGTCAGCAAAAGGCTTGATATTTTCATCCGTAAAATACGAATTTTGCTTAAATATCATATCTGAGCTTCTTACTGCAATATTTTAATCTTTATCTAGCATTTTATACAATATATTATCGTATAAACTTAATTCGTGAAATATTCAAGCATATCTCTATTTTCACGATGCAAAAAAAATAAAATGTATTGAAATAATTTTATAAGTTATCAGATTATTTTGAGGAATATTCCTCGTGTACAACCGCAAATTAACAAAGTTGTAACAACTACATGACATAATTCTCAAATATATGCGAATATTTCATGCGAAATTTCAAGTGTCGCATAAAATATCCCATATCTTACTATCCTAATTTTACGACTATTTGCTTAATTATATAATGCTATATTATACATTTTTTAAATGTCTACATGTCAATGATGACATATATTGAAGATATTTCGCATACTTGAGTACTGTGTAACTGTTTCAGATTGTAATATTTCTTTCAATCCCTTTTGTGCATCGATTCAGTTACGATGGCATATGAATCTCTTCCTTGTTCTATTTTATACAATTTAGATAGATCCTTTCTTACTTCATAATTACATATACAAAATATCTTCTTCAATATTTATTGCACTACCTATTTTGATTTATTTTGAGGTAAAATGTATTTTTAATTTTACAAAAAAAAAAAATTCTCGCGTATTGCAAATAATTCTATGTCAATATACAATATTTTTTGGGCTCAATTAAGTCATTAGTTTAATATTATTATAATAATATTTTTTACGCAGGCAAAACTTTTTAAATTAATGTTTTGTTGATTTAATATTTTTCTTAGTTATTGTCTTTTCGGATAAATATTTGAAAATTATTTTTAATAAAAATAATGATATTAATGATGCATATAAATTATATAAATTATATATATATATATAAAATATTATTTTAATTCTAAATAATAAGAGAAAGTTTGATAAAAAATGGAACGTATAAAATGTCTAATAATAAATAAAATAGTTTAATAATTTGGAGCATAATAAAATGTTATAATAACAGCAGTAATAGCAGTTGTAATAACAGCTATATTAAATATTGTAAATTAACTTGAAAGAAATCGGAGCATGAACGAGAGATTCGTTAAGAGAGAAATATACATATATATAGAACAAGGAGGAGAATCGTTTCTATCGATTCATCCCTAACTACATTATAGTCAGCACCCTATCTAGATCCGGATATCTAAAATAATGTGCTTCGATATATCTCCCGTAGGTACGTGTCATTGGAATTTCTAATGGTTCCTTTAAATATTTATGAATATATAATTCCTAAATATATGTATATATATCGCGCACGCGCGCGCGTGTATAGTATACTTTCCGGATATTAACACGATATTTCCAACGAATCATTCACGTGATTATTATGCACTCGGTATACAGAATAAAAATTAACGCATCGTGAACTTTGAAATCGTTAGGGAAAAAGTTTTAAACCAAATAGAAACTGGATAAGAAGATTTACTAAAAATTAAATGTGTTATACAGGATGTCTCAGAACTATTATCACTTTTTATCAATTTTTTGTCTAAATATAAAAGCGATTTTGAAGAATTAATCATTTTTTAATTCCATCACACACGAATATGATTTTAACAAAATCTTAAATTGAATATTAGTTATTAAGATATATTACGTTCTCAAATATCTAATAATTTATCGAAAAATGGTTAAAAAACTCCAGTGAAATTTGTGTTAAACAGGACTTGACTGTAATGTTGTTGCACATAGAGGAATTAGGGAATCAGATAGCTAAACTTCAAAAATGTGTTCTTATAACGACAATATATAAAAGATTGCAGTAGCTGGTCGTTATTATAAGTATTAGAAGAGAGAATCACATATCTGATAATAAAGTTTAATTAAAGAGGTAGCAGAAAGAGAGATACTTTGTGCTTCAACGCGATTATGCAATGATTTTGTAATTTGCAAACGATTTTCTTTTTACACGTCGGCGTTATTCGCGTACCTGAAATTTCTTGTGATATAAATAAAATTGATATTTACATAACAATTACGAATGTGTATCGCGTGAGATAAAAAGTTTTAAAAGTGCATCTCTGAATCTTTTAAATAGTCATAAAGCGTACATGTTTAAGAGTAGCGCATGTTGCAAAACTTCTATGTGCCTAATTGATATTTAAATTGATTTTAATTTTGCCAGATATTATTAAACATTTTTGTTGGTAATTATTTTAGAAAACGATTGTTAATGTTTTGCCAATTGTTTATTACAACTTTGAACAGAATATCGAGAAAATGTTAAAAATATCTCGTTTTCTTATCCTAAGTAACTGAGAAAGGTTATATTTTTTTCAAAAAGCCATACTTTTTAAATTGGCGTTTTTGATTTTATTCTTACTTTTGCCTTATTAGCACGACCTCGTTAGATACTCAAAATTCGTAAAAACTTCTTTTGATCTTTTCGTATGAGGCTTTTCGTATTGAGGCTTTGCTCTACTTTCATAATATTTCTTTAATACTATAACGCTTTTATTATTTCATATGTTCTTATTTCGTCTTTTTCCTTTCCTCTTTTTTTTCTCTTATAATCTTACGAGTTTTCCGAACGAATCTCGCACTTTACGCTTGCACTTTCCGAAGTTAAGACAACGCTTTTAAAAGTTCTTATGCGATTAATTAGTACATGTTCAGTAGAATCTTTTAAAATTTCTAGGAAGTATTTAGATTGGAGAAAGAAAATGATATGTCTGTTTTATATATGTCGTGTGTTGAATATATGAACATTCAGCATGTATCTTATATTAAACAAATTTTTCTATATGCAATAATTTTATATTGCATTCTTTGTATTATATATTTTGGGATGCTCTGAGAACACTGCAAAAATAATTGCGAGAAAATGTTGTTTAATTGTTAAAAATTGCTTCTTTTGCCACACAAAAATATGATATTTTAATATATAATGTAGACTTTTATGATTTGAATAATCGAAAATATTTACATACATCAAGAAATATAAGAATTTATTCATTCGTTGAAAAAATTATATCCGCCATTAAACATCAATTTCACGTTCACATCGTTAATGTATATACAGGATATTCTAAAAAAGTGTATATCGATTACAGATTCTTTTTTTTCATATAATTGCATTTCATCTTTTTCTTCAATGAAAATTTAATGCTTTACTTAATTACAATACGATTTAAACATTAAAGCTTAATATTATCTAAAAAAAATTTACATTGAATATTTAATATTTGCTAAAGAAAAAAGCCAATCTGAAATTCAGGATATTTAATAATAATATTCCTGTCATCGACACACATTTTCTGATACGTATTCTACGAAGTCGACGGTTTATACCTTTTCAATCTTCTCGAGCTAGACTTGTTCTAGAACTATAGTCACTTTATCGGCTTACCGCGTCTATTTCTCTCTTGCTTTCGAAATCCCGTGAATCAACGCGGAATAAGCAAATGTAAGTAAATGTTTATCCGCGTCGTCTAACAGCCGTTAAAAGATTTTACTCGCTGCAAGTCGCTTCCTTGCAAATATTGCGAGCGCAACCTCGAGTCTTACGTTTAATGCACTTACGTTTACTTGACCAAATGCCTCGAAAATGTCGCGTTTCCCATCGCAATAATCGGGATCTGGTCCCGGTTTCCTGGTCCGCGACGAAACTCATTTCCCCATCGATCCTCATTATGGATGATCGGGTTTTAGGAGATGTTGCAATCGTCCGCGTGAGCATCCCTGATCTGTTGTTTCGTCTTTCTCGAGGCGCGCCTGATCAGGCTGCGGCTACGCGGCTTACTCTTCACCTCCTCGGTGACAGCGACGACGCTAGAGCCCTGAGCTGCGACTACTTGCGCCGGAGGATTTCCGCCGGGACCCGCGCTGCCGGTCCTGCCGCTAGGACTGCCGGACCTTCCGTCGCGATAAAATAATAACAGGTGTAAATTAGACACGGCCGAAATTACTATTGTTGCTTTGATTAAAACAACTCCCCCCAACACTTTCTCCTAACTCAGTTCTCCTAATTTAGTTATATCTTCGCCGTGTTTATATTCTTAATTTAATTTATGAATGAAGGGTAACGATAACTCTTTGATAATAAGAATTTATATCGTCCTGAAGGAAGATTGCCGTAACTCAGGAAGTAAACTTTTCCAAAAAAAGAGATTTTAAACACTTAAAGCAAGATAAAGGAAAGTAATAGATATTATTCAAGACTTTTAAACAATTAGATATAGTTTTTTAGTACTCTCTTCATATTACATTATTATAATTAATTTATATGTAAATTCTGTAATTTAAATTACAATTGGAAAACGTGGAACAAAATAACAATTTTATAGCTCTTTATTTAAATGCTGCAAAATCTAAAATTTAAAAGTCAAGGCACACTTTTCGGGGTATAGAACGAAGAGGAAATATTGAGCATTTAGTAAAATTAGTTTTTTTTTTAGTTGTAGCAATTTTTTTCAAGGATACAATACACGCAATGTGTCTTTTCCATGAGAATCTTCCACGGAAATATAGATATAATTCCACGCATGTGTATATGATTCGTACAGCTGTATAAGAAAGTAGTACAATGTATACAGCGATGAATAAAAAGAATTGAACGGTATAAATGGTGCAAGCTATCGAATATCAATAATAATATATGAGAGATATGAGAGATCGCGAATATTTTCCAGTCGTGCAACGTAACGTAATCTCTTGACAATCTGAATTAAATTGTAAGCGATATTGAACGAATTGTATGTATAATTATGTTTACACTCGATACGCTCTGACAATGACGATTGCTGACGCGGAAATCCATCGAACATCTTTTAGATTATTAATATCAATTTTGTTAATGTCAGTTCGTTCTTCTCGATCGTTAAAATGATCGCAAACCCATGCAACGAATCGCGATTAAATGGCGGGTTTGCGAATGAGAGACCGCGTATTTAAGGGATCGCGCATTGAACTGAAATTCCCAGCCTCCTTACTACCGTCGTTTGAAGAACCCGCGACGCAATCTTATTTAGCATAGGTAGTTTAACGAATTATTTTCCGGGTTTTTAACGACATGTCGCGCACCGAATGTGTGACTTTCCGAAGCTATTCGCGAAACATGTTTTACCTATGTGTCAATTGAACGTACGCGTAGTCTAGATGTAATATTCATCTTACCAATTTAATCAATTGAACGTATTATGCAAATTATTTAAAATTATTAATAAATCTTAAATATTTACAATTTTTTAATATACCGTAGCTCTTTTTGACAGTATCATCATAACTATAATTATTATATAAATCAGGAAAATAACTGATTATAATTAAAGTTAATAGATATGTTTCATATATAAATCCTGATAATAATTATCATTATAATCGTATTTTTTCTGTTCTTTATCTCTTTTCCTATATTATCATCTTCAACTGTATAAAGTGAAGAAAAAGAATTTAATAATCCACGTTTATTATTAAACGATGTTGACAGGCTTCTAAATTCATAATTTCATCGTACATTTAATCCAAAACGTGCCTCTTGCAATTCTCAGTTTTCATTGAGTTTCGCGTTAGATGCAATCTTCATCTTAAGCCTGCCTGCATCAACAATCTGGGTTAAGTAAGCTCGACTTAGGGATTCGCTGTGTCTTTCGAAATTACGGTCTTATCTGTGATGGGTATGATACGGAAAATTTACTTATAATCATCACAATAATGCTAAGTGATGTGTAATCGATTCTTGAACAAGTTAAGCATTAGGACGAACTGCTACATTTAATTTTACTAGTCGTTTTTTAAAATATACAGGATGTCGTAACACATGTATAAGACTCATTTCAAGAGTAAATTTAAACTATTTTAGTCTTTCTCCTAATATAATAATATGGATTTCAAGAAATTTCTTAATCTTCAATATTAAGTATCTCGATAAGAGCTAATTGTAAGCCTTAAATTAGAAATTTGCTGGATTAAAGTCTACTTGAGATTAAACGAAAAATAAAAGATTTTATCTATTCTTAAAATCTAATTTGCGCGAGTAATTATCTATTTTCGTACAGTTATGCCTTATAACTCGATAACTGTCTTTTTTCGCTATTAAAAAAAAAAATTAGCTCCGAATTTTTCAAAAAGTCTATCCGTGAGGCGCGGAGCCCACATATTCAATACATACTTGTTGTGTATATGAAAACACAAAAAGATTAATAACTTCATTAAGAGAAAATAACGTTATAGAGAGTGTTACAATACCTGCGAGATCCGTATGCCGAACATCTCCTCCTGAGTCCCGACTCGTCGGCCTCGCCGGTGGGATTTTTCGGCACGATTCTGGAAAGCGTGACGAAACACCTGAATATATCCTTAATGTTGTAATCGTCCTTTGCCGAGCATTCCATCACTTTAGCGCGTAACTTTGGCAATTCGCAAAACAGCCACTCGCTTACATCCTCGATGGGTACTTCCCTTCGTGCCGGCGCGAGATCGAGCTTGTTTCCGGCGACGACTATCGGTACTTCCTGTCAAAAGACAATTACGTTCTATAGTCTATTCTTATTTACCGAAAAGGCAATCTTTTTTCTCGTCAAGTATGATTGAGAGAGAAAACAAAGTTTATAAATCAAAGAAATCTTTTATTTTTCTCTACCAATTTTAAATATTTTATTATGCACAGATATAAATTTTTAAAAGAGCGAAGCAAAACACAATTTATGCTTCAAATTCAGAATGCATAAAATCTTGTCTAGATTGCAAGTATGTTGTTGAATACATGATACGTTATACGAGATTATGGATCGCGTGCGAATGAATTCGCTTAATAATGCCACACCTGGAAATCGGGTCGTTGTTCTCGCACTTCTTCGAAGCAACGTTTCACACACTCGAAGCTCGGTAACGATGTTGTCGCGTACACGAGTAAAAATGCGTGGGCGGTGGCTATGCTCAACCGTCTCATCGCGGGAAACTGCAGATCACCTGTAGTTATAAAAACGAAAGATCAGCTGATCTATACGAGGTCGAAAGATTTTTCTCGCGTGTTAACATACAGGATAGGCCTCTAGAAAAATTCCCATACAAAATAATCCCTCACTCATAACTTGATTTCTGATTCTTTCTCTCCAACGAGCGTATTGAAATTGACTATTATTTATACCATAATATTTTTCCACGTCATTGGAAATCTGTCGTCATATTGTTACTCTTGCTGAATTTTCGCTGTGTAATGACTCACCCTATATATAATGCATATACATAACGCGTTTATCTCTCAGCTTTTTCCGATACTCGTTGCTCTCTCGCTAAAAAGTCACCGAGGAAATGCAATTCCGATTGGATCAAGGATACCCTCGTGTATATATACATATGATGTACATATGTTACGCGCTATTGAGTTACATTTATTTTATGTGCGATTCTTACGAGATTCAAGTTTCCTTCGTTTACAGTCAAAGCACTGAGTGTTCATCATTGAGAATATGTACACATAGTATCACATAGCATGCAATCTTTTTCATCATATTGTATCATAAATTCAATGGTAAGAGAAGTATTTCAGGAAATTATGGCTTTTAGAAAAATATAAAAATAATTTATCTTGTAAACTTATTATATTTTACTAATTTCAATATATAATATTTGAAATAATATTTGAAATATGTTGAAATATTACTTACAATTAAATATATTGAGTTATTGTATATGTAAAGTATGTAAAATGATGTGTACATTTTGAAAATCTCAATTTTAGTTTACTTTCATATAAGTAAATATCTTTTGTGTGATAATGAACTACATATATCACATATCACGTTAAAGTTCAAAAACATCACTTAAAGTAAGAAATATGTTTAATTAAGCTTCTGCGAAATGTTTACGCGATTTCTTAAGTGTTATAGCTGAAAATATATTTTCTAATTTAATTTTTTATCTTTTCTTACTTTCAAACTTTCTATATGTGATTGAAAATTATGAAAAAATTGTTTTTTATTTCCAAAAAAAAAAAAAGTCAAAAATATTAATACTTTTTTAAAAATAATAGACATATTTTTTTCTCTCGGAAATGATCTGAAAGTCGTTGAAATCGACATTTCATATGCAATTAACCATTGGAGTAAAGAAAGACGGATAACGGTGGGAGATGGCTCGTCTTACCCGCGGTATCCAAGAGATCGACCTTGAGGGTCAGGGTGCCGAGGACGCACTCCCTCGAGTACAGATCCTCCACGGTTGGCCGGTATCGCTCGGTGAAACCTTGACCGAGCAATCGGCGTATGATGGCACTCTTGCCGACCCCGGCGCCGCCGAGCACCACCAGCCTGATCCTCTCGAGATCGGCCATGGTCTGCGGATCGTTTGGTCGCACCGGTGGTGATCTCGAGCACGACCGTGAGAATGCTGTAGCTTCAGGAAGACATCACACCCGGGAGAAGATCGATCGAAGTCCTCTCCTTCTTGCAATCCAATATAGTTGTCTCACTCGTCCCGCCACTCCCGGCGCTCTTCCTTCGTCCGGGGGATACTAATTTGATTCCCCGCGGCGGTTCCTGACCTAGACCCCGCGGTCAGGAACGAGTCGGTGATGATAGTAGCTCTTGATCGGGATCGATCAACCGCGACCGACGTCGCTCCGAGACGATCGCGTTTTTTCGCCCGACGACGTCGCCCGTCGTCGACTTCTCCATTCACTTACTCCGTTTACACTGCAATCTCGGGGGATCGTGCATCTTTCTCAGGGAAATTGCGGTTGCCCGCCCGGACCGCGGCTCGAATTAAAACTCCTGTTGAAAAATAAAAATCATCGTCCTGTTATTATTTATTTACACGCGCCAAGATTTCATTCGCAAAATCGAATCACGAGGATGGAAAACTCGGTGTAATGCCATTTGGGACTACCAAACGGATCGGAAATTGGAGTAAACATTGTTACTATCGGGACGCCTCGGGCTAATTGAAATATTCCGCTCGCAATAACAAGTTTTATTGAAGCTATATCTTTCATGTTTTATGAGACCTCCGATATATCAGTTATATACATACGGAAATAGAAAATCTCGGTAGTTTCTTTAAGATCATACACACGTATACAGTAAGCAGACGAAATATAGTACAATGACTGAATTAAATATATATATATTTCAATTGTTATATATATAATATTCAGTTGTTACATATATGTATATAATAATTCAAAATTTGTTAATAAAATTGTAATCAAACTCTCTAATAAAAATAAGTATAAATAAAATCATATTTCATATATTTTTTATGCAAAATGAAGCTGCCCACGAAAATTAACATGGTTCAGAAATATCACGAAATTCTATTCATTTAGGCGGAAATGTATAAACGTATATGGCTGTGGTATATGGTACGCTGATATTTTTTACGTTTCTTTTACGGCAAACGCACATGAAAAATGAATACGTGACGTTCTATGGAATACATTGTGATAATGAAACGAGATTTGCCGCCGGCGTATATATTAAATTTCAATCTCAAGAATATTTTTCTATGTAGTTATCGACCAATTTTTGCTATTTAACTTTAACCTTCTGTTATCGCGTTATCTCCATTTATTATTTTACTTTTCCCCTTTTTAGTCCTCTTCACTTTTTAATACAGAAGAACATAATTGTTAATTAACGATTTTAATTATAATTAATTGCAGCGGCATAATGATATACAGAAAGATATTGCTCCATAACATTCACGATTATTGATAAAATCCTTTCTGTTGATGAAACCACTGTACCGTTAAATATTTGAACTATTATACTTTGGATGAAATTATTGATAAACAACGATGTTGATTCCAATTTATGTAAAACACACGTAAATTTTAATAAATATTATTCTAGATTTTACTTTTTTAATTATATATATAATGTATATATTTTTTGCATATATATATATATATATATATATATATATTATAATGATGTTGCCTCAGCACTCATTATTATCAGTGAAATTTCTGTGACTAATTGCAAGTACTTATTTAAGAGCTAATTAATTAAACAATTCAAATATATAATTTTATATTTGAATGTATTGATAAACGAAGTTGAATTGCCTCAACGATTATCATTATCAAATTTCCGCGACTCGTGTGCGTTTAATTCTCGTCAAAAGAAAATTTACGCGAATACAAATTAATTATATTTGAAAGTACATTTTTATAAGTAATTAAGTGACGTAGCAATATCGTTTCAGCGATCAAATTGTTCAAATTAGACAAATTGTTCAAATCGAGCAAATCCTTCCAATTGATTCGGTTTACACAAACCTACATTTTCTTTCAATGAAAATTTATGTGGATACGGGTTAATAGTGCTTTAATCCTATCATGCGCGATCCGGGGCGGATATTAGGGACGCGTAATGAAATTTCGCCGGCCGATGCGACGGTATTTACAATCGCGCGATGAGAAAAGAAAGCGGCAACGCGCGTGCAACGCGACCGTAAATTCACCTTGCATCCTGCGTCGCGAAGGGATTATGAAGAGAAAAGAAAGCAACGCGCGTATCTCGCTCTTTTTTTTTTCTGCGCGATTTATCCTGGTGGTCGACTATCCTTTTCTCTCTCTTTTTTTTTCTGTTTCTCTCTTGTACAATTTCCGAGCCCTTCCAGCAAAAGTCGCAGGTGGCCTCCTTTTTCTCCTCTTCGATCGCCCCCGCGGAAATCTCCCTCGGGATTAAAACGTCGCTAAACACGCCCGTGCCGACGACAGCTTCGGCCCTGTTTTATGAAATAAGGCCTTAATCGTCAAGCTCGTTAACCGCCGCGGAAATTCAGCCCGTCAACCGCGCGCAATTGCGGCCTGGAAGCTTTTTATGCGGAAAAGTTCGTAAAGAGCGCGTCAGACTCGTAAACGCGCGGAATGACGCACGTCTGACTCTTCCCGTCCCGTTTAATGAATTTGACGGGCTGCTGCGCGTGGCTTTACGCGCCGAGAAATATATTCATTACGGTCCCTCCTCGCGTTTCTCCTTTTCGTCGACACGTTTTTGGTTATTGCGTTCTGTCAGCATCGCGTATTTATGCTTTTAACAAGTTGAGATTATCTCTGTGCTATTAAGATAAAAGCGGAAATCAAGATAATGTATCGAATTTTCTTTGCAAGTATTCGATTTAATATATCATTATAGTTATAAATGGATAATTGATTGATGTATAAAAGATAACAAAGAGCTTGGATCATTTAGATATAGCCAATGAGAAGGTGTCAAGCTTATGACATAACTGAAACAGTAAAGAATTGTGCGAGTTAAAAATTAAAGAAAGGCTCAAGTAAACGATACCATTATGTCGTAATATGCTTTGCGTAATCAGCAGCTTTTGCGTCTTCTTCTCATTTATATCTTCCGTTTTAGTCGATCGTTTGAATTTCGATCCTGTAACAGAGAAATAAGAAGCAAGATTGAAATTAAAACAATTGGAATTTTTGTATATCGCGTAACTGTATTTATATATGTCACGAATATATTTTGCGAATCAAATTTTGTGGTTTGTTCTTTTTTTTCAAATTGATTAAAATCAAGTAAACCAAGTGAGATGGATTAATTGCGCGATCTACATATCTTAATCGTTGAAACGAGAATCTACAGCATTCTCCGAGCTATTAGGATAATTATTCACATCATTAGCGTTTCTCGGGATTCTCCTGTGCATTCCTATATGCATTATCTATTAAATTCTGCTTGCATAACGCGTATTCCGCATACATTAATGATGTCGACATATTTTTAATTTGTGCCTTGTAATCTATTTAGAGAGCGCGCGTATATATTATAGGTTTCATAAATTTTATAACTATGTCAGCATTATGATCAACGTTTATAAAGTTATGGCATTGAATAATTACGAATAAATATAAATTTTATTCTTTGGAAACATATAGACTTATAATAAATATTTATGATTAAAAAAATTAAATTTACAATAGCAAAAATTTATTTTGTCTAATTTGCCACATCTAGTTATCACACGCTAATGCAAATTGACCTTTGGGTTATTATTTTATGATATAAGAAAGTTTTGTTATCGTTAGATGATTGCTGCGGACATAGTGACATATTTTATGTAATACTCGAGAAATGAATACTAGAGATAGAAATGGAAGGAAACTCGATTAGAGGTTTTCTCGATCACCCGTAACGCGGATTTGTTCAAATATTGAATTGAACACGCAAAAGAAACGAAAGCAAATCCTTGCAGAACTCGTTTCTGCAGATTTTTTGATTTTTTAAAAAATCGATTTCGTTTCAGGAAATTGCAAATCCGACAGGAGTTTGTTTCTAAAAAAATTTTGCGCATGTACTTCATACTATCAAAGAAATCCATCACTGCTTATGACGCAAAAGTTTTGTTATCAGATTATTTTCATAACCGGTGAAAAGTGAATATACATTGCGTTGACATTTGTGAATTTTAGAGACAATTTTTCCTTAGAGACAATATTGAATGAAATCATCATTTGTTGTCTGTCTTCTAAAACAAATAATAAAATATTCTATTATTTTTTATTATTTTTTATCGATATTTGAAAAGTATTTTATTAAATATTTCTTTGATATGCAAAATTTTCTTTATACAATGAAGAATTCACTTTAATTCAACACATTTCTGAGATGTTGTAGGAAAGCGTTACTTCCGCGATTTTCCCCTAGATAGACGAAATATCTCATGTAAAATATATTGGTCGTTTTTATTTTGCTTATGGATACAGTCGTGTATTTATTCAGGAGCGCACGAAATAATAAATTTCGCTAATGGACTTGTAATATCGCGCAACATCCCGTGTGTTGAAAATCTCGTTATTAGACCCTACCTTTTCGGCCGTTAACCGATTTCTGCCAGCATCAGCACAACGATTTGCATAATAATACCCGAAAATTCCTGCACGGCTTTCACGGACACGGCCAACAAAATTGAAGTCGTTAATTCGCCGCTCGCGTACAAACAGACAACGAACGATTCATTGCCTAATCGCGTCACGTCCCTCGATACTACTAATGCCTCTTTTCCTTTCCCCATAACAAATGACATCCCTTTAGTAATGCTGGAGTGTAATGTATTGCGATATCCGAAAATATGAAAAAAGTTTGCCCGAATCACAGGGACGCAGTTATCATGGATAAACAAGGTGGGGAGTTTATACGTTTTTTTATGTTTTGCTTATCTTTTTTCCGATATAAGAAGAAAAAATAGAAATATGAGGTATACCTCGTTTAAAAAAATTTTATATCTAAAGATCTTTAATATTAACTTAATTGATTAGCAACCACAAAAAATCGGACAATTAATAAATTTAATCCTTTTTAGAAAATATTATTTTAAAAATATATAGAGCTACAATTTGTTGGACTGATTGTTTCTCGAATATTGCGAAGTATGTAAACGCACAATTACCTAATGACAATATATACTTTCCTTGGCACATAAATGTAAATTTTTTTATGCCTTATAAAGCTATTGATTTTATCTAAAAATTATATCTGTGGTGTGTATATTGTGTGTGTGTGTGTGTGTGTATATATATTAATGTATATATACTAATTACATGTGTATATATGTATACTATATATATAATTATCATTATTATTAATTAATGCTGTTAATGATATAATTATTAATAATTATATATATATAATTAAGAAATTGTTTTTTGAAATATTAAGAATAGAAGTTTAGAAGAAAAGAAATTTATCAACAGACTTGATATAGAAATTCTAGCGACGTCACTGCTCCAGATGTTTCGGACCAAATAAATCTTGTCGTCTTGTATTTCTCGAAGATATTAGTCTCGTTATGAACCATCTATAACAGTAACCGAGATAATGAGCGTGGATAATTGTACAATCCGATCCTAGCAAGACATATTTGGATTTCAGATTCAAGCATATCGAATATAATTCGAATATTTGATTTAACTTTGATATTTTTACTAGACATAGAATATAAACGATGAATATAAAAGATCAATGTTCTTATCTAAGACCAATGTTTTTAAAGTCGCTTCATTTCCGAACGAAACTTAATAACATTTAAATTAAATTAAATGCCTTTTATCTATATTTATATTGGAAACTTAATAAATCAGAAGGAACAGACAAGATTATTCGGAGTATGTGTATTATATTTATATTGTGAACGTATGTTTCTTTATAAAGTTATTTATTTGTAAAGATCAAGTTTTAGTGAAAATTTTACTTCAATTTTATAGATTTATTACACTCTTCTGTGTTTTAATTAATTCGACATACGTTTCATTTTCATTTGGCATTTCACAATAATATTTCAATTTTATAGAACCGATATTTATGACGATCCGCTGTGTGATGTTTTGATGAATTTCATGCTGAAACGAATGAAATGATAAATGATGTAGCGAATGTCACACACACACACACACACACACACACACACACACAAACACTTTGAAATGAAATTAATTAACCTTAACAAGTTCTCGCCTTTCTCTCGCGATAAGTCAAATTACAGCGACATTGTTAAACGGTAATTTGATTCACCTCGCAATAAAATCGATTATAGGATACATTTGTTTCGACATAATAAAATGGCACGTAATAGTAATAAAATACTGTCAGTGCTCAATTTTACGAGTGTTCAATGCGTCTTTTACGTAATAACGATCGCGAGATCAAAGTAAACTTATTGCGGCTATCAAATGTACTCGATCGATTGATGCGAGCAAAATGTAATAAAGTTTATTCCATTTTTCGGTCCCTTCTTTCGTTACTTGACTTTGTTGCGAGAAAGAAATAGCAGCGAAAACTGATTCGAGGGTACTTTGGTATTAAGAATAAAAAATAAAAAATCACTTAAAAAAAAATTACCACGAGCTTCATATACGAAATCAACATGATTGTGTTTCGTTTTAATGCATTTTTCCTACTAGTATTAATATTCCGTTATTTTCATAAAAAGGCAAATGTTATTTTGTAAAATCCGTGATATGAATCAGTTCTTTCTCGCGGGACTTCTGTTAAAAACATATATGAAATTCTGCGTAAGTAAATATTTTTTAAAAAATATTTTTAAAACATGTTTATTGCAGCACGATTGCTAAAGTTAAATTGCAATGTGTATTACACAAATACTTGTGTATTCTCAATTATTTTTTCAAACGATTCATGTTTTTTCGGAGAAATATTATGAGTTTGAATTAATATTAAGTCACACAGAGAATTAACATTACAAAAGTTTGTATATCACGATACATCCTACGACCGTATCATTCCCTTTTAAGTATTTACGACTATATTAGAATACGTTCTTCTACTTGGCAGTTAATGCAATCACTATACTTTAAGTTGATAGTTATTATTCTACTCGAAATTTATAGCTATAGGTACCGTTAGCTTATTCTGTTCGTTCGAGCGAGTGCTTCGAGTTCTTATTTTGCACGATCGCCGTTATATTTGCAATGGAATGCAAATATCGGCATATCGCGAATTTGGCTAAGTCTTTCAAGAGTTTTGTTCCAGGAGCAGAACAGTTTGTTCGACATGTATCCCCTCATACCATTATCCTTTCAGAAACTTTATCCGCGTACGCAGCTGTCAACGTTGTTCTTGAAATATAAAACTTTATAAAAAGCCCAGGAAAAAGACTGTCGTGTAATTACAAAGGCGGCGGAATGAGAAAAGAGACGAGAAATACTTAAATCGCCGGCGTTATAAATGGTCGTAACTTTTCTAATATTTCTTCCCTTGTATTTATTCTGGACAAACTTCACGACTAACAGTACTCTCTGGAATATATTTGAGTAAATAAAGTAACTGTAATATTAAGACAGAAACATGTAGCTCGAAATTATTGAAAGTTATTTTATTTCTACTTGATATTGTTTTAATTATCTGACGTACTGAAATAAAAATTTAAATTTAAGTAAGGAATTTTTTTCTATGTACGCACGTGCGCTTCTTTTAATCTTTCAATATACAGAGTAAAATATGCTAACATACGTTTCAGAGATGATGTAGTTATATGTTACGTTATAATATAAAAATAGGTTTTTTTAAAGTTTTTACAATAAACATTTTAAATTAATTTTTAATATTGTAAGATTATCAATCTCAGAAGTTAAGAGACAAATGAAAATTAATTTAAATTTTTGATAAACATTTATTATCGTTATCTTGTCTTCCCTCTCGGATAAATTTATTTCATAGTTAGTAGAATCAATATATATATATATATATATATATTTACACACACATTCTGAGTATATGTATATATAATCTCAATAGATCAATTAACTTCGTCTCATACCGCAAGCGCGGTGTAAATTGTTACGCCAAATGGGCAGATGCAAATCGAGGTAGTTAGGCGACGATGGCGTTAATTAGACTGTGATCCCTTCGAGCGCGTTGACGAATATCAGTCGTCAGTCTATTAGATAACATCGACTCGGTATCCCCCATGTTATCCATCGAGTTTGGGAAATTATGTTGAGCCGCGGGACGTAGGCAGGACGTAAGCTCATTATCGGCACTGACATATTTTCGCGGTCTGCGGCTTCTCTCTGCGGCTTATGCCATTCGCGCTCGTGTCCCAGAATTACGTATGTATGCAGGTGCGGTATGCAGCTCCGCGCACCGATCGCTCTCCTCCGACGTGGCGCGTGCAATTACGGCGGTCTTCGGGGTATACGAATACGTTGTAAACGCATTGCCGGCAGGACCGCGTACGTATAAAGCACGAACGAGCTCGCAAAGCAAGTCTCTTTCTCCTTTGAGTTGGCCCTCATCAACGTTTCGTTCGAAGCACATTCGTATATACGTATTGAAATAAAAAATAAAGAACGTTAAAGAAAAAGAGAAAGAGAGAGAAAAAGGTCAGTGTGTGGAAAATTATACTTTCTTCTGTATATGTGTATTTTACTTAATAATTAGTTATACTCAATTATACAGTCAGCTCGAGAAATAGAGAACGACCGCTTTATTAAAATCGACCGCGTACAGCTTAGTCCGTATAAATTCTCGGTTGATATCTACTTTATAGGTATGATATGGTAAATGCAGTTATGTGTATGCAAAATAATGCATCATACTTTGGCATATGTAATACTAGCATAGACTTCGCAAATTATCTTTTTCCGACTGAAGAAAGATAATTCGATCTCTCTATGAGAAGGATCGTAGTTTAAGAATATCTGTTGTCTAGACTGGACTTCCGAGCTTTACGATGTCTGAAAGTGCAAACTAACTATTCGGGTCGAGAAGCGGCGATTTTAAAATTAACATACGATATTTCCAAGTCAAATGGACTTTGGTCGTAAGATTTTTACATATTGCAAGAGAGAAGAAGGCAACGTTCGCAGTAACGTTAAATGGTTATATTTCACGGTACGCTTTTAAAGCGGGGCTATCGATCGTGGCACTGCATCGCGATTGTACAACGTAGAAATTTCATTAAATCGATGTTGGAAAGGAGTAGTTATAAATATGTAAGTGGTAAATCGCGAAATATATATAGACTATACTTTTATCGGCGATCATGTAGCCTTAGATTAGCTCGAGGCAGAAATATCCTTATTTATTTACCTCATGACTTTATCCCCCGGACTTTAGATTAATTTATTTGAGAGAGCAGCGAGTTTTTGTTCTCACATGCTTGCAATAAAAGTGCAGTCAAAATTTCCGTATAATTTTATTTGATAAAATATTTTAAAAAATTTACAAATAATGAATAATATCAATTATTAACAAAGGTCATTTTTTGTCATATATCTCTGCTGTAGCGTTTTTTATTGATTAAAATGGTGAACTCTCTCTCTCTCTCTCTCTCTCTCCGTTCTCCTCTAAAGGTCGAATTTTTTGTTTATAACATTTTTATTCCGCGCCTCTTTAATCCCGTCGTTGCTTATCGCAGGCAATTTTGCTACATTTCCATTCGACGTTTAGTCGATGATTTATCAGCTGGTGGACGTGTAACCATTCATGGCAAATCCAAATGTCAGGCCTGTAAATCCGGTCAAACGCGTGTGCAGATAGATTTTGCCTTTCGCGTGTATGCTTCTCGCGCGAGCGACCAATAAAATGAATTTATTGGTCGATCAACTTTCGATCAACTGAAGTACCGGACTTATACTTCTTCTCGTGAATTTTATTTATTCTCGCAGCTTTTTTGCTCATTTTTCTGGGATTTGAATTCTATCTTTTTATTCAAATTCTGAAAAACGTAATTTACATATATCGTTCGTATTTTCTTACGATAATATTGGTTATTTAAAATTTTTTTCTTTAACGTTTAGCTTTGACATTTTTTGCTAGTATTTTTATAAAAAAAATTATATAAAAAAAGTTAAATATATTTCTTGAAAATTTTTTGAAACCATTTAAGAGAATTTAAATGCATTTGAGTAATCTTACGGAAATATTCTTTTTTTTTATATTTCGTTCGATTGATGTAAAACTCTTTTGTTTATTCAAAGGCCGTAATTGAATCCACGCACCGTGAGATTGTTCGTTTTTTCAAACCTAGAGAAAATGCAATCTACGTTCACACTAAACCACACAGTGATCTATTTATCTCAAAGTACTCGCTCACTCACATGTGTTCGATATGCATTATGCATCGTTCTCGCTGCAGGATATTAGCCACGATTAGAACAACATAGAATACAAACACGGCCCTCTGTCACTTGTGTGTCCCTCACATGCCAATTTTCCAACGCAGAATTCTATGAATATTTTATAGAGACTCGCGAGCCTGTCATTCTTTCGCGCCCTTTATGAACTCTCGCATCTCTCATATCGATGTTCCCCTACATTATATCGCAGTTATAGGCCGGTATACTTTAGCATACGTTATCGGCAGTCACTTAATGTTCAGAGCCATTATTCCGTTTTGTTAGGATCTGTTCGTACGTGGATGGATCCACTTCGTTTGTTATACTCAGGCGTTATGATTGTCTGATTAACAACCACAGAAGTTGAGCTACTTATATGAAAACAGATGCTTAAAATATCAATAAATAAGTAAATATATATATATATAAATACATTATTTATATACCATAAAATACATTACAGTATTTTATGATATATATATATATATATATATATATATATATATATACTATAACGATAAGAAATGTATTTCGAATGGATTATAACTCGGAACGTGTTTGTTAATCTATGCTTATTTTTTGGTATTTTTTTATCACTACAATCAGCGTATGTTAGTAAAGTTTGGCTAAAAGCTTTAGGAACATCCTAAACGAGACAGGAGTTTTTTGCACTTGAATGAACTTGATCGAAACTTCAAACTGAGGCTTCGGAGTTTTCCGTAAAAGTAATGGGTGGATCGTTTACAAGATACGTGACTCCATTGTTACTTCGTTCCCCGGATTTTTCACGTTCTATTCGTTTCATTGTGCCACTCTTCAGTTTTTCGATGAATTTGACGATGAAACGTGTATGTACACATATAGGTTACAACTACTACTTTTGACAATACATTTACTACTTATTAGATACTATATTATCATCATCAATTTGACGAAGAAAATTAATATATTATTAATTATCAAATGGTGTCATATTATATGTTTGCACGTTGTAGTTAGAGTATACGAGAGATCAATATTAATTCCAGCTAAATTGTGTTGCAATTAACTCGAATGTATGACGGACGAAATCGAATTAGGGAGAAATGGAGTGCTCGATATAACTGAAATAAATATAAAAATTAGGAGTTGCAATTATTTTCTAATTATATCTCTCTTTATATACAGTACTGTGCATTAATCAAAATACGCTAGTTTTTGTGGAATGTAACGTTTACAATTTACAAATACATTGTCTCTGTACGTTAAAAGAAAGATCTTACTCTCAATCTTGTAAAATTCTTGGGAGCCAAGAAGATTCAGTTTTTCTGTGATTTTTTAGGATAATACGAGTCGCGACGAGCTTTTTACGCGGGCAAGATTATGTAGAGGCGACATGAATTATGCAAATCGTGAAATAAGGGAGTTGCCATTGTACTTTTCGGAAAAATCTCGAACTCGACACGCGGTGTTCGCCATTCGATGTTATCGATTATCGTGAAAGGCAATTGTGTACGCGGGAGTTTCGATGGGTTTCCGAAATTCGATTCCTACGACGCCGCGTACGATTTCCTGCCATCGTTATACCGGAGACCTAATGGAGTCGTAAGCAAGAGTAGTGATAGAAACGTTTCGGAAATTCGATCAGCCTAGAAAGGGGATCGCGATTATCGTAGATTCAGCTCGACGTTGCGCGAGTCACGAACGAAACGACTCGGAATTTTATCGGCGCGAAACGTACGCCGTACGCCGTACGCTTGACTTACCAATGCATGAATCTTTATGAAAGAAAAAAAAAGGATGCAGAGAGTGTAAGAGGAAATGCTGACTAGTTTGAGTTTACAACACCGGCGTTTTACATAGATTGAAACAAGGAAGATAGAACCGCTATTCTTTAAATGGTCAGTATTATGACGAAAAAAGAAAGAAAGCTTTTTTCTTACATAAAATAATTCTAAATTATATTATCGTGTATATATATATATATATATATATATATATATATATAAATTGCACAGGCATGTGAACAACTTTCATATTTTTTTTATGAGAAAATAAATTATTTTGTCTTAATAAATCGAAACACGAATTATTTCTGAGTACTAAGTTGTACATATTTTTCGGAACAATTGTAATTGCGACAATAAATGGATAATTACTTTTTAATCTCGCTTGAATAAAGGCCGACAAATCGGCCGTGCAAATAATTACTTTACAAATGAAGCACGCGTGACGATTTAAATTGAGAACTGCTATTAATCGATTTTTGTCAACAAAGCGATTACTAGACAGGTCTTAATTAGAAGTGATTGACTACGTCAGGATTTCTACCGCTGGATTTTGGCGCGACTGTCAATATTTAATTTAGTCTATCAATCGTGGGGACAAGCGTGGAACAGAATATGACCATTTGCAGCAAAAAGAGCATTTTTCGAATCGCTCTATTCTATGTATCGGTGTATCACAAACCCGCATTTTATTACATTTTTGTGACACAATTGCACGATCACAATAAATAACATCAAATCGAGTATTTTACTGAAAATTTCTCCTATTTTACTTTTTAAGAATTTTGCATGAGCTTTTAAATTAACCGCTCTAATTATTTAGATTATTTGTAGTGGTCTAAATATATGAAATTTTTTATATACAATAAGGAAATATTTCTCTCCCTTTCCCTCCGAGCGATAGAATGAGTTTTAATATTTGGATAAAGAAAATTTATTGCAATAAAGATGTGGAGATTAAACGATAACGAAGTTAAAGTCTTTTTCTGTGTTCACTCGCACAGATTGCGCAGTGCAATTTGGTTCGTTCTGTGCAACGAAACGCATTACTCGAAAACTCAATACGTGTGAAAAATCTCGCGCATGTGTCGCGAATTTCCGTCGACCGGAATTTCAACTGATGAGCGTTAATTAGAAGCAACACGTTACGTCCCTAAAGAAGAAAGGCGTTATGAGAATCGTCAGCGTTCGACGTAGCATTTAATTGTATCGACTTGACAAAGAGAGATCTACATGTGTCTAGTGATCTCTCTCTCTTCCTCTCTGATATGCAGAATTGAAGACATGCATATATCAATGCAAACGATGAGGAATAACGAGGGAAACCGGGGAGAAAGGGGATAGGTTACGGTCTCGTGGCTTCAGCAGACGAGGTACTAATTAGTTTTGGATGCAATATTGTAGAGCAGGATATATGTCAATAGCAGCCTGTTAGCGCGAGTTCTGATTTGTCCTGGATATCTAACAAAAGTAACGAAGACCACTCTCTCCGCGCAAAATCTCAGTGTTTGAAGATTAAAGAAAAACATTAAAAATAAAAAAATATTTTTGACTACACATATTCCGGATATTGAATTTTTATATTAATACTCATACTTTTTCTTTATCTTAATATAACTCTTTTTAAGTAAATTTATACTATACACAAAATGTTTCTATAGCGTCATATCTGACTTTAAGATCAATATGTTATATGAATTTTTTAATTTTATAAATTTACTGAAGTTTAATAAACAACATATTTCGCGAGACTTGGAACCTATTTCTTAAAGATATTACATAATTTTTCAGAACGAATATATATGTTTAATAGATTTTAATAGTCAATAAATAGAAGAAAAATTAAATTATATCACTTTAAAAAATATCTATTTCTTAAAAATTTTGCAAATATTTGCGAAAAATCAAACTTTGATATTCTCGAAAATTTGATACTTACAAGTTTCTTCCTGTTATGTTAACAATTTATCGATATTCCTCCACGAATATGATTTGTATCGTTATTATGTCTACTATATCCTGCTCTTCGAACGATCCTTTCTCTCACCCTTTGAGAGGGTTGAAGAATTAACTACGGTAATAGCGAGAGAGTGTATGTTTTAAGTATGACAACTGAATCTTTGTGTAAAGATTCTATAAAGTACTCCTATAGAGATTTGTGTTCCGTTGAGAGAGCAAGTGAGCGAGCGGGAGAAAAAGAGAAAAAGAGAGAGGGAGGGTGGGAGGGAGTGAGAGAGAAAGAGAGAGAACTAACTTTGCTTATATATTTCAATAAATTATGTTAGTGGAATTGTCATTATTGTTTTGTTGGAACTATTGTTATTTATCACACAATATCGATAAAGCGAATATATGTATGTGATAAAGGACATAGCATGTTTTTTTTCTTCTCACGTTCCGATAAAAATGTACATTGAATTTTTTATTACACAGACTATTTTAAATTTATCAGACAGTCAGAATGCGAGACAATTTTCTCACAGATAAGAAGCAGACTCAAAATGATAGATGTTTTACAAAATGCCAATAACTGTTTTTTAATTTTAATAATATAAAGTTTTGATAAATTAAATTTCAAAGTTTTAACTAGTAAAGGGAGGAAAAAAATATGTAAATATTATTTTCTAGATTAATCTCATTAATCTCATATTATTGTAATAAAGATACGTTCGTAAGCTTGAATTGGCATTCACTTTTGTGGAAAGTCCGCAGACGCCATCGCATAAAGTTTCGGAAAATCGATAGCAAATTCATCAAAGTAACTATGGTCGAATGAACACTCGATATATATGGAGAAACCCTATGTACACGTATGCCAAGCGACCCTACTCAATTTTCTCGTTTCGCATGGAAAATGTCGGCGATCCATTGAGCCGACGCGCGCGTTAAACGAAGCGGCGTTTACTCACGAATAAATTCTGACGATAGAAAAAAAGCAATAAACAAATGACCGAAGAAGTGGCGATTTGATCAGGCGTAAAAATATTGGAAATGTTCTCACCCGAACAAACTGTTCGTTCGACCATAATTAATTCATTCCATACATACAACCAGTTATTCCAATCGCGACTGATAACTGTTTACGGTAAACATATAACGATAAAATATAAACAAGTAATAACGCATACTGTTGCAGAGATCTTTGATACACAATTATAAAATATTTTGCTAATTAAGATATAAATATTCCTTTGAGAGTATTTAATCGGGAGTCCTTCCCTCGATTTAATTAAAAGTATTCAAGTTTAATTAAGCTTTAAAAAATATCAGGAAATAATGCGTAGAATAAAGCGACGTTTGAAACACAAAATTGCAAAATGTTGCGCTAATTAAAGGGAAAATGTCCTTTGAGGAAACTTGATTGACAGTACTTTTTTGTGAGTTTTTTTGCCCGATTTAATTAAATCTAAGTTTAATTAACAATAAGAGCGGTTCACATATCTTCCTCGGAAATCGTCACGTCCAACTTTGACGTTGCTACAGATGAGTTAATTAATAATCTACGGCAAACTGAGAAACACACGATATTCCGACGGACGTCAAACGAAGGGGTTGAATGATGGTAACGCACTTAGTTGCAGATAGTTACACGAGTTTCGAGCTCGTCGTTTGAGCGTCAGATGATCGGGCTGTCTTCCGGCGAATACTCGGTCATTGCCAAGCGTGAAATTATTCCTTGTCGCGAGAAATGCATGAAACGACTCGCCGTTAGTTATTTACTCGATAAAGCTCGTTGTGGATAAGCGGATTAGCACGACATACATCACCTAAAATCTCCCAATTTGTCTCGTTTCATGAATACTCTATGAGAAATAGCGATATGAGAAGCGTGTCACTCTATACATACATTATATATATATATATATATACATATATATAATATACGCGGAATATTAAATTATACAAATATTTTAAAGTATAGAGATTAATTATTTATTAGACGATTAATGTATCGCGAAGCTTATTCTTATTACTCGATTCTACGATTCAGTCGTTTTACTGCGCGTTCTTAATCCGAATTATATTTAGATCGTCGAAAAGTCGAACGATCAAGCATCGGACGAAATATAATATATTTGACTCTAAGTATTTGTAAAAAAATAATTATTGTCCATAAAGATTGCAACGAAACGAATAAATTTTTTTGGGATTCCTGTCATTTCGATTCTTACTTGATTAAATGAATAAATTACGCATTTTTCGACAGGAATCCAAATTATAAATTATCGTTTGGCTGCGATCTCTATGAACAATAATTAATTTTTTTACTTAGAGATACTTAGAGTCAAATATATTTCGTCCGATGCTTTATCGTTCGACTTTTCGACGATCTAAATATAATTCGTATTGAGAACACGCAGTAAAACGATCGAATCGCAGAATCGAGTAATAAGCTTCGTGATACATTAATACGTCTAATAAATAATTAATCTGTATACGTACATTAATACGTCTAATAAATAATTAATCTGGATACTTTAAAATACTTGTATAATTTAATATTCCGCGTATATATATAGGGTATCCAGTAATAATCGCCGCATCTCTCGTGTGTAGGTAGAGCGAGTTAAACCAAATAGGAAAGTTCTCTATCGTTTTGCGGTCTTCGCAATAATTAATGAGAAATTAATTTAAAAAGATTGGCCAATTTGCGCGAATATAAGCACGGGGCGAGAAGAGACATCCCACTGTTACACGATTGCTAGGCGTACCTAATTAAACTTACATAATTAAACTTGATTGAATGCTAAGAAAAAATTAGATAATACTGGAAAAACAATTTTTTATCATTCGATTTTTTCTTTGCAAAATATTTGACATTAGAGGAGATTGATAAACTATTTTATCATATTTTCTCATTTATTTCCATTAAAGTTAACTAAATATTTTAAATATATGAATTATTATTTCATGTTAACAATGAATTATTATTTCATGTTAACAATTTATAATCTAGTTGAGAAGTAGAGAGAGAGAGAAAAGTAGCTTACATAAATATTATTATTATCTATTTCAAATACTATTATGCCCATCTCTGGATAGAATTTTTAATTTTCAATTATTTTATATATTAAATTTAAAGCTCATATTACTTAGAATTATAAAAAGAACTGACTTTATTAAAACCCTTTATTGAATCTGACTTTATTAAAAAACCCTGAATATTAAAAATTAAGAGAACTAAAATAGATTTTAATCACATTTTCACGAAGACAAATTCATCTTTGAGAATAGAATCCTAGCTATGTATGTGTATATACAGTTTCCATATGTAGTTTCTGTAACTATGTGTGTATATCATTAGAAGCGTTGGGGGCATCAATAGGAGCAGTTACGTTCGGTGCGTCTCAAGCTTCAGAACATTTTCCGTGTATTAAACGGACACGTGGAGATTCCGGACACAGAGCGACTACACAAAGGAATTCCGCGCGTCATCAGATTTCCAGCAGATCTCGCGAGCGTCAAACGAATTTCCTTTACAGTCTTATTATGGCTGGTACACTTTCCATTCGTCCCATTCTACGGATGGAAGGACGTTCTTTCATTACACCGCCGAGTTTATGAAAATCCTTTCGCGTGCGAAAGAGTGCATACGCTCAACCGTTGAATCGAATGGATCGGATGGAAACGTCGGTGGTTGAGATGACGCGGCGCGAAAGATTGCGTCCTTCTGCAAATCTCGAGAACAATACGAGACAATCTTCGCTCTCGTTTCGGCTCCTGACCGACGTAGCCGCGCGTCGTTCATAAAAATCCTCGGGAGTCCGGGTATTTTTCAACGACCCGTGCGAATCGCGCACGGGTGGCGCAATATTCTCGCGTTGTTTCGCTCTCTATTTCGTCGGTGATTTCATTTCTTACAGACGTGAGTAGGTTGGTATAGCGAGACGACGTGTGCGCATAAAATTTCTCCCGCGCGCAGAAATGTCAACCGACTTTTTCTCTCTTAAGCGGGATCTCGCACAGTTATCTTTCGCGAACTTTTAAGCCTCGAAAAATATATGTTCTGACTTTGTGTAACAGAAATATGTCACACAAAGTACAAAACGATTTTCATATCATTTATGTAGAAAACGCGTATCTTTCCTTACAATTAATTATAGATTATTCGCGACGAATGCCGTGCTGATCCTTTTTTAATGAAAATTTGAAGGATAATCTACTTAATAAGAGATTTAATAAAATCTGAGAGATATTTAATAACTTCTCGGAAGTATAAAAGAATTTGATAGATTAAGCTCCTCAAGATGCGAATAGGCAATGAAGCATATTTCTTAATTAATTAACGTCAAATAAACTCTAATTTAACAGAATTATTATTCAATAGATTTAAATCCAAATACTTAAAATTTAAAAGGTGCGGTAGAAAAAGATTAAATGCATTGTCGAAAGTCTTCGAAAAAATCTACAATTCACATAGTACGTATTTTTCGACATATTTTATATTCTAAAAGATATTAAAAAATACGAAAAATATTATTAAAAGATTAATCTATCGACGCAAAGGCGCAACTCATTGTCAGTAATATCGATCACGCGAATTTCAAAGTAGGTCAATGGGCAGAACATTCTTTCAAATGCCTTCAAGTGTTCAGAGATATTTGTGTTGGAATTAGAAGAAATAAGGTCAATGCAGGTAATTACGCCACCTTAAGCTTTTGGATTTTTTGGACACTTTGCTGAGTATCGAATCAAAAAATTAAGTGTACCATAATTAAAAGTGATCTTTTGGCTGCCTCAAAAAAAAAATATTTCAACGCTTTATCTCCTCTCTTTCTTTTTCCACCAATCTTTTCAAAAAAGTGCGTCAAAGTGGCGTATTTACCGACACGTGCAGGTAATTACGCCACCTAATAAAAAATTTATATAAAGTGATTTTAAGGCGTGGAATCATGTGAGAAACCAACTCAGGGCTTTGCAACAAACATTTTGTGAATTTTACTCGCAATTCCAAAGCATAAAAAAAGGAACGGGGAGACAAACGTGTTTTGATTATAAATTTTATTTTTTAAAAATAAGCAGAATTAATTTTTATTTTTTATCAAGTATAAGTTTTATTTTTTACATTGAAAAAACTGCCACAATTAAAACAGATCTAAATACAAATATAGAGGCAAATTCGTTAGTAATTCTAATGAGTTCTTAAAGTGGCGTAGTTACCAGCAGCCTGAAATTTCGTAAATAAATTACTTTTTTTGTACTTAAATGAAATGGAATGACAAAAACGACTATACTTTCGGAAAAGGCGTTGAATTTACTACAAAAATAATGCTAGTAAATATTTGAAATGTAATAATTACTGCCGGTAAATTAGCGGCGAATGTAGTGCCAAATTTATAGTGACAAATTTTTTGATAACAACTTTTGTTCTAATTGTTACTACAAATCACTAAATGTTCAAAACGGCAAAATGTTTGTTGATATCAACTTAGTATCTATGCCTTCACAATTAACATTCGTCATTTAAAGCCATCCGTACGTATTAATGAAGAATTAGATAGGTGGCGTAATTAGCTGCTATGGCGTAATTACCTGCACTGACCTTATATACAAATGTGATCGGCAATATCACGCAACATGCGATAAATAGCAATTTGCCTGATAAAGTTGCGCAAATAGCGCGTTTTATTAAAATTTTAATTGAAAAGAAATATTGTGAAGTGTATGTTGCAGGTTGTGCAAGTTAATATCATGCAATATTCGTTCCACAAATAAGGATCTATATAGCATAAAATTTAAAAAATTATATTCTGAGAGAGAGAAAAAGATTTTCTAAAGATTTAAATCTTAATCTCTTTCTATGTCAGACGTTTTCTAAGCTTTGTTTAGATAAATACAACAAAAGAAAAATGATTTACTTCGTGTGGCAATTTTTTTTATAATTTCAATGATAGCGATAAAATTATTTTAACTTAATACTGTATAATATCGTATAAGATATGATATTATAAGAAAATCTTTCTCATAAGCAATTTTATTTTTAACTAAATAGACGAGAAATTGTTATATATAAATGTTGTATATAAATATATACTTTGCAGTTAGTCCATCGCTTACGACTTCAGTGTACAAGTAATCATATCTTTTGTAAATCGTATTAGTGATACGACATTAGTGATGATATTAATGATATATGTATATTGATTACGCGGTACGATGTATCTAGTGATTGCGAGATTCGCGAAAAGATTAAAGTGAAAATGACACAGAAACGCGACGAATAGATTTGTAATTTCAAGCGATTTACTGCGTAATCGATCACATTTCCATTCGTACACGAGGAGCTATGCTTATCTGATTACCTCACCGTATTCTGTCTTTCGTTGCGCAATATAGCCTCACTCTCTCGCGCGAACCGCCTCGAGGGTTTGATAATTCTGCGGTTGACAGCCGTTTTCCTCGACCATTTATTCATAAATGCGCTTTGTTCCCGCGAATGCTTCTGCGAGTTACTGCGCAAGCTACGTACATACGCGCTCGTGAAAATACTGCCGCACGAACACGCGTGTATTCCCGGGGGTTAACAGAAAAGGTTGGCGCTTGTACTCACTTCCGTGAGACACGTAGGGTGAAAGTAGGATGCGGATGAAAAAATACAATTTCACATATGTCGACAATGCGGTTGCTTAAATGCACTCGTTATTGCTTATCCAATATTGAAACTATCGAACGGAAAATTATTTACCGTGTTTCACATACCAAGAGTGGACAATCCCCGAGGATAACGGAAGCACTTGCGCTTCTGTTAAAACCTGCCGGAATGCATTTTAGATATTTAATATAATGAAATTATAGTATGCGGAATAAACGTGATTTACGGAAAAAGCAAAACATGAACATAAGTGTTTAAACGATGATATCGATGTTATGTTTATCTCTATAAATCGGAGATTTTCTCTTTCGATTTAAGAGTTAAAAATGGATTAATAGATTGATCAAAAACAACGGATAATTTCATTATATTATTTAATTTCTTCCACTGTAAGTCTTAGAAGTACGAAGTATTTTTATAATTATTAAAATTTTTTACAATGCCATACACTTTTTTGTGTATCGCTTTTTATTCTTTTACAATCTTCATCGCCAATTTGTTACAATGTGTTAACTTTTATGGCATGTAAATTGCTCTTCATCTCAGACATTTCCTTGAGCGAAGTAGGATTTATGATGGTTATATATATGCTTGAAGCACATACGTAGCAAACTTTGTTATTGACATTTGACTTGGAGATCAGATGTGTCTCGTATGAAATTTCTCTCGATAATATAATTTCAATGTAGCGAAATCTAACGAGGGCGTGGGAACGTCCTTACTCAAGATCTAAGGATGAATCTAAAGATGAAATTTTGCTGTTGCATTCGCATCGCTTTGGCACCCTTGTAGCGAGAAATTGAGATATAGAACATAGTACGCGATAAAGTTTCGCATTCTGACTCATACATTCTACGAAGATCAATACATATACACATACACGCGTGCGTGCGAAATTTGAGTTCAAGGAAAGTCCATTTAGAAGGAGTAGCAATGTACATATATTGACATCCTTAATTGCAATTGAAGATAATAGCACGTGCGTATATATTGTTGAAAACTGCCATAGATCTCGTGAGACTGTGCAGTATGTATCTTTGTTCTACCAGCAGTATACTTTGTTAACTTTATTACGTTTGCCAAGATATCCATGAAATTAAAAAATATGGCATAACTTGGCATGAAACGTCTAATTTAACATATTTTAATAAAGTAAATTAAATAATATATTAAATCATACAATTTAATTGCAATTGCAATTTAATTTAATATATTATTTAATGTACTTTATTAAAATATATTAAATTAGACATTCATATCAAATGATACATGCATTGATTTTAAATTTGATTCGAGTTTTTAAAGATAATTTCATTTGAGAATTGTTATTATTTTATTCGTCTTTTTCTTTTCACATTTTTATCGAATCGTCATCGGAAGAATTTTTTATATAGCATCTACCATCACGTCATTATCAAGCGAGTCCTTTGAAAAATAGCTTTTAATGGGTTAAGGGTCCTATTCACGTCTAGGTGCCAAAGCGTCTGGTCTTTTCTTCCTTTGTTTTCAAACGACTTCGCCGAAGCCGCGAGATAACCACAGAAATATCACGCCAATAGAATTGGGACGTTGCTACCGTTTTTTTCTTCCCGCTAAGCGATTTATCGCGGAGAAGTCCTTTCATTAACACAGTCGCCTCTGCATTAATCGCGAAATTTCCTCCAGTCACGCAAACGCAGAGGCAACATTATCATTCTCGACGAAGAACCTGCTTTAAATAGTGCGCGCGTGCAAAAAGATGGGAGTGGAGTTGCAACGAGGATAAATTTAGTTAAGCAGCGAAACTTTCACGTTTTCCTTCGCGTGTTCGTAGCAGAATTTGTAATTATCCGCCTGCTCTTGTTCCATCTTTCAATATTTATAAAGTTAATAGTAGAAATAATTTTAAAAAATATCATATTTTGTAACGACTATTCCAAATTATTTCTACTGCAATTAGTCATTTTCTAACTCTATTGAAAATTGTTACGAGTAATGTAAATGAAGTCGTTGTGCGCCAATTTTAATCGAAAGCTTCGTAAGACTAATGCATCAAAGGAAATATAACAACGATAAAATGCAAACTAGATAAAACATAGTCTTAATTGAGCGCTTTGATGCGAATGTGTTAACCTTGCTAATTGTAAGGTGGAAGTAAACTTATGCAAATTTATGCAAACTTTCTCATACGCGCATAAGAATCATCGTATGCATTACGAAAAGAGGAGACAATCATTAAATTCAAAAACAATAGACTTACTCACGAATTACCTTAGAACATGAATGTATTGCGAATTTCGTATATTCTCTCCCCCTTTATCTTTAGCATTACAATTTGTATAGACCCATCTTCTTTACATCGATACATTTATTATCCACATCAGTTTCTGAAATTGGTCTCATTGAGAAATACGCACGCATCCGCGCTTCTTCGTGAATAGTAACTCCGCTGAGTCCGCGATTTTTCTTATTTCAATTTTCTATTCCATGCACTCGCCTGTTACACTCGTGTCTTAAGTAGGAAGCGAACGAGCTCTTCTTTCGTCGCGGCGTCATCGCTTTCATGATTTATTACGCGCGAACATTACGAGCTCCTCTTTATCAAGCTTAATAAAAGAAGAACGCTCTTCCGTATCATTTCTTCCATATTAATTGGTGGAAAGAGGAGTTTAATAAAGCGAAACATACGAGAACGGCAAGTGTTTGCCGGCACGAAAACACCTATCCTCGTTTTCTCTCTATTTTTCTCTCTTTTTCTTGGCTCCTAAAGATAAGCCTAATGATAACCGAATATACTTCATGCAATGGCCAGCATATTTCAAATGTATGTATTGAAAATAATCACTTAAAAAAAGTTTTGGTTAAGCAAAATATTATTTTATTTTTATTTTAAATATAATATTGTTATATATTTAAATAAAATTGATTTATTCTATGAGACTGATAAATGCAAATGTATAGAGAAAAGACTTATTTAAAATATAATAATTGAAATTAAATGAAATAATAATTTCCAAAAGAATATCCATTCTTATATGAAATTAATATTTGAATATTTGATGAATTTTAGGAAGCCTAAGAGTCAATTTATAATTCTGTAAATTTCTCAAAATAAATTCGTAGCGTCGTCTTCAGCTTTTGCTCGATTTGCAGTCGTCACTTTAACATCCCCGAGAAGAAGTGCTTCGGGGTAGACTCGTGTAGCTATTCGCCCATTCGCCGCCTTATCGCGAAGCGTCGAGCATTCTTCTTGAGTGTACCATGATTCTCGAAAACGGGTTCTTGTTTTGCGAGAAGTATCGTCTACGTTCAAAGCTGCCTCAACTGATTCTATTTATTCCGCGTCGTTGAGAGCAGGAGCACCGAACAAACAAAACGTGAAAAACATTTGTCTGGATTCATTGCGACACGGTCGAGACGATAATTAATGAATTAAATGAGAAGTATTTTGAAAGGAGACGTATTTCTTCAGATTGTCGCGAAAAGCTACACGAAAAGCTACACAAATAATGAAATATTTGATTACAATGAGATGTTTTTTCTTTCTTTTATTTAAATGTCAGGATTGATCTCGTTCAAAATAACAATTTTAATCTTCCTAACTTCTTTCAACAAACAATTTTAATCTTCCTAATTTCTTCATCGCAAATGAATAACACATATCGCGGTCAGACAGTTTCGATCAACGGAAAGCCGACTGTTACTTGTCGGACATAAAACTGTCTATGTGCCGTCAAGATAGGGATGATATTCGACATCAACGACATTACATTGCAATGGGAAATAGAGGAAATCGGTCGCGTAGACGAAAATGGGATAGAGAAAGCGCGTTTCGACATGCGAGATTGTTATGCATAATGTCATTTTCCACTATAATCTTTAATGTTGTTTGAGACATAAAAATTAATTACCGCATTCAGCCATAGATGAATTAGACATTTTATTTTCATCGAAATTTTAATTATCAAAATTTTATCGCTCCGCGTCTTGTCTAGCCGCATCTTCTTTTTCTTGATTTTTTTATTATTGCAAACTTTTCTGCATATCGTTAATTCTCTACATTTTTTTTCTATATCTTTAAATAATTTTAATTACAATGAAAGTGTCGATATTTTCTAATTTTATCTCATTAAAAACAAACATAATATACATTTGTAAAGAAATAATAAAATGACAATTTCTTTTTACTTAAATTTTATGTCACTGTACAGTAAACGTTTCTTTTTTTACTTATAATGTTATCTAGTTTTAGTTAGCTTATTTAACTATGCTTATTTCCCTACGAAGGCGTCAGGCACGACATGTAAATGCAAATACCCGCGTAACTGCGTAAGCCGCATTAAAGGGACAAGCTGTGAACAGCGGAACAAGAGATTTGCTCACAAATCTTACTCGCATCAGACGGGCGACTCCTCGTTTCACCAGTAGTGTAATCTTACTTCGGGCAGACATAGCGGTTAGGTGAGCGTGACTAACAGCCAGTAGTAGAAATACGATTTAGGATGACATATCGAGATATATCGTGTCGCAGCTATATCACGAATCTTTTCCGAGAATAATGAAAAATTTTAGCAAATAGATATAGGTTCGTGACATCTATAGTTTAATTTAGAAAAAATTGTCTTATTAAAAAAATTCCATTTTATATGAAACATCATATACACAATATTTTATTATAATTTAAAACTTGAATATCTTTTTAAGAATTTGTAGAGGATAGATGACTTTATTTATTATTAAATTATCATTAAGTATTATAATACTAGGAATTAATAAAATTTTATGTTAATTATATTCAAATATTTATATATAAGTAGTTTGTAAAATTTTTACCTTGGAATTATCTTCAATTTACTCGTACACACAATAACAAAAAATATTATTATCAAATAATATGTTAAAAATATCATGATAATCTTAGATCAATCCTTTATCGATATAAAACTCGTTTTTCATATGAATCGCTACAATCTTTTGCAGACCGTTAAGTTCATCAAAAAACTCAATTTCTTTAACAACACATAAAAAAGCCTTACATTACGCGCTTCATTGCAGCATATCCTGCAATATTGATTCTCTTAAAATAATCAATTCAATTACTGTAAAGTCATTATTCTACAAGGGCTTGTTTTTATGCGTTCAATAGTTTACGCTCGACTGTGCCCTTTACTAATACGCTGTTTTTTCTTTTTCTCTGTCACACGTATTTTCTCCGTACTGGTTTTTTTGTGTCTCTCTTCTGTACGAAAACGATTTACTATCACTTAAATTACTTTAACTAAAAGAGAGCCAGAAGAGAGGGCATAAGCTAGTTCGATATAACGCGGCTTGCGACGGATGCGAGAGCTAATTGAGTGAACTGGTTTCAATTCGATTAACTGCGATCGACGATAACGAGTTCGCTAATTAGCATGTCGTCTATTCGATTTTTCCGATTTTCATTTTCCACCACAAGACATCTTTGTATCTTGATGTTCATATTGCGATACTTGCGTAGTTGCAATATCCTTAAAAACTTTTTTTATGTGCTATGTGTCTCTGGAGAATGTCTCGGAACATGAAGATGATTTTTTAGCAACGAATTTTTCGAACAGAATAAAGGAACAATGTATCTCGAAGTTCATTCTTTTGCTAAGATATTTATGAATTTTTTAGATTTATATATTGTGACTTACTATTGCAAAAATTAAATAAAAGCAGTAAATCGTGAGAAACAAAATTTCATGTTCTTATATATACGACAAAAGTTGTCTTGATTTCTATTCTATATTTTTCACAGTTTGTTTCACGGTTTGTCTTCATTTTTGCTGCTGTAAACTTCTCCGTGAAAAGTCCCATCTTTAAGACAACCGAATCAATCTTGTAATGTGTCGAAGTGGCGGTGTAAAAAGTTTTGAGGCCGCTCCGATCAATCACTATATACCTTAGCCAATCTTGATTTTCTTGAGCTCTAGTCGATCCGCTTTCTTGTTCACCATCTGTTTGAGGTTAATTAAATTTATCTTGAAGTTTGTCAGTAATTTACGTTCGACGAAGGGCGAAATCGCTCGGGATAAAAATTCGCAATCCTACTTGAGAGAATTAAATATAAAGAAATGAGCCCCTTTCTCCAGTCTGGAAGAATGAATCGTACCCGCGTAACTCTGGATATAATCTATAATGTGCCATTCGGAGGAATTGAAGAGCATTGTGTTTTTGCACAGAATTAGAACTTTACGAAGCGTATAGATAAACTAAACGTTTCATTTATCTTTCATCAAATCAAATTTAATATCAATTTATAAGCACAAATTGCGCATTTTTAATGAAAGTATTTTTATCTTGATAATTGATGATGTGATAATTAATTTGTAGATGAAATTTACATATATCATTTAATAATATAAAATATGTAACTAACATTGCAATATGTAAAACTAATTGTAGGATTATATGATGTAGCAATATTTGCATGCCTATTTTTTGCCAATTGCAGAAAATTTATTTTATCTTTTTTTAAATATATTGAACAGAAAATTGTAATATCTCATACAATCTTATAATTTTTAACATAAAGCCTTAACAGTGAAATTAAAAACTACATCTCTGTTAAAATAAAGTATACCCGAAATTAATTTATAAAACGCGTGCGTGTTCTCTTAGTCGATCGAATTTTTAGAATTTTCGCGGTAGAAAGCAGTTTGCTCTAGATGTGCAAAAAATCCACATGCGCAGAAAATCCGTGCAATTTGAACTCCGTAAAGCGCACTCAACTGTCGTCCCGTAGGAATTCTGCGGAATCGGTCACGAAATGAAATCAATCACGTCTATTCTATCAATATATTAACAACAGCATAAATGACGTTGTGACGGCCTACATTTATATACCGACTATTTCATTTCTATTTATCATTTCTCAATAAATTATATAAATATTCTCGGAAGCGAGATAGGTTAAAGACTTAATAAATTTCATTACACATTTTAAAGTGAAATTTAATACGTAAACCGATACGCAATTAATAAAGTGATATTCAAATTTATAATTATACTAGTCGCGCATGATAAGGATTCCGTGTACAATCGCGCGTTCGTCAAACAACATGGAAGAAACGATAATTGCACTATTGTGGAATATTGCAGACATTTCGTTCTGTTCGTTTCACATCAACGCGCTCGCCTGCTTTTTCAGAATCATCTCCTTTCAAGCGACACGAGGTCTGCATATAGCGTGCGGTGGAATTTATATAAAAAAGAGCAATTCCATTATTTTTTCATTTAATGAGATTCCCCGGGATGATGCAATTCCATTATGGCCGGTGAATTTGTATCCTGCTCTATCCAGGAGGTTCTCATCTCTCCGTCAAAGCACTTTGCATTCCTATTTCAAAAGTGACGTTACATTATATGGTAATTAACCATTGTGTCAACGAATCTCGCAAAAACAGTTTAAGTCAATTTACCGGTATAATAATTCTATCTTATTCGTATTAGTATTTATGAAACATGTTCCCTTGTATAATATAATAACGTGCTAATTATGATAGGATGCAAATTTGACAAAGTGGAGCGTATAAATTTGTATTGTAAATTATATAAATTATGATAAATTAAGCTAATCAGAAAGTCCATAAATGGGAAGGTAAAATATATTTTTGTATTTTAATAAATTTTAATAAATATTGAATATGTAATTATTAATTATTATGTGTATTTCAGAAATTTGTTTAATTTTATAAAATGTGATTTACTTTATTAAAATAAGGTCATTCAATATTGAAAATAAAAATGATAAAAACAATGTTAATTATTAATATCAAAAATACAAAATAGTATTTTAAATTTTTATCATAATTATTATTGTTTTTTTTTTAATTTGGATGAATAATATGAGACTAATGGCTATACACACAGTAGATACTGGTAGAAAATACGCTGATGAACATGCGCAAAACTATTTATTGCATATAAATCTTTAATGTTGCTCGGGATAATGCGATTTAAAAATCTTGTAATTCAACACCATGATTGGAGAAATATATTCCGCTTTCTTTCCCAGTTACGAACATAGTTTACCATTTTTCAAAATAAATAATACTTAGATATTTATACGCGCGAAATACACGCAGTACTCAGTACTGTTTCATACGAGTTTCATACGCGCTTTAATGATTTATCATGAACATTATGCATGAAAAAGACCAATTTATAGCCTAAATAATATGATCTTTCTTATGTAAAAGAAGAGATAATTATATTCTGATAAACATTTGTATTCTGATTAACATTATTGTTTATATCAATAAATGTTCAATTTTAAATTAAGGAAAAGATTATTTAACATTCTTATATAGACTTTTAAAAAGTTTGATAAAATTCCTTGATTAGTCATTTCAATAAATTTTAAATAAACATTCGCTTAATTTGGATAACTGATAAATTTGACAATGAAATTTGATATAACACAAATACCTAAAATTTCTTCGTATCATTATATATTTGGTAGACACAATGAAATATTGGCTTGACAAGTCTTCCATAACTCTCGCTTCATATCGAAAGCACTTTTCCCAGAGACACGCAATTTTACAAAAGTAAACCTTATCTATCATGACATCTCATCCATTCTGTCTCTTTTCACGTATTTCCGTGTCACGGAAATACACGAACATGAATGGCGTTATTTTTGACAGAAAAATTAGAACACGACTGATGTGGAATTGTAATCTATATAAGGATATCTTATATACATATATGTATATATGGGTAATTCCACGTCAAATCGGACAAAAATCGATCTTTTTTGTGACTTTGTATTTTTTTAAATCAAACGAAACTTTTTTCACATGAAATATATATAAAATAAGGAGATACGTATTTTTGTATTTGTCCGAGATATTTTTTTGCAGAAGTTATAAACAACAAAATTTTCGTGAAAAATGAAGAAGTTGTCAACTTCAAAAATTAATATCTCTGGTTATATTTGTCGTAGGGAAATTTTCAAAAATGAATTTTAAAGCAAAGGAGACAACCTTTTTTATAAAAATAGTTTAAGTTACAAGAAATTGCTAATTATAATTGTTATAAATAATTGAAATGTTTAATAATTTTTTTCACCAGAAAGTACACATTTAAAAATTTTTTAAATAATGCTATTTTATTCTTCATTTCATTCTGAAAGTTTACATATTTTTTATTTTATGGAGAATCGATAGATTCTATTTTTTATATATTTTTAATAAATGAGGCGCCGCGCCGTGCTCGCGTTACTTGCTCGACCAAGTAGTGTGCTACGCGCTATGGCGCGCCGATTTCTTCGGAAATTTTTTACAGGAAGAATGTACAGTATGAATGACATAATTTATAATGTTGATTACATTCAACATAATTTATAATGTTGAATGTAATCAAGATTATAAATTATGTCATTCATACTGTACATTTTTCCTACACAAACCGAAAAAATCGGCGCGCTAAAGCGCGTAGCATACTACTTGGTCGAGCCAGTGACGCGAGCACGGCGCGGCGCCTCATTCATTAAAAATATATAAAAAAATAAAATCTATCGATTCTCCATAAAATAAAAAATATGTACGCTTTCAGAATGAAATAGAGAATGAAATAGCATTATTTCAAAAATTTTTAAAAGTGTACTTTTTGGTGAAAAAATTATTAAACATTTCAATTATTTATAACAATTATAATTAGCAATTTCTTGTAACTTAAATTATTTTTATAAAAAAGGTTGTCTCCTTAGCTTTAAAATGCATTTTTGAAAATTTCTCTACAACAAATATAATCAGAAATATTAATTTTTAAAATTGACAACTTCTTCATGTTTTACGAAAATTTTGTTGTTTATAACTTCTGCAAAAAAACAAAATATTTCGAACAAATACAAAAATACGTATCTCCTTATTTTATGTATATTTCACGTAACAAAAGTTTCGATTAATTTAAAAAATATGAGGTCATTTCTTGTCCGATTTGACGTGGAGAGAATTGCCCATATATTATATAATTAAAAGATTATATAATATATAAAATATTATATACATAATTATATATAATATTTTAGTACATTCATATTTATGAACAAATCACGAAAATATAATACGTCTAACATTATATAAAATTTCAAAAATTATTTTATACATATTTAAAAAATATATGTAGAAAAAATTTTTAAATATATACGGATGGTATAAAAATAAAAACGTTATAATTTTTTTAGTAAAAAAATCACCACTATTTTTCTCATTTAATATATCTCTTGTGATGTGTAATAATGTTTAAAATTTGATATGAAATTTTTTCATCGATTAAACGACTTATATATTGCATCATAGAAATAGTTAACAAGAGTCTATAAGACTCCATCACAGAAGGAAGTTAAATTTGAGTCGTTTCTCCAATGTAACATACTTTTATCGCTGATATTTTCATATCGTTGCGAAGACGGTCAAAGGAGTGTCCTAAAAGTCACAGGATGAAGCTAAGCTTTCGTACATACGTTCTCGCGTTGGACGGAGGTGGCAAAGAAAAGCGATGACATACTGTCGCTTTGATAATTCGTCGAACGAGCCAAAGGGCCGAGACACACGGCAACTTTTCCAATAAATGAGCTTTGGGATCTTTCGGATACGGCGACATATAGGACAGGGGATGACCGGCAAAAAGAGAGTTCCGCGACCAGAAGGATGACGAGCGCGATGACGAGCTTCGCTTACGAACGCTTGGCGAACTCGCCGTTCGACGTAGAAATAGATCGGCGCGGCGCCTCGGTTCGGTCGACACGTGTTGTCACGCCTTTGATCGTTTCACGCAAGATCGATCCCTGATACCGACATATGTATCGAATGTGCTGGTCTGCCTGCAAACATGCATATATGACGGATTTGCCGTGGAACCCGGTCACTATAAACGTGATGTTATAAGCAGTTGCACTCTGTTCTCTAAAAATTCGTCAACAGAAAATTCTGGGAAAAAGATGTGTGTATGTGTGTGTGTGTTGCAAAGACGCAATTTGTTTGATTGATTTGTACCTAAGAAAGGGGAATAAGTTTGGTCTTGATGTCAAGAGAATTATCGGTCTTGACATGTTGCGTCAAGAAAAGAACAAGTCCTACAGTTTATAGAATAAAATAAGTCAGTTGCATCACTTTTAAAAATCAACGGTTTGGATATAAATAATTATGACATCCTTTAAAAATTGGATGTTATAATTATTTATATCCAAATGTCATTGATAAAGTCGAGTACCCATTAAAGTTATTTTGCAAGCAAATTAAAATCTCAGTCAGTAATTAGTTCTAATTAATAATTATCTGTTTATTAATTACTAAAATTACTGTTAACAACCATCGTGCATTGTTATTTTTAGACAGGATTTCATTAAGAATTAAAGCGCATATAAAAAATTTATTACATGTGTTTGTTGCTTATGACGTACGTAGTAGATAGTAAAAATCGAAAATTTTTATACTCACAAATATAAATACAGATTAATAATATCAAGAATAATGTTATAAATCATTAAAACATATTCGCAAGAGAAATCTCAATTTTATAAATTGTGTAATTTTTCATTTTTCCGGTTGCTCGTTAATCTTCTTGAAAAAGATATTACGCAACAGTGTCTATTATTTCGTCGAGTTTTCCAAATGATCGTTTAATTAGAAGCAACTAATTATTAACAACAGCGAATACTGTTCGCGATAAGCGAGGCAATATTCCAAGCGCGCTACGCATAAATAATTGCTTCAAATTAATTGCGCCATAATTATTAAATAAATGTCACTCCGTGATCAAGCAATTTATGTCATATATTACAAAAAATTTTACTACTATTATTAAATTTCCATCCTTCCTTGCCTTCTCTTCACTGTGCTTTTTTTTTAACATACATTAAAATATTATTGACTTAACATTAAATTCTAAAATTTAATTTGTAAAAAAATAATACTGTTGACAAAGATACTTCCTAATAATGTAGCAATTAATTGTGTGTTTCTCAATTATATTAATTTATTAATCAATTAACTAATATATTTATTAATTGAATTCTCGTTATTATATCCAATATGTTTAATTAAATGATTCAATTAGCATAATTTCCATCATTATGAAATAAGTCGTGTAATGCGTGATGCACCTAAAATTGACTGGATATACAATTAATTTTTATTAATCATGTCGAGAAAATTGAAAACCAATGAAATATTAATCATGACGTATTATTTTCAGAATGTTGTAAAAACTCCCTAAAACTTTTTATAAATTACTTTAAATACATAGTCGCGTAATCTAACTAAAATGGCATTTCTTAGACAATTTAACAAATCGAGAAAAGATCGAACTCAAATAGATCGAGCAAAAAGTCGCGCGCGACATTATGCGATTGAACAAGATGAAAAATTAGATACTAAAGTAACGTTAATGTTACATCATTCGGAAACAATGAAACTGCGCCCAAGGGAGTCCGCAAAGCACTAAATTCTGCCGTTGCGACATTCTGTTGTAGAGAAGGAGACATTGTCCCTCGTCAAGCCAGAAGATACTTCTCAATTTTTCTTCTCGTCTGGGTGGAGAAGCGGGTAAATTCACGGGGAAAAGGGTTGGGTTTTATCTGACAGCCTAGAAATTTACGAGTCTTACGTTATATCCTCTCACTTCGCGCGCTCGTCCTTCGAGGGCGGCCAAGAGGGTTTGAATAACAGGTATCCTCCTGAAGCCCTTTTCGGATAGTCTTCGCGACGGCTCTTTCTCTTTCTCTCTTTCTCGTTTTGCTATCTCTTCGTCGGGACTGTCACCCTTGTTCGAAAAATCGCATCAAATCAAGACCGTTCGAATAGCGCTCATGCTTCGCTAAGTCTTCTGTCGCGAAATTTGGAAGAGACATGTGGAACAATCTCTCTCTTTCTCTCTCTCTCAATCGTTAATACACCCTACAGTTTAGCATGTTAGGTATCTATTAATAGCCAACAGTTATCGATCTTTTGTTTCGCTTGATGTACAGTATGTTTCGCGATGTATGTATCCGATTTTGCTTACGAATTTTTATGCAATTTGGAGTCAATTTTAGTGTTATTTCGAATCAAAAGAACCGCTATTAACGAGTCGATTCTGATTTAATTAAACAAACTTTGATTATTTTTTTCTACGCATTTTAGACATGTTAGCAACTTAAGAAGAACATTTCTTTTATTCCCAATTAATCCACTTCCTTAGGTAATCACGCAAGAGATATCCTTCTCCTCACATGTTCGTTTCCTTGCCACCGGCAAACGCATCCATTGTCTGACAGAGATGAGATATTAGAAGCGCATCGAAGGGGAATCTCTTAGGGGTATTGTATCATGGAACGGATGTTGATTGATGATGTAACAAAAAGAGCGGCCACGTGTGTGCAGAATACGTTTCACGTAGAAGCTTGTGTCAATCTCTCGCGAAAGTGCGGCGTCCGAAAAACATAGCGAGCGAGAATGAAAGCTGCACCGTCTCGTATCTTCCGCTTGACATAATGCGAAAAAATGTTGATGTGGGGTCGAGATATTGATCGCTAGACGCGACACTACTTTTGAGGGTTAACGGCTAACATTAATCCTGTCACCCCCGCTAATGATTTACCCGAAACAGGACAGCGAGTGATCGACGATCGTTACGAGATATCTTCTCTTAACGCTTATCAGTGAAAGCCGCGCGATAAGAGAAATAATCTTGCTGCATTTTAATACCATGTTTCTTTTTGCGATATTTAATAATGATGGTCTATTTAATAAATAATAATCTCGAGAACGTACAGTTAAAGTCTATGTAACGAGTTTGTCTATGTAACAGGCTATAGAAATTACAATACGGCGGGTTATTGAGATTATCAAGACGCTTACAGATTCTTATATTGCTTATTATCGTCTATTTGCATTCTTTTACATAAATTAAGTACGATGTTTGACTATTATTACAAAGTTTATTTTTATTGCAGATTTTTTTTGCACTTAACTCAATTTAAAGCTAAAACTCAAAAGTAAAAATCGACACAAATGTTAAAAGATAGCGATCTCTGCTGAATAAGCACATTCAGCACATTCGACAATTATTTGATTCTCGTATCCGTCAAGTGAACTCATTTATTAATTAAATAAATTTAATTGTTGTAATGAGTGCGGCAAGGTCTCTGAAGGGAATAACAAGCTCACCTGTAGCGGCGCTTTAACACATCATATCAAGTCATTCATAACTTCATGCATATTTATTGCGCAGGTATATCACGATCTGTCTGACATTAATGACGTTACAAAATCACTGATAAAATATCAAAAGTTGTCGATGATAGAGGTATATAATATACATACATATATGTATGTCAATTATTAAAAAGATAAATTGTATCTCGCTCTTTATCTTGTTTCAAGATTTCTCTGAAACCAATTTATACAACTCTGACCTGAGACATGACGGTACTTTGTCATTACGTTCCCAAACTAGGCACGCGATGAAAGAGTAAAATTAGAACGATCCTCGCGTTTTAGCTGATTTCCGACTAAACACGCGCACCTCGTTCGAGAACACGACTGGCTGACGCGATGCAATTCCGGGTGCAATTTCGTTCTCTTCTTTGTTTAATGCGCCGCGTATACACACGGCGACGCTTTGTCGCGTCGTTAAGGGTAACCCGGATCGAGCGAGATTACACTATCGCTCTGCTCGCAGCGCGCCAAGCACATGCCATTTCGGCTTTTCGTCACGTGCGCGAACAGAGAAGCCTCGGTATATATATAGTTGCCCCTCTCCCTCCCCCTTTTCCCTCCTCGATAATGAATATTGCAAGTGCTATAGAATAGAAGCGCGATGTAGAAAAATCGTACAAGCGCCGAAATGTGGCCTTTGCCTTTTTTTGCAGAAGGGTACATAATCGACATTCTCTTTTTCTCTTTCTCTCTTTTCGGTGGATAATTTTCCCTTCGCTTCTTCGTCGCAGTGACGGAAATTATGGCCGATAGCAAGTACTCGCGAACGCAACACAGCCATTGTCATTGCTTTTTTTCTCGAACTGCGCTTTCCGGAGCTCGCGCATCAGCCGGAGGCGCATTGATGTGTGCTTCGCGTCGAGTTAAAAGACCATGACTGGATAAAAGAAACTGCCTGACGAGCGCGATTTTGTCAAGAAAAATTGCTGAACTCGTAATATTTTTTAGCGTCGAATATATCAAATAATATATATCTTCAGGCTATAATTTTGGAGACTATAAAGCTGGGCTAATTTGAATGCGTTTTTAAAAAATCAATACTCTGCGTAAATGCTATCGAGTTTCTCTATAATCTTCTTATTATTTCCAAGTATAACTGACTTTCGCACAGTATTATATTATGCTCTCGGTATAAGATCCAGCGTATGTAGCTTATTTTAAACGTCCCTCTCGTCAGCTGAGTGCGATGATTAACGAGTGACGCGCTAAATGAGATCGCACGGGAGCTCGCTATCCGCTTATATAAGATAACATTAGAAGCATCTCAATATGCTAAGAATAATAATAATGTGAATTATAATGGTATTAATTAAATATCTTAATCTTTCGCAAATTAAAACAGATATTTTAATTTTTATTTTATACACGAAAAAGTGAAAATCAATAAAACATATATAAATACTTAAAAGCAAATTCGCTCGATAAAAGTACTCATAAATGTTCTCATAAGTGTTCTCTTTTTAACACATTTAAAAAAATCTGGACATTTATGAAGAAAATTTGGATATTTTGCATAATGCTGAAATAATATAATAATTTTTACAAACATAGCTCTTATAAGAATGAAAATATGAATTATATGACTAAATAAAGGTACTTAAATATATTATATGTAATTTTCACACAAAGTGCGAAATTCACCTTTTCTGTACGGGCGGAAATTGTCACACAATTTTTTCTCGTAGAATCACTTTTGACATTCTTTTTAAATTTACGCTCAATTTCGTCGTACTAAAAATTTCATCTACATCGTCATAATAAAAACGCCATGACAGTTATTAATATTTCGAGATCTCAGTTTTTACGATGTTGCTAAATTATCAAAGGCTGTTTCATATACATATATCAAAAATATCTTTAAATTACCTTATGTCGCACGACATCGCGCAATACGCGCAAAAGGTAGATCCGCTTTAACGGCTTTCTCGCTTACCCTGCTTCTGTGGAAACGCCGCAATTCTGTTGGCGACGGGTGCCTCGTTGCGAGTTTATTACGTTCCATGGGGGGCGAAAGGCCCCTAAGGTGCTCGTCTCAAGCCTCGCACCGTGTTGATCTACGCGTTACCCATAATACTACACCGAGCGAGATTACGACTATTCAAGCGGTCATTACAGTTTAGCAAGATTTTTGCGCGGTAAAATTACAATAGCGCGAAAAAAGCGCGCCGTTCCCTTCAATTATCCTTTTTCAACGGCAAACTGACTCGCAAATTGATTCGAATCGCATTACAAATAAGTATAAGAATATCAGATTTGAACCGTGTGTTGCGCTTAAAGGCTATATATATATATATATATATATATATATATATATATAGCTAAGCACTACGTTCTTTATGCGTCTTTGCAAAATGTGCAACTTAATTTGCTGATTTTTCTTACAATTGCTTATACTCAATAATAAATGACTTTGTCTGGTTTCAATTTAAATAGCTTATTTTCAAACTGCTTCAGATCTATATTAAAGAAAAAATTGAGATTGCTTTATGAAAATCTTATGAACTTTTCACAGCTTTGTGAAATATTTGAGCTCCAGTTTTTAAAGATACAGATTTGGTGAGGTTTTCGGAAATATATTTTCCAATTTTTGCAAAGGGAGAATTGATAGAGAATCTTTTCATCCATTTTATATTCTTAAAATATGCTACATGAGACTAACTATCGAGATTCGACGTATATGATATAAAAATACTTTCTTTTTCATTATTTCGTCTAAAGACGAGACTTTTTTAAATGAGCTCGCTTTATCACGTTGCTCGACATCTCTCGGAGATTTTTCTGGTCCGCGATCGGAGAAGATTCCAGTTCGTTCATATCTAGCGAGCTTACTACTTTCGCCCGTGCTAAGCACGTTCTTAAAATGACAAACGAGGGTTGTTAATCAATTTTTAGCGATATTTTCAGAACCAAGTATTACGCAACGATATTATTTTACGCCGCCGTATAATTAAACCGAGAACGTTCAAAGTGAAATATCAGCTGGGATGCTCATCGACTTTAACTTTAATGACAGATTTTCTGATTAATCCGACTCTTTTTAACTGAAACGTCGCAGTGTCATTAATTTTCGAGTTATCTTAAGTAATTGTAAATGTAGGAGTTTGCACGAACTACGCAGCTCGAGAATAGTCAAGTAATAAAATCCTATTGTTTATTTAAAGTCAAGGGCACTTTTTCCTTCCAGAGTTTTAACTTAAGCTTCAGTTTTAAACCAACTTTAGTTTTTCAATATTTAATGTCAAATATTACGAAGTTGCGCTCCCCTCAAAATTGCCACTAAAGCAGAATCTAAATTCGTTAAGAAATCTGTTGGAGAGAAACTCCTTTATATTAATAAAATAATAAATTTTCAGCTAATAAATTTTAAAGCAGATATAATATATTTCAGAGAAAAAGAATTATTATGCAAAGCGCTATTATGCAAAAGAATGTAATAATTGCACAACGTATGACATTATAATGAGAAAGCTAAATTGATTTACACTCATTATACACTGTTCGAGAGTTTCTATTGTTTCGAAAATTGAGTCTTCGTGACTCAACGCTTCTCATGTGTGGCTCGGAGAATATAAATAGACTTCTGGAATTTTTGGGGGGGCCCGCTCTTGTCAGCGTTTCCGATTATTGAGAAGGGCGAGCCCTGTTCGTGAGGTGCTTCGTCATGGTCTTATTACGTTACTGAAATGTTTGTTTTTGGTCTCGAGAGACGGAAAGCAGCTCGGCGGCGCGACAATCCTCAGCGGCGAGAAATTTCGTAGCACGAAATCGCGTCAGAGTGGCGTGGATTTGCCAACAGCGGTTGCAGACTTGTTTGCGAGTCCGACCAAAGTCTAACGTTCTCTCTTTTTCTTCCTCTCTCCACGTGATGGTGAGATTTGGCGCCGCCGAGGGAGAGAGCCCTTTCCTCCGAAGCCCTCTAGCGCCGATTCAAAGATACGGACGCGGCGAAACCAGGTCAGGGGTCCTCGACGAGGCTTCCCCACGGGCATAAATGAGCTTCTCCTCTCGATGCCCGAACTTCGGCGGCCCACCTTCTACGAAAGCCAGAGAACGTACGGGCGGTGCCTTGTCAAAGCTTTAATCGAGAAGGCGAACTTGCGCGTCACATGATGACGCTTTGAAAAATACGAGGTCAAACTTCAAAATAAAAACTTTAGAAGCACCTTATCGAAAGATATTGTGTGTGTGATTATGCGATATAAAGTAACTTGATGTACCTGTGAAGTATTACATGTGATGGAAATTTTAAACGTTCGAATAATAGTGAGTAGAATATAATAAATAATAATTATATTGATAATTATTAAATATTTGGATAATATTCATTTGAATTAGCATTTTGCTTATTTTAAAGTTTTATTTCTTTTTATTTTCCTAACTCTTTTTTATTGATCGCGTAATTGTGTTCCTTAAATAATTGAAAATCGATATATCAAAATATTTAAACATTTGGACTTACAGTTTAATATTCATGAATAGTGTATATATCGAATGTAATTAAATGTTAAAAATTAAAATTTTTTCGTCCACTCCTCGTTTCTTTCAAGAGCTTACGACTCGATGGTGATCACGATGAAAATGCTTAATTATAACTCACGAGACAGGAGTAATTAAGCGAAAAAACGATCAAAGGATAAAAATAATTTACCGATCGGCCTTTGCTGCGCTGTTATGTTTCAATTTTATGACCGCCTCTTCGGAGGGTTTAGCAGCTGGCCGGCACTCGAGTCCTAAAAAAAAAGTGTTAGGCAAAGCCCTATATAAAGGGTCGAGTGGCTCTCGACCATACCTGAAGGCTTCTTAAACGCTCGATAACTATTTTCCGCGGTTTAGCGATTGTTAAAAGTGCGCTCGAGACGTATTTTCTGCAGAAATGCAACCGAAACTCGGGGCATTTAGCGATTTTGTTGCTCTCGCTCGGCGCCAATTATATATGAGAGTGTAAATGAGTGAAAGAATTAAAAAAAAAAAAAAATACGAGAAAAACAGGGGAGACCAGAAAGAAAAATAAATTAAAAAATAATAAAGCAATGAGCTCACACACGCATAAAAACACATAAGAGTCTGCGTTACTCTTGCAGTTACGCAATCGCGCGAATGACAGCGAGAGAATACAGCGGTGCTTTTTATTTACAGAGAGCGGCATATCTCTTTGTAACTGAAAACACCGGTGAACAACGGTGAAATAAACGGAACATACGAAGAGAGGCGGGGGGGGGGGGGGGGATATAATAACAGTCTTCACAAAATATCCCGCGAAGTTGTCGCCGGGGCGTATCCATCGTCTATTTCCGTCCGCGGTGCATGGGACTTCATCTCTCGACGTGGCCGTCGCGCGTGACAGTTACCTTATTATTTATTGCGTCATAAAAGGTCGTAAGTATATGTGGCGACAAACGCGGTGCGTTCCACCTCGAGTGGGAGAATTTACTTCCAGATACACGAGCGTGGCCGTCCTTCGCCCATCCTTCCCTATATTAGCGATACCTCTGAGGAGAAAGCTCTTTTTTTTCAAATTTTATGGTCTTAATTATAATCTTAATTTGTATTATTGCTTTATTTTCCATTGTCCTTTTTTGCGTGCTTTGTACTAATTCCCGGAAATGTAATTCAATATTTGTTATATTCAAATAGAATATTGAAAAAGATCTCTCTCTCTCTCTCTCTTTCTCTATTATTCCTGTAGCTTCTGTTCTTGATCCTTCCATTTGAAGTAAAAAGAGGAAGGAGTGTTATTATGCGGCAAGTAATCCAGCTTCATATTCCTTTGCATTTACCGACTCTGAATATTTGCACCGTATAAGGTTCGTTGTGCGAAAAATGGTTACGTAAATTATGTAAATTATATTAAGCATATATAAAACTGCCGCGTACATAATGGTAATAGCGAATCGTTTTCCGATCACAATTCGCAAATAATCGTCACGGCAGCTCGCAGTTCGTCGCCTCCGACGAACTTCAATTGCTCATATGTTCAATCGCAAAAATTCTTCGTTGCAATTCTCCAGATGTACGCTCGATTCACTCTTAAAGGGAAATATTTATTCGCGTTATCGCGATCGATAAACGTCGCATACTTTTTGAATAAAAAGTAGGCAAGAGATTCTAGATGAAATGATAGTATATTACATATTCGACCTGGCCATCTTCATTTGTTAAAAAATATTTTTTGATCATAAATAAAAATATCTATTTGTATTATTTAAGTTTAATTAAATTGTTTTACAAGCGCGTATATCAATCATCTAGATTCTATATTCTTCTTATGAAAAATTAACTTTTTCTATATAAATATTCACAAATGAATAACCAACGTTGTAATATCAAAGATGAAATCTATATGTAACAAATATTTAATATCGAAAGTGTAACATCAATTGTAGCGATGCTCACTTTGATTTTAAATGTTGTGGACAACTCTCGAAATCCCACAGGGATGAATTCTCGGTGGCTAGACGCGCGGGTGAAAGTTCGAACTGGAATTCCTATCATTTCGTTGGCAGAAAATTATTTATAGAATATGAGAATTTTAAATAAAATTGTTATAATTAGAGGAAAAATTCTAGCGCAATTATATTACTACATATTTTTCAATCAATCATCAATAGTGTTTTTAACAAGTAATTAATGTTAGAAGAATAATTTGAAATTATCCTTGGTTAATTTTGTATTTCATGTAAAACTCTACAAGAGAAAGTAATCTGTCAGGCATCAAGTTATTTAGTAAAAAATCAAACATTTTTAGTTGAAAAATCTTCAGCTGAATCATTAACACTTCACATCGCGAATCGTACCTTATAAATGCAGATTAATCGATCGAAAAATGCACGTTCGATAGAACGTTTTACGCTTGAGACGAAGAAAGATGATTTCGCATTCGCTCATTCGAAGAACATGGATATGAATCAAAGATCTTGTCGAAATACGAGCATTTCTCTGCTAGATTCACTTTCAATAAATGGTTCGAGCCATTAGTTTCTCTAAAAGCTCGCGAATATTGATATCAATAATTCGCATTTCACTTTCCATAGAGAAGTGAACACTTCGTTAAAGAAAGTTTCCATCACTGTTTCTCGCAATCGTGCAAACAATTTGTAGATGTTGACTGTTACAATTTACACAGGATTTACTGAAATCACACAATATATTTTTTAACCACAAATCTCGAGCTTTCACTCAAAAGTTTAATAAAAGCGGTCATCTGTCATAAATTGTGAAGTTTTAGTCAAAGCAAATATCTGATTGATAAGATTTACATTAAATTTCCGTATGTTTGAAGAAAAGACTTTCACCCTAATTAGATTCTCTCATTGAAGGAGAAGACTTTCTTATCTATTTATACACATTTTTCAGGTTTTATTTTGCCAGCATTATTTAATTCTCTTAAAACTGAATAATCCAAAAGTATTGCTGTTCTCAGCATTGAAAAAACCTTTTCTTTCAGTTTCCTTCTTGCAACATCCGCGTGATTAAAAAAATGCTCGACAATTCTCTCGGGCATTCTCCTATATAGTAATCTCGAAATATATTAGAGGATTCCTTTGAAAAATGCCGTGCGTGTTGTCACAACGAAGAAAGAACATCATGGAAAAGAATAGAAGCTAACATACGATTCACTTATATCACTAATTAAAAAAAGAAAGAAGAGAGAGACAGCAAATGAAAGCCATCTTCTAAAGCCTCGAGAAAAAGTGTGTGCTTGGGGGGAAGGGGTCACCCTGATAATTCTAAAAAACGCAGACTTTGACAGGAAGATATCGATCGACCGTACGCGCAACACGTTCTCGAGTTTAATTATTTTCGCGCGCACGCGAGTCGCGCAACTTCCTTGTTAGTTTGCGGGCGCGCGATGTCAATAGCGGGCGCCGTCAACCTTCGTGGTTGAAAGCCATTAATTTTAAAGCCACGTCGAAATGTTTATCGGCCGACCGAGAGAGAGTCGGACAAGTATGAAACGAGCAGACCGGTAGCGGTAGCATTCACGCTCGCGATACGAACGGTTCTGTTTCAGAAGCGGTTACACAATCATCGGAAAAAATAAGATAGCGACCCATGAATAATATATATTAACGACACATGCGGTACTTGTAATCTTTTCACGCTGTCCTACTGTCTTTTTTTTTTATTATTGTACAGATACGCGTCAAATCGAACAAGAAATATAATATTTTACAGATTCTCTCTTTCAAGAGTTTGGCGTTCATTTCTTTTTTCGAAGATAATCATCGCTGATAAATTTTCAATTTTTTTGCTTGAAATCCTTTGGTGATTAGAAGTATTAATGTGAACGGTCATGAGGTCTCGATCTTTCGTAAGGGATGCCGATTCGAATTGAATATAATAAGTCTTGTTGGAGATGTTGCACGTTGCCTCAACACCCAATAAAATTATTACAAAGAATAAAATACAATAAGATAGTATCTATCCATTAAGCCTGATGAAAACGGTACGGTCAATTTTCTAAATTGAAATTTCGAAGCACGCTCGAAAGCTTCCGTCGCATATCCTAATGCACGTCCTACGCGCATCCCGTGTTACGGTCCGTCGCACCTTTGTTCCCGATCAACGATGCGTGGTTCTCGTGAGCATTTTGCACGTGGCATTTTCTCCGTAATCCAATTGAAATCAAAAATTCGAGCGAATCGACCGATGTCAATTTCCGTTAGACGCACACGTGGGATTCAATCTCGGAAAGACAAACACGCTGCTTTATGATTCATGTGTTTCGCTATATGAAAGATTCCTGGACGGTTCTTTATTATTTACCGAATAAACATCGCAAAAGCGATCAACGTGTACTCGATTACTCGTCTGCATACGAACAAAATAACGAACTATGCGAACGATTGCGAATTTGACAGCGATGTCTTCTTGAAAATTAAATACTTCGAGTCGACGTTATATTTTTGACGATGTGTAGAAAGAAATATGTAGGAGAATACGAATATAGTTAGTGCATTGTACATAATACGGGAGATTTTTACAAGAAATATTTATCAATTTTTTATCTGAAAATAAGAATTTTCTTGGAAGATTTTTTTGCAACTTATAAATTTTGCTTTAAAGAAACACCCCGAGTTATTAGCTCATAAATTTGTAAACTTTGTAATTTACCTACATTGGCTATTATATTCTCTTGAATATAAAATTATTGATTTCTAATTTCCTCAATATATATAAAAAACTCAACTAATTAAAATAAAACTTTGGATTCATAAATATTTACACGCTATAATTCGGAATTTTTAGATTCAAATAGTGCATTTCCGATACATTTAGTCGTCTTGAAACTTACCTTTAAATGCAGAACGTCAAGGAAATTGATTCTGTAACAAAAAAAAAATTAGCAAAGATGTTAGAAAAATTATTAAAAGTTATCACTATATCTGTTTGAAATATAAAATTATACTTTATTTCATTCAGCTTAACTCATCATATTGTTGAAACAAAGCTAATGTTTTTCTCTGGTCACATCTATTTAAAAAATATTTTAAGACTACTTTTCACCTTTTACGCGCGATATTCATAATTTACGAAGAAAGACACAAATAAAAAAGATAAATTTTTGTCATTTTTTTTGTATTCTCTACAAATCGATGCAACAAGAACACATATAAAGAGGCATTGTAATATTAAAAATAACAGCAAGGAAAGAAATAAGGTCTAGATTACATAATAGAATTATGTCCAGATGTTTTGTCGGATCTCCGACTGGCGTAAAAACTGTTACCGGAAAGAGGTGATGTGTTTCCCTCGAATGATCTCGTGGATCAAGCGGAGGAAAAAGCTGTCCCGCGATTTGTTGGTAAAACAATGTTCTGTTTTATATCTCTGAGAACGCTCCGAGGAGCAATCGTGCAGGTTGATTTTCGTGAGTGGATTCTTTGAGAGGGGATCTTGGACAAATCGAGCGTGAAACGTTGCTTTTTCAGACGAACTACACGAGAAGAAGGTCGAATGCGTTGTCGTTGTCAGGTACAATCATCGTGAAACGAATCCTCTACGGGGGCTTATCCTTTTTTTTATTCTGATCTTATATGTATTCTGAAAGTTTACTTCGCATATTACGATTCAATTTTACGGTTCGATTTTTCCAACGAATATTTAATTGAGCGTTATCCTTTTCACGATTTTTTAAATGTTGGTAAATTACTTGGTAGTATTACATTTATTGGTAATTGAACATTAAATTAAAATTAAACGTTTAAGTAAAATCTACTTAAAATTAATTGGATACTTGGAATTTATTATTTTTAGCGAAGTCTCTCTAAAATTTTAAAGCTCCTTTATTATTCGTGATTTATGTTTTTCGAAAAGGCTATGCTTAAAGATTTTGTAAGAGATATTTTGTTTTTCTACGTATTGTTTATAAAAATTCAAGTATGAGATTTACATATAGTTTAATATATAGTTTATAAATAGTTTAATAAATCAATAAGTTACGTGAAAAAAATTTATCAAGAGTATATGATGTAACCTGTAATTATACGAATAATCACAGCGTTAATAAAAATGTCTTGCACGAATAATTTGACATTTCACGACAGTCGTAGCGAAGGAGAAACTTATTCTGAATTGCTCGCCAAGAGAGATCTTGTAATTGCGTCCCGACAATTCAATCTAAATTAGCAGATGTCATAAACATTTTCAGGATCGTTACTCGCAGTTTGCATTTATCGCGGAAAACGAGACAAAAATTTTTCTGATGAGAAAAAACAGCTCACAATCCAATGTAATTGCCATGATATTGTATGCTTGACAACATAAATTTTGCAAAGACGACAAAATGTTATTTAAATACATTTGCGATATTTTTTTCTTGTAAATTGGATAAATATTCTTCGAATTGAAAATATAAATATGTATTTTTAATCACAAGATTCTGACATACGAGTAGTTTATCTCTTGATGATCGCCGCTGATTGAGATACAACGCAATGTATATGTTGACTGAATCTTTATTATTTTTCGTGGTTGTGTAAAGAAATATATGACGTTAGTTAATATTTGTTTAAGTTATATTTTTATGAAAATGTAATATATATAATATATATAAAAATAACAACTTTTATTATATAGAATAATTTCATGTAAATATATATATAACACCATGACAAATATATTTTAAATTATTATATTTTTTAATTATATAATAGAGGAATTGTGTTATACTTATAATGAGCACACACATAATAATGTGGAAATATGTGTATAATTCTACTTTATATATTCCTGAATACCGTCGATTAATCAGCGATAACATTCAATTAACGCCACACCCTTACTTCCTTGTTATAGTTGATTTTCTGACATCGATTAGTACAGCAGTCTTGTGTATCAAGTTAGCGGCTGTGCTCCGCTTAAATTACGCTTTTATTGACACGTTCTCGTTCTCGAGGCGGAAACATATGACACACTTGATCGTCATTATCAACGAACGAACGCTTCTCTGAGTATCTCCCTATGTTTGAATTAATATAATACCTAGTATTTAACAGTGCGATGTGCGGAGATGATCTTATCTTAAATTAGTACATACACGTGTCATTGTCAATATCACGTCTTTTTCAGATAACGTTGTTATATGTTATTACATAAGTTTAAACGATTTTAGATAGGGGATAAGATTATCTCATTGTAATAATACTGAATATTATCGAAATATAAATCTCATATTTTCTATATACTCCAATTATGAATCTGTTAAAACATTACATTTACACAAGATTATCACAAGAAATTTAGGTCAGATTGTGAAATCTATTTTAAAATTAAATTAAATGAATTTTTACTTCTCGAAACTGTGCCGTTTTGAACATTACATCAAAATTTATTTATAACCATTTCGATATCAGCATTGTCCAGATAAACCTTGTCACACGGAGGATAACATTTCAATTAACCAATAGTGAAAACTTCATTATGTCGATACTTGTTATAGTCGGATTCTATTATGCTATCACATTTGACGCGTATATTGAAACATTGAATATATAAATCAATAAGCTTCGTTTTATACGCGCGATCACCAGTATTTCCATTCTCTCCTGTACGCGAGCGCAACGCATCCCTTTGATTAAAAGAAATTCCAACAATTAACCAATAAACAATACACGACAAAACTCGGTTCGGGCACTCGTTCGCAGCGTTTTTTCCATGAAAGCCTCTCACAGAGGAGAGGGTTAAAAGGACCTATTGATTTTCTCTCATAGTCGCTGTTGCGAAGCTCGTATAAGTTGGCATCGCAATCACAACGAGCGAGTTTTCCGTCATTGTGTATTGCACGACAGAGAGAGACGTGTATCGCGAAAGCGTGATAGAAGAGAGGAAGAGAGAATGGAAAAAGGGGAGAAAGATGTGTACGGACGCTCTCGTGATGTGGCCGTCGAAGAAGAGGCGGAATCGCATTAATATGACGACGAGGAGAGACGCTTAACGAATGATAGCTGTGGCATTCGATGTATTTCTCAGGTCACGGTTATATAATTATGTTTTCGACGACGCGAGGCACGCGTGCTCGATATAGCGCGGTGGTAATACGAAAATTTAATGGATCAGGGATTGCATCCCGACGCGTCGTCGAGCTTAGCTGTGGTTTCGCGGCGGGCGCGTTTCCGGTCACCCTCCCTTCGATCGGTTTCGGCCTTATTCGCTTCGATCGGGATCCCGCTTGAATCATCGAAGCGCGGGCTTGCTTGCTCTGTCCCCTTGCTTGGTCTGTAATTCGAGACAGACCAATCCCGCTGATTGCGCTGATGAATCTTCTACTGCCGACGTCCGGCTGATTGGATTCCGCGATCCCCGATTTAAAATCGCATTAAGAAAATGTCAACTCTGCGAAAGTTGCAATTGAGAATCTTATTGCAGAATAATTCTAAAATCGATCGTACTTTGAATTTAAGTATCCAAAGATTTGAGCATGAAGAAAACAGAATATGATTAAGAATGGAGTCTTTAATTTCCTAAGCGTTGAAGATATATTTTCCTTTACTTAATTCTTCGATTAATGGGCTAATTCTTTGATTATAGACTAATTAAATTTTATTGAACAACTTGAAAAAAATTTTCATTAATTAACTTTTAGACGCAAAATAATAAATTATTATTTCATCTAATTTTAAATACATTTTAACCAAATTTTAATTTATAAAGTAGAGCTAAACGTTTAAATTTTAATTTATAAAGTAGAACTCAATGCTTAAATGAAAATAGAATACTAAAAAGCTATGAACACAAACATGGTTCAGATTTTTATTTTAAAAAAATCGCTTCATAATTGAAGAATCGTGAATGATAAAAAAATACAGAGAATTTTGCGCATCCTGTAAATAACGTAACTTTGCTGTGAAAAAAAGATTAAATAAAAATCAGTTTTATTTGACTAGCGATCTTCGAATAAACGTCCACTGTAAACTCCGAATGATCCAGTCTCTATAAACTTCGGCGAATAAAATGCGAAGCAGGGAGTCGTGTCGAGTTTTCTCTTTTCCGTGAAGGGAGAAAGAGTCGATAAATCAATCTCAACAAATGTTTTTTTTCTGTCTTTACGAAAAAGAAATTCCTTTCCATATACACGAATGTATCATCATAAAAGATTACAAGCACAGTTAGGAGAAAGCGTAACGTCGAAACCTATTAGAAATTTCAATATTCATCCATTTACTCGACTATTGAAACTTCGCAATTACAGTTCGGTCGTCACAGGTTTCTGTATGAGATCAAATTGGAAGGCTTTTCAGGAGTTGGGAGAATACACAGCGGTGCTCGGATGATTTTATGTACAAAAATCTTTGTTTAATTAATCTTTAATTGATTATCTGCGTTGGATGTGTCGTCAGTATTTCCATCTGTATTCTGATACTCAATTTGAATCTATCTGGATGGACTGTTTCGTCGTACAAATTGCATCGCAAATAATCAAAAGAATTAAATGCAAAAACTCCACAGCTTTTCTTCCTAGCTTTTAATTTATTTTTATCATCTTGTTATTTTGTAACATATGGGTGTGTGTATATGTGTATACATATGTATGCTTGTGTTTTTAATTTATAGTCTGAACAAATTAAAAATTTTTCTCTTATATAAAATACAAAATTATTATTTTTTTTTTTAGTAATATTAATAATGATATTTTATCTAACTATTCTTTTGATTGTGCCATAGACAATTTAATGCTAAGAAATTAAACACCATTGAATAAAAATACGAAAGCACACGCCTATGAAAACTAATAAATAATAAATTTCGCGGTAATTAAACTTTGACTTTTTTCACGTCAGATCATCGTTAAATGTCAAGCAGCAATATCATTCTTCTCGATGTCTGCCGCTTAAAATGCTACGAGTTGTCCATAAAAGATTTATTAGCCAATTATTCTGGCCAATTTGAAGACGATTCTTCCTCAGCGAAAATGTCGAGGGAGATCATCATTTCTTGCAAGCTTCTAATTTTTGCCATTATATATCTTTGTAACTAAGCCTTATATAAATTACAATTTTATAAAAGTAAACTTCACCTAAAATTAACTGAAGAAAAATATAGTTGTGTTAATCTTTTAACTCCATAATTTGTGAAAATTGCTTTTCTTTTTCAATCGTTTATAACTCGAAAAAGATATCTCAACATTTTCGCTAAGGAAAAATCATCTCCAAATTGGTCAGAAAATCCGCCCTTAAAAGAAAATTAGGATGTTTTGGAATATCTTGTATGTATGTATGTATGTATCTGTGTGTGTGTGTGTGTGTGTGTGCGCGCGCGCGTGTGTGTCTGTGTGTGTATAATACCGCGTTTATTTTTTTTCCAATATAAATATATATCTTTTTATTGTAGTCAGGTTCGACCTTTGTAAAATTGTGTGCTCGTGCTTATTTCTCATTACATATGCATTTCCGTAATTACTTAAAATTATGTAACTATGTTTAAAAACAAATAAGTATATATTAAAGTTGCAAGTTTGTTTTTTGTTCAATGGAATTAATCATTAAATTATGCGATGTTAACGAGTTTAAATAACAGCTCATTTATCGAAATTAATTTGAAATACAAAAAATAAAAAAGTACTTATTCTCTAAATTAAATTATTTAAATTTGTGACGTATTGGCTGACACATGATATTTTTTACGCTATATACAGTATTGTTCTTGTCATCATCTTGTTGCGTGATAATATTCGGGCGCGCAACAATTTCATGAGCCGCATTAGTGTTCCGTCGCGTTATTATTTCCCGAAATGCGATCATTCCTTGTGAACAATTACTGTGAACGATTATTAGCACACGCGGTAAATCAACTTTCATAATTAATGATCCGTCAGCGTATTGCTGCGATGCTATTTATCGAAGTAGATATTTCACAGATTTACTCTCATTTAAAATAGAAATCGAAATAACAGTAGATTTGATGGTATAGAAATTATAAATTATTGTTTCATGATACATGTATCGATGATAATTATTTCCTCAGTTTGAATTAGAGTGTATTTCGCATCGCGTGTTGAATTTTTCACCGACTTAAATGTAATTTGCCTGCAATTTTCGAAATGATATACTCAGATGCAGTGATTCACACAGAAATGAAGACACATGCTACATTGTCTATTTAACAAAAGAAAAAAAATGCATGCATTACACAAGATCAAAACTTTGATCTCTTATAATTCGGAAAATATTGTGTTATATTTTTTATTTTTTCAAATTTTTTTGTATCAATCTTCAGAATACACTTAGAATATTATACGATGGTTGCAGGATGTATCCTATATGTATATAGGATATTCACCATAATTTACAATTTTTTAGGATAAATTAATAAAAAAGTCTATATAAAACTGTATTTGTTTTAAATATGCAAAAAACTGTAGTAAATAAATTGTGTTGAGAATTCTTTTTTTTTATATCTCTATATCTAAATATTTATATATTCATGAAGCCTAGAGGCAATTGTGTAAATAGATTTATCGTATAATTTTAATATATTATCGCAAGAATAATTCTCTGTACCAAAGAGCTATAAATGTAACGTGTCAAAAATGACTTCGCATGGAAAGTTTAGCCATTAGATGTCTCGTTCTATTCTTTGTATAATTTGTTTTTCTATTTTACATTTTATATGTGTTCTCCTGTCATAAATACTAAAGATGCCAATATTGGATTTTTCTATTCGGCCTCGTTACATTCAATGATGCTTTTGGTTATTGCGTTTCCATTGAACAGATGGACAGTATTGCGCGAATCGCATCGCACAATAACGTCTTGAATATCTGACATTGCACAAATATTGCATATTTTAATCGATAAAAGTACCTTATTTTATCGTACACCTCTATTAATGGCACTTGACTTTGACCTCTATTAGCAACATTAGCATCTCTTTTTTTTCGCTTAACCAACTTAAAGTTATTAATTACACGTATGTGTGTATGTATGGAAATGTAAATGTGTGTGTGTGTGTGTGTGTATTGCTTTTGTTGATCGCTAGTTTTCGCATTCTCTCTCATCTCTGTTATCGTCAATTTTGCATTATATTAGTTCCGCTAATGACTCGATTAACGCCGACATTTCCTGCATACATATGTATATTTCCAGTAAACATATGAATATCGAGAAATCCACTTATTCGATGTAAGCCACATGATATTTTAAACTGAGGAAATACAAGCGCCGCGTATTAAGTCCAATAATCGCTCGTACGTATTCTTGCGCAATGATATTCTTTACTTATATAATATATTCTTTTACGTAAGTAGTTTTTTATATAACGTTACAATTAAAGCTCTCTAGAACATTTGAAAGTGATGTATGAAATAAAATCGTACTTTTTTTGTTTCTATTTAGAAAAAGTGATGTACTGTTTTATTTATTGAAATCGCACATGAAAGGAGTTTTAAAAAATATCTTTAATTAGCGTAATACATATTATTACAAACGGATATTACAAACACACATTTGAAAAAATTAGGATTTAATAAGAATACGAAAAGTGTCGGCGGCAGGCGAAAGTTTTTGCGCGAAAAATGAAGCCCACAAAGTATTCAGCTTATAGTGCGTCAATATTACTTGTATATGCTGAAGAATAATGAGGAAAATTTGATTGATCAAAACACACACATAAAGAGAATTCAACTTTCAAAAGTTTTACATTTTGAGAACAACTCTCGTGTTATGTACAAATATACAGTTAAATGATACTACTATGATACGTTGATCTAATAGTTGTCTTATAAAATATCGATAAATCTTCGAATTAGAGCTTCTATATATATTTGGTCAATGTAAAGAGAAGAAATAAATAAGGAAAAACTTAGCAGCCACCAAACGAATTTCAAAATGTGGTGAAAAAGAATTTGATCTTGAAAGTTGATCTAAGAAGGGAGAAGTGAGAATCATGAGACAGAAACAGTTTCCAACGTATATAGCCGGAGGAGCCAGCGGTGCGGTGGTTGCAAAATAAATCACTTTAAAGGCAGCTTCATATATTGAATGAGAAAGTAACTCGGCCAGTAATGACATGGACGGTCAGGATCATTAGAAAAATAAGAGAGGAATGGCAGACCACCAAATCTTACATGAATTAAATATGATCGATGTGTTTGTCAGAAATACCGAGGACGCTTGAGAGAATTCTTTTATATCCCTCTCCATTGCTTTTCTACCTTTGGTTCAGAATTTTAAAGCTCTTCTATATCTCTTGTAAAGGACTGTGTGCCTTGGTTACTAATCTCCTGCGTAAAGCACAGTGGAAGTGAGGTAAAAAAATATTGTCTACGTTATATGAGCCTGTGAAAAAGCACATCCATAAAAAGTCTCAGAGTTCAAATATTTATGAGGACTATCAGAGAAATTTATTCGAGGTCTAGATATTTAGACTATTAAATATTTTAGGATTCAAAAAGGTAATATCTTTAATGCGACGATACGTCTTGGTAAACATTCTTGCAATCTCCTATGTAATTCCAATATTCAATATTAATATATAATACTTTAATATAATCACATAAAATAATATTAAAATTTAATAATGCCGAAGCAAATAAAAATTTCAGTTATTAAAAATCTATTTAAAAATTACAAAAACCGTTCGAATAAATTTTTTGAAAATGTAAAACAAATGTTTAACAAATGTAAAACAAATGTGCTTTCTTTGTCAATGTGAAGTCAAAATTATTGCATATTTCTCAAGGAAATAAAAAAAGATTTTTTAAAAAGCTTTTTGACAAAAATAAGATAAAAGAATTCGATATATGTGTATAATAAATATATTCCTTAACTTCAACGACTATTTAAAAGCGATTCGTTTATGTCTTATGTAATCCATTATTTGCTCACGGAAGGAACTCAGCAATTGAGTATTGATGGTAGCGCAATTCTAAATCGTGTTTGCTCGCTAATAAAGTAAAATCATTGCGCCGCGACAAGAAAACTTTATTTGCCACGCGAAATTCTCTTTAATCTGCTCAAATCATTTCTTCTTTCAAGCCTAACGGATCATAATCCATCGAGATTTATCATAACTGGCGTCCTGCAAAACTGATATTGCATTATCTATCGAAATCACGTAAAAAAGTTTCTGTCAGCATATATATTTAATTAATGTATCTTACGTAATATATATAATCATATGTTTGAAGCAAGAATTCAATAAAAATATGTCATGAAAAATAAAATTCAATTCTCTAATCTATTAATTACATAAATATAAATCAAGGACGCTGAACGATTTAAATTCTTATTAGAAGAGCAATTTTTAAACAGCATATTGTGTGCTTGAACAGCATTGCATTGCATTTTAAAATCATGTTTTATAACAATTGGTTAAAGCAAGAAGTGATATCAGAAGCTTCAGTTAGTTATTCTGTTAATTATTTATGAAACCATGTTGTCTTCACCTCGAGAGAAGAGTTCTCTAATTGATTGCGAGACAGTAATTGCCATTTCTGCAAGGAGATTGAATTTAATTATTAAATCGTGTAAGAATGAAAGAAAGAGATTTAACAAAAATTATTCTCACGCTTTCTCATTTATATGCGGTCCGAGATAAATGCGATCATTCTTCTCGCAATAATCATAGAAATGCAAAAATACGAAACAGTTCGCGCATTTGATGGCCGGAAATCTTGTTTCGTTCCTCACGGCATCGGCATACCATTCGATCGCTTTAAAATGACCACACCCTGATGCACAAAAATGTACCATGTGGAATCGCATCTGATAAGAGTTCCAGCAATACATCCTACTTTATATCATATGGTGCATATTCGTGTATTACAATAAGCGCTAAATATGACCGTTTGTATTTTTAGATCTGTTGCAATATTTGTGTGTAATCTTTATAATAGACAAACGCAAATCTCACATTATATTTTTTCGGATATAAAAATATCTCGGTATTGTTAGGGCTGAGATTTTCAATGGCCATATTTAGTACTAACCCGGAGAAAAATGTTGAATAAAACTTAAGAATATATAGCAAGTTGGATTACATTGTATATTTGATGACGAGCAGCAGCCAGGCTGCGGTGCCGTTCCGGTGTTGGCATAAATATTGAGCGTGCCTACTTCCCTGATGGTGCCGTACCCATTTCCATCCGTGTAAAAAACATCAGTCAAGTTTGCGACATCGGGATTGATTTGACAACCCTCGTACATGTCAGTATAAAAGACAACACCCGCGGGATCTAAACCTGCATTCATCAATATACTGTGTAGTACTCTAACTTGTATTATGCAACTGTATGAGTAAATTTTTAGTCCTTTTAGTTATAGATAGGTCCAAAAATAAACAAATATATATGCAAAATATTTAGATATCGCAAAAATATGTATGCATATATGTGGATACATTATAATCAAAGTTTGTTGTTGTAATTAAAAGAAATGTTTTTTAACAAAATCTCACAATTTATCACGAGAAACAATCTGTTGAATTTTTTGTGAGATTTCGAGGAAAATAAATTTGTTTAAATTAATACTTAGTAAAAGTTTAAGTTTAAATAAGAGAAATTTAATAAGAAATCTTTAACAAGAAAAATTTAATAAGAATATCTATAGACGTAGGTATTTAAAGTCTTCTTTTGCAACATACCTGTGATATGTAACCAAGAAAAATTGGTATATGTTCCGATACAACCCGCAATGTGAGCACCCATGGAATGTCCGATGAGGTGCCATGCTTCTACATTATAACCCTTACTCTTTAACATATTGAAAGTAGACGCGGCGATTCTTCCGATCGTAGATGTCCAATTAATAACCGTAAGATTAACTTGTTCGGGTTGCAGTTGGGTCCAATCGAGCAATGCAATGGTAGAAGTATTTCGCGAGCAATATGCTAGAGAATTGAAACATCGTATATCAGTATGCCAATAATTTGGTTTATCGATATATTAAAATTTATGAACCTATAATATATTGCGTGCGCACTTATTTTTTCCTTGTATAAATTTCTGCGTATAAATATGCGCAATCTTGATTAAAGATAAAGTGATTTTCGTAATTTATATAATAAAATAGATTATTTAATATATATATTAAGGATCATGATACGTGGGCGATTCAATCACATCACGATGCGACCGAGCCATCGATATATGCAATTTATTGTTAATAGCGTCACAAATTTATTTTCCGTATTATGTTTTTACGCAGTTGGTTCTGCATCAGAAACCTTCTGTATTAAGTCTCGTGCATATAAAGCCGAGTCCAGCGAAGAAATATCGGTGAAGAGTTATTTAATTAATAATTTTATATAAAAAAATTTTATAAAAAATTATTTCATAAAAATTTTTAAAAAATTAATAATCAACGCTTTTCCATGCTTGTTTCTCAATATTAATTTGTGATTGTTCGTACTTAGCTTGAACGCGGCTTTAATAGTGCAATGATAACGGCGACTGAAATATCGAGTCGCGTCACTATCGTGCTAGCTGTGTGACTCATTTACTAATGTTTTATAAAAACATATAAAAAATTATGATATGTTATTCAATCGCGAGAGAGAGAGAGAGAGAGAGAGAGAGAGAGAGAGAGAGAGAGAGAGAGAGAGAGAGAGAGAGAGAGAGATATACTCGATGGCGTGATTGAATCGTATATTATAGTTATTACAGATTAATAATATATATTTAAAAAATTTATTTTTTTTAATTTTTAAATGTTGTCGAGTGTAATCTATAATAACTTGTTAAAAATAATATGTTTGGAGAGAGAGACTTTTGGTTGTATATATTTAAAATAACGGAATCTTCTTTTTATATACTCATTTTTTTTCTGTAAAAATATTTTCATTAATAATTTATGATTTCAGTAATTGAAGGCTTTCCATGAAAAAATTAATTTATAAGTCAATATTGAACGATGCTATATATGTATATGAGAAGAATTTATTATTAATCGATACCTGATACAATGTTTTGAATAGGCTCTTTATTCCGGTGATATCCGTGAATGAAAACAGTACTTTCACGTTTATCTTTATTTATCAGCTTATGTGAATTTTCTATACAATTTAAATCTTGTATGAGACAGTCGATTGATGTCGCATCTGTAGCATTGCTGAAATATGAACTACTATATGAATCGAATGACATAATTAATTGCTTTATTGTTGCAGAGTAGAAAATAAATAATTAAGTAGTTATATTTCCAAGATATACAGAATATTATTAGTTTTTCAGAATAATTCCTAGCATTTTAAATATTTATTGAAATGTTTCGTTTAAACTAATATATATAAAAACTCTTTAAAATAAGCATGTTATTTTTCTTCAATAAGCACAAATAAGCAAGCATAACATTATTAATGTGTGTGTGATAAGATCACTTAAGTAATAAGTACCATGTATAAAAAGACAGAAGAATTTTTCTTGCATCAATTTCATCTGCATCTGTAAAATTATAAAATTTACCGCAATTGATCTTCACTATTCTATTACACTCATTATTAATATTTTACACATCTTTCACATTATTTATAATTTTTTAATTTTCAACTTTTGCTTTTTATGATAACATAATTATTTACACATTTTTTAGTCAATAGTGCAAATAATGTAATATCTTTACATGCGTGTAATTTTTTCTTCGAAATTTGGGAAACATTAAACAAAAAGAAAATATTGTTCGCATAATGGTGACAAAGATTGCGTTCAACTAGAAGATATACGACGACGCGCTGTGTAGCGAAAAATACGTTTAACATAAATGGAGAAGATTACGAGATCACGTATATCATCAATCTTCCTACTATTACTTTCCACTGATGTTGCAAAGCAAAAGATGCAAAGTAGAAGATAGATATGCACAGATATGCTCCAAATCATATCGCAGAATTGGTTTATTTCGACTGTTGAATAACCATCAGAAAAAAAATATCGTATAGAAGATGTAACACTTATATAAACTTTCGAGATCCGCTCTCTTCAACTCTACACTCACGACTGCATGATGATATATGCTTACAGAAGTATACATGAGAAAACTCCTGCGATATCATTAAGAGATAAGAGTTAATAAATAATTAAATGAATGTATTTGTAGAGATGAGTTTTAACAGCTTACTATAATTATTTCTTGACATGTAAAAATTGAACTAACAAATGAAAAAAGTAATATAAATTATCTACAATGTAATTTCTCGATATATTATTTTTTAGGATTTAGAGAGAGAGAGAGAGAGAGAAATTTGTGAGGTGCTCCGTCTAACAATCGTAAATACGGTCTTAATTCTTACGTCAACTCCAAATACTGCGCATCTCCGAAATTGGAATATGAAGGTGATATGAAGGATGTCTTAAAGTCTAAATATTTGAGCTAAGTCTAAGCTTCTTATAGTGAATAATGTCGAATGCTGAGAGTCTCCAAACATGTTTCCTGACATGAAAATGTAGATGTTTCACATCCATAAATTTGGCATTAAGTGCAAGAATTCACGTAAAAGAATTTAGAGTTCCTAATTTTTCAATGTTTAAACATCCATTGTGCAGACCAGGATCTTTTCTCTTCTTTCACAGCTTATCTCATGTTCTGTTTATCTTCTTATATTTTATATATATATATATATATATATATATATATATATATTAACTATCATAATTAATTAGGTTATAAACGAGCAGTTCGCAAGGGGATTCTTGTTATCTTAGTAAGTTATAAGCTGAGCATATAGCAGTGTACATATTTATTGATAACATAATAAGATACGACAGTTAAGACGTTTTAATTATGTCTGCTTATGTAATCAATCACTTAGATGTTTTTTAAAAAGCTTTTGTAGAAACATTATTTGGGACACAAGTACTGTTTGATGGTTGTATTATAGCAGTTTGATAGCAATGTTACATTACGACCAATAACGACAATTAACTTATTTCATAACCAAACAACTTCTAAAACATTCTTTTCTATCACTAAATGTAAGAGAATCATTTACATAGTCTAGGTTTTAAATACTTCACTCTGTATAAAAAATTTACAGCTTTTTTTTACTTCAATGTGTATCTTAAATGTGAATCTTTAATTATTGCATATTGTGCAATTAATGCTCATTGTTTGGGGTATTTGTATCATGAAAAAGAATATTTCCAAAAAAAAAACGTTTTATATCCGATTCCTTAAATAAAATCTATTAGTGAGTGCAATACGCTATTTCCCTATGAAACTGGGCAATCACGAGAATGTTAACAATAGCACAATCTCTAATCGCGTTTGCTCTCACCAGTAAAGTGAGATTGTCTCGACGCGGCAAGCAAACCTCATTTGCCACGTGGGATTTCTCTAATCTGCTTCTTTCAAATCCGACCAACCACAATTCGAAAGTTATCGAGCTAGCCGTTCCAGTAGATTGTATATTCCTTTCTTGAAAATTAGATATTACGCTGCAATTTAGGACAAAACGTGTCTTCTTTCTTTACCTTCTTCACAAAGAAATTGCTCCCTAAAGAAAGGGCCTTCCCTTTCGTCACATTAGAGAAATAGAGCAGTATACATTCCTCTCCTTTGCTGACGTTATTTTCGCTCACTTAACCCGTTAAAAAAAATATATTTTCTAATTTTCTATCTTATAAGATAATTGAATTATTATTTATTAATAAAGTAATATCATCAAGATGCAAAAGCTTCATTATGCAAACTTTTATAAATCTATATGTTTTATAGATTATCTGTTGTATATATCTGTTGTGTATATACGAGTATGTGTGTGTGTATATATATATATATATATATATATATATATATATATATATATTGTATTTTATATATATTATATTTTTATTTGTATATTTTATCTCATATAAGATATATATTTTTTGTATTCAAAGAAAGATGATAAGAGAGCTGTGGTATGGAGGATCAAGTCCGATTTTTTACTTCTATTTGCGCTTCTCTCTCTCTCTCTCTCTCTCTCTCTCTCTCTCTCTCTCTCTCTCTCTCTATTTTTCTCGAAACTTAGACTCACGTAATCAGTATATTTGCTCGAATTTTTCTCTGGAGAATTCTTGGTTTCGCTGAGTTTTTCTTTATGAACGGGTTGTCTTTTAATATTTCAAGCCAAAAGAGATTCACATAAGAAAAACATAACACAATACAAAGTTGGTGAATATGGAATTATCAGGCGGTACATGTATTATAAATATATTTCTCTTTGTCTTTAGTTCTACTAATGACATAGTTCTACTGTGGGAGGCTTCACTATGTATTTTTTTAGCACAGGCACGTGTACAGGTTGACATTCTCGTTACCCAATTACGAAAAGTAATCTCGATAAGATTGTCTACGGATTGGTCGTTAAATTCAACATTCGACGTGACTACTCAAACCGTCGCGATTTTGTCAAGAGGTGAAATAAGACATAATCGGCAACAATCTTTTATCGTTCAACTTGACATTTAAAGTAAACGTATCGAAATTATGGCTGGCATTATCGTTCAAATGCATTATATAATAAAAATTTATTGCGCAATAGCATGAGAAGTTTCACATATAAATATTGATGCACTCGTAGCACGTGTCAGGGTAAAAATAAAAGCATGGAAAAATAAGTATAGATATCAGTATCGCGAATAATATAATATTAAAATTCAATGCTCAATATATTTGTACATTGGGTGCCCAAAGATGAATGTTATTTGAAATAACGCTCAAATTATTGATTATATGAAATAATGATAAATACGATTTATCCTCGTTATCATTTTGCATTCCTGTATCGTTTATTTATCTCTTTCGTGTACTAATCATTCGATTAGTGGATTAACAACGTCATACGATATCAAGAGTTTTATTTATTGCATAAGCCATGCGATATTTCAAACGGCGAAAGAATTATACAAGTCGCATTTCATATAAATTCCGATAATTGCTCGTGCGTACTCTTGCGTAACGATATTGTTCGCTTATGTAACGTTTTATGTTACTTTGCACCATTACATTTCAGGGGCCCTCCAGAATATTTAAATGTATAAAACAAAATCTCCTTTCTGCATTCACTATTTTAAAAAATACGATATAAGCGTTGCATGTTTTGTCAGTTTCACATAAAAGGATTTCTTTCGAAATATCTCTAATCAGTATATGTTATCGTAAATAATCACAACTTTTGAAGGATTTAATAAATATACGTCGTAAAAGGCACAGCTCAATGTCTTAATTCATTAACTGCATAAATGTATCACACGATAGCATCAACTCAATTTATCACAATAGTATTAAATCATTTAAATTATCATTAGTAGAATAATTTGTTGCAATCTATTGAAACAGTACTACATTGCATTGCAAATTATATACATATATGTATATATATATATATATATATATATATAATATTTGAGAATAACAATTGGTTACGGCTTGAAATGATACAAGAAAATTCAATTTGTTGCATTTGCAAATTATTTGTGAAATTGTTCCGTCCTCATTTCAAAGTAAAAGAGATTCTTCTCTATTCGTTAGTGAGATATTAAGTACCATTTCTCTGCAAGAAGTTCGAGTTTAATTATTAAATTGAGATTAATTGTAACATATTGAGAATGAAAAGGAGGGAAAAACGGAGAGAGAGAAAATTATTCTCATACTTCTGTATGTGGTCCGGGATAAATGCGATCGTTTCCCTCGCAGTAGTCGGTGTGCAGAAATGCGAAACAATTCGCGCATTTGGTGGTCGAATGCTTTGTCTCGTTCCTCACGTTCCTCGATATACCATTCGAACGTTTTAAAGTGGCTACACCTTGATGCGGAAGAATGCATCATGTGAAATCGTGCGATAAGCTCCAGCAGTACATCCTACTTTATGCCATGTGGTTTCACGTACTACAGTAAACACTAAATATGACCATCTGGATTTTCAGATCCAGCGCAATATTTTTGCGCGATTTTTCTGTTGCATATAGACTAATGCAAATCATATATATATATATATATATATATATATATATACATCGATATTTTAAATAGCTAACATAAAATATCTCAATATTATTATATTAAAGGTCTCTATTAAATTTAACGATATTTAGTATGCTAAATCTAGTATGTGAGATATTGAAAGAATGAGAGAGATATGAGAAATAGAAGAAGTATAAAGAAATGTGAAAAAACAGAATGGAAAGTTCTAAACAAAAGTTGACGGCAACTTGGATTAACAAGTATATCTCACGAGGAGTAGCAGCCAGAATAGGTGCCGGCATTGGCATAAGTATTGAAAACGCTTCTCTGGTATCATATTCACAACTATCCGTATAAAAGATGTTGATAAAATGTAAAACATCGGAATTAATTTAATAATCCTCGTACATATCAGTGTAAAAAACGACACCCGTGATATCAAAAAACTTCCATTTATTATAATACGTGTAATAATATAAGAATCTACCTTCACGACTTTAAGAATAAATTAGTCTTTTCGATAATAAATATTAGTTTCAATAACAGATGAAAATACATATATACAATTTAATAATTCTTATTGGAATATTAAGCTAATACCTTCATCTAAATACAAATTTGAAATAAAAGCCTTGAAGAAAAACTAATTTGTATAAATAATTTATAATTTATATTACGTCCGTAAAATTATTTCAGAATAAAACCAATTGCTAAATAATATATAAAGTACTAACAATAAAATAGTGTTTGCTATTGCGATAAAATGTTCTTTTTTCATAAATTTTCACAAGAATTTGTCATATAACGTCGATAAAATTTGTTATTTTGAAGAGAGGCAATACTGAAATTGAAAATGAAAAATATTATATAACCGGTAAAAGTCAAAGTTTAAATGAAAGAAATATAACAAGAATGAAATGGAATAAAAATCTACATGGAAGTAATTAAGATTTTCCTTTATGACATATCTGTAAAACATGCAATAAAGAAAAATTGGCGCAGCATGTTTCAATGCAATTCGCAATATGTGTATATACATATGTCCAATGAGATGCTATACGCTTCTATTTTGTAGCTCTACGTTTTACCATATTGATTGAAAGACGCAGTGATTTTTTTCAATTCTATTAATTTCATATATATATATATATATATAATTGTTATAAAATATTATCATGTGCTAATTGAGGCCAGTCGAGCAATGTAAAAACAGAGATATTTTGCGAGCAAAATGCTAGAGAATTGTGAATATGTCAGCATGTCAATAATTTTAATACTTTATGTATTTTTAATACTTCTACATTTCGAAATGATAAAGATTCCCGATTTAACGCGCACCATATCGCATTGTTCGCACTCATACTAACTGTCTGTGTTTTTCATTTTTAAGAGCGTAACTTTTCAATAATTTTATTAGACTGATAAATTGAATGATGTGAGTTGCTCCGTCTAAGTGATTAACTTCTTAATACGAGCTATCGTATTAACTCTCCGAGAATATCCGATAGAAGCGCACAGGTCAAACATTTTCTGCGAGACAGTCTCTAAAACTTACAATTAGCTAATGCAATTTCAAATAATTTTATACTTCGAAGATGCGAAAAAAGAATTATTATAAACTTAATCTTATGTAGTTACGGTTTGTCAGCAAAAATACGTCGAAAAGAGTTAGCAATATGAGTTAAAGTAACTCTATTTATACTGTTATAACTTTAAAATCTCAGCAATTGAGCTCATGAAATAAAATTGATTATACGGAAATGTGATAGAGAAAATGGAAATTATTGCTTTTTCTCAGGACTACTTTTGTGAGTTTTACACTCTGAAAATAATTTTCAAGTCATAATTCAACAAATATTTCAAAGATTAGAATATATAGTTGCTTTATAATGCCTTTTTACACATTGTTTTATGACTCGTGATGTTTTCTTTCTTTTTGAAGAAACTCGCAAGTTATATACACTTAGCTTAAGCTGTTAACGAATGTTTAGATTACATCTTTTAGATATACTCGGACAACGTAAAAAAGCAAAGTAATGGATGAGAAAAAAATTAGCAGCTGAACGAATTTCAAAGTAAAATGAAAAGACCCTGAAAATTCGTATACAGAGAGGAAAGAATGTCACGAGACGGATGTATCCCTCGTGTAACTAGAGAAACTGATGGTCGCGAAAATATGATATCCCGAAGATAATTTCATGCATTGATTGTAAGAAAATAACTGGAACAATAATCTCAAAAGTGAAATAATTTAAAAAATAATCTAAATAATAATCTAAAAATACTGAACGAAAAAAAGTAAAGTAATAGGTCGTCAAATTGCGGATGAATCAAATATTGTCGGTATGTTTGGAAAAATCCATCGCATGGAAGAAAAAGGTAGAAAAAAGTGCTTAAGAGAAATTTTCTATCCTTATCTGTTACTCTTCTGTCTTTAGTGCAGAATTTTCAAGCTAAGAGAGATTGTACTTTGGTGAGCAATTTCCTGTGGAAAGTACAGTTAAACGAATAAGAAAATATCGTCTACATAATAAGGATTCTTGAGAGCTTGATCAAAATCTCAATGTTTAAACATCTGCAAAGATTAAAAAATTTATTTAATAAATGTTTGAAGAATATAAAAAGAATATTTATATAGCTTAACTTTTTTTATGTTAATGCGAAGCTTAAATTAACATTTAATGCGTATGGAAGAACAGTCGCATCGCGTAAGAAAAGATTTTCTGGAAAGCTTTTCGACAAAAATTCGATTTTTCATCTTTGTGAGGACTTCCTCAAATAAAATCAATTTATTTATATGAGTGATGGCCAATTAAAGATAGACTAAGGGCCATTATATAATAAAGATTAACATCAGAGGGCCAGACTTATAACATTCTTTAATAACTGCGTTCTGGGATTCAGTATTAAAAAGGAAACAGATGTAATTGATTGCAACTTCATTTATAATTTGTAATAAGACAATTTAGTTTTTAAAACTGCCTTTTACAGTTATAAAATTAAATAAATAAGATATGGACGATTCGCGGGCCAAAAGAAATAGACCGACGGGCCGGATTCGGCTATCACTGGTTTATATAATCCGCTATTTTCCTACGGATGTAACTTGCAACTATCGCGAGAGTGTTAGTCATAGCGTAATCTCTAATCGCGTACTCATCAATAAGGTAAGATCTTCATGACGTGACAAGCGAACATTATTTGCCATGTAGGATTATCTCTAATCTGCTTCTTTCAAGTCAGGCCGACCATAATCGATTGACGTTTATCACGAGCGATCGTTGCATCCTGCAAAGTCAAACTCTCTACAGCAATATTCCTTTCTTAAAGAATAGTTGTTGTAACTAAGAGTACTTCTGCTTTTTTTATGAGGAAATCATGCTTTTCAGATTTTTCTTCTGTTGCATTTAAGTGGAGCGGAGCAATATACATTTCTCGTTTTCTCGCGTTATATATACCTTCGTTTATTCAATACTTAAAAAAAAATAGTAAGTAAAATGTAAAGAATTTATAAAAACTTTATAATAACTTTAAAATAATTTTATATCCCCATTCAATTAAGTATATATTATAGTAAAGTAATCAAAAGAGCTTCATATATGTATATGTATATGTGTATATATATCGTATATATATCTCTGTGTGTGTATACATACATACATACATATATATAAGCTTCGAAATATCTGTTTTTTGTAAATTAATATACCTGTACTTAGATCCTTAATATTTACAATATAGCATATTAATTCATTCGATAGATGTATAGCAGTGATGGCAGCTCGCGGGCCGAATCCGACCCGCCGGTCTATTTTTTTGGCAATCATCTATATTTTATTTATTTATTTTTATAACTGTGAAGGCAATTTTAAAAACTAAATTGCCTTATTACAAATTATGAATAAAGTTGCAATCAATTACATCTATTTCCTTTTTAATACTGAATCCCAGAACGCAGTTATTAAAGAATGTTATAAGTCTGGCCCTCTGATGTTAATCTTTATTATATAGTGGCTCTTAGTCTATCTCCAATTGGCCATCACTGATGTATAGTATTTTGATGCGGCGTTCGCTGGAGTTGCAAAGTGTTGTCCAGTTCGGTCGCCGGCTTCCTCCTTTCTCTCGATATTTTTGCCGGCCACATTATCGACGTTTCCATTTTTATCGGGAAAAACCTCAGAAATCATCAAGCGGATTCGAGGAAGCCGGTGGTAGAACATTAATCACCTGTACTGTACTTTGCGGATTTTTTTGCGGGAACACTGATTTAATAAGCGTTTAGCGTGCAGCGGCTCGTTTAAAGCCACTAGCTGCTGCTTTAATAAGATAATAATATAAAAAAAGATGCACGATGTAAATAATCTGGAGTCATGTAATTTTTGTTATTTTATAATTATTAGCAAAGATGGGGAAAATTGTCTTTTTTTTGTATTTTATATTTTATGATGCGTTTTCGATATTTCTCGTTACATCGCATCTTACGCAAGGTAACGCTAAAGGAATCCTAAAAAAGAAAACGAAAGATGCTATTTTCCTTGAAACTTGGAATTATATAATCAGTTCTTCATATTCTACGTTTTCTCTCGAGAATTCCTAGTTTCGTGGAGTTTCTTGTCCGAATGGGCTCTGTTTTTAAAAATTAAGAACCGGCGGTGTTACAAAAGAACGCTATACAATACGAAGTTTATAGATACATTATCGGACGACACATGCGCTTTGTTACCATTTTTGTTGTAGGCAAGTTTCGCTTCTTTTTAGCATTGTGGAATGTGCAGACCGGCTTTGTCTGCCGGCATTCCTATGATCCGATTATAAGCGGTAATCGAGAAGATTACCTACAGACTTAGCTATTAAATCGACATCTCGTTTTCATGGTCGTCTATTCAAGTTCGTCGCGATTTTGTCAAGAGACAAAATAAAACGTAACCGCGACAATGTTTTATCGCTCAACGTTATTAAAATAAACGTACCAAAATTACGGCGTTATATTAAATTATACAATATAAAAATCCATTGCGCGATGATAAGAGATTAGGTCTTGTAAACGCGTATATATCAATGAAATTGCGGCTTTGTAAGGATGGAAATGAGCATGGAATCTATAGATAATAATCGTAGATAATAATGTCAAATTGTATATAAAAAAACTTAGTATGCATATAAATATATAAATAATATATAAATAATATATAAATATAAGATACTTTATATATATATTCTAAATAAAAAAAAATATATATATATTCTAAATAAATAAAAATATATATATATGTATGTATTTTAAATAAAAAAAAATGATGCAAGGTTTTAATATTGGCGTGCGACATTAATTGTGTCAATTCGAGTGCTGTAGTATAAATTTGCACAAAATAGTATCATCTCAATTTTTTATTGCATTGTTCCGATTGAAAGTGGATGTAAAAAGGGACCGTGTAATTTAGATATGAGCGCATTCGTCAATTAATCTCTCTACATATGCGATGTATTAAATTTTAATTTAGAAGTCTTTTTTATCGAGTTCGTTCTAACATCGCGAACGATCAAATAGTCCAATGGAAGTCAATCGAGAATGAATCGATCGGATATGTCTCGATTGTTTGTCGTTGAATTCTTTGACGACAAACGAAGATGCATATCGGATGATTCACGCGCGAATTCGTTATTAAGTCAAAATGGACAACGCGGCAAAACGTACATGTAGCGGCGCGTGTTTAATTAAAAGCATTTGAGCGTGAATGGCGTTTTAGTTACGAAGAAACATTTTTGCATCAATAAGGCCTTTCACTTGGCCTAGTGAAGCGGATGAAAAACTTATCGATTTGTTTCCCATTGGCATTGGCGACGCACACAATAATACGGACGAAATCTCCGGATATTTATAAAAAAAGATCTGTATCTCTATAGAAAATATATATCCAAATATACCTAAAAATATCAAATTATTGACAAATAAAAAAATATGACAAAAAATTATGAACCATACATACACAAAAATATACTTTTCAAAAGAAATAAATGTGTATAATTCAAGATAATGATTAAATTTGGTAAAGTTTTTAAAATATGTTATATATAGAATAATAAAATATTTAGTAAATATTTTTTTGAAAGTATTTTTCTCTAAATATTACAAATAAATTTCTTTCGTTAATACACACACATTGCGTATTTTTTTTGTCAATCTGTTAAAAGATATTAAATAAATAATTACACAAAATAATAATTAAATAAAATAATTACATATAAATAGATGTTAAGTAAATAATATAATAAAAAAATTAAAGAGTAATAAAAAATAATTTAAATTGACTAGGAAAATAAAAAAAGAAGGTTTACAAGGTTTCGCTTTCCAAATCTTTTTCAAACATAACAACTATGCAATAGCAGGTTTCTATGTGCAAAGGAATGGTTTGTCCACCATCCCGAGAGAGTCCGTTTTTTTCGCAGCCGGCGCTTTTTCTCACCCTCTTTTAGTCGTCCACCAGGGCAACCGTTGAATAATTTTCGCATCTCGAGCCGTCGCACGTGCTCTCGATCCATCTCGAAACAATTACAAAGAGCCAGCATTTCGTCGTCCAGAATAATATGAATAAGAGCTAGCAACATTGTACTTCAGATTACAAACATGCAATGAATTCTTTAAACGTAGGGATGACCTGGATTGAAATTCAGTAATTATATATTATATAAATTTTAATATTTTTTGAATAATGAAACACAAAAGCGGATGAATGTTCATCGAACGTTAATATCACTTTAATATCTTTTCCAAAGAGTTTTGTGAAAATCAATAAGATTTGCGAAAAACTAAAACAAATCGGTGAATTATGAATAAGGGGATTTGTTTTACATGTTATGCTCTTTTATGAGAATTCTCGAGCGGTTTTATCGGTTGGTTTTATCCCGTTAGCCTGAAAAATTCTGCGTACACGACCGCGATCGCCTATGTTCAGGAATTTCAATATACCTTAACAGAGTCGAATAACTGGCGCGAAAACGTTTTCATATTTGAATTGCACTTACGTAGATTCTCGCACTGTCGCTCGCGGCGAATGAAAACTATTGTTTCTACCTCTGTGATATTCGCGCTTTCGGCGATGTGCGCAATTTTAGTATTTGCACGGTTAAGCGTTTGCGCGCGAGTTGTTATTGTGTGTATTAATTGTATTACTCTTTATTGTATCCTGAATTATATGGAAACATTATAAAGCAATCGTTGTCAATACCAATAAATAAAAATTATTAAATCTAAGATTTTTTATGTTTTTGCTGGCGTGTAATGCAAATTCGTAATTATTACACAGAAATTACATATCTCTCTGTTTTTTATTATTATAAAAGAGGAAATATTCTTTATTGCGCACAAGAAATAGCAGCATAAAATGAGAATTTTTCAGACTTACATAGTGTGAAATGATGTCACAGACAGAAATTGCGACACGTGCATATGCTTTCTTGGTAAATTCTACATTTTTCTAAAGCGCTGAATTATTTTCTATAAAAATTAAATGATATAATTCTTTAATATAAGTGACTCTCTTGGAAGGTTTTAAATATATGTATGTCACTCAAAACGCTATTCGTCAAGTTGTTTATGCGCTTTGCCCGTATTAATAACTAATTAAAAATTATTTATTCTAAACCTTCATTTTTGCGGACAGATGGAAATTCGACAAAGTTTATTCTCTTGTCAAAAAAATTCATTAATTGTTAATAGCAAATGTGAGTTTATCGAAAAATATAAATAACTCAAATTACACACGTAAGACCTTCAAAATAAAATTTTATTCTGGATTTTTTTCTGGTGGATGAAAAATATTTAATTGTTTAAATGCGAAAGCTTTATGATCAAAATACATTAATTCTATGAATGCACGATAAAATCGTTCATATAATACGTTAAAATCGTATACAATACGAATATGGATGGTCCATTTAGATCTTTATTAATTGATAAATTTAAATTGGAAAAGAGAAATGGTTGATACTCGGGTTTTCGTTTCTAATTGAAATCTACCACTTAACGCATTCATTATTTTAACTTTTCACGATATATGTTATTTATAAAATTTTGCGTTTTAACATATCAAGAGAATATGTTAAAAATTTGAAAGATCGGAAACATATTTTGCTGATGAGAAATTGAAGACATTATAGGACATATACATATTTCTTATAATGTATTCAACATTCGTAATGTGTGTATTTAAAAATTATTTCCCGCGACAGGAGGCAAAATCATATGTGATTCAACATTTGTATCGTGTCATATTTATTACAAAATAAATTTAAATTTTCTAAAAAAACCTTAATTTTTTCCAGTGAAAAGTTCGAAAAAAAATATATGTAAGACTGCAATGTACTAAAATGACAATTTGGATGGCCTTGACCCTTAAAATTGATCGTTCTATAAATTCTATATATTCTTCTATATATTCTTTCTTTTTTTGGCCGTTCGTTACGACCCGCTCGTTTGTCGCGAAGAGAAGGAAGTCCGTCTTCTCGTAATGAGACAGTCTCAGACAATTTGTCGAATTTTTTTTACTGGTCTACTTTTTTGAACGCTACATTATATGTTAAAGCGAATATACATAAATTATAAGAATATTACAAGATTAGTTCTTTAAAAAATATTTTGGAAAATAATTGTATAAAAATAATTCTTTGTCTCAGTCATCTAAAAGCAATAAAATGAATTTTTAATAAATCGCTTTTTAATAGGATAAGAATTTGTTATATTTATTATATGCGATTATATTCTTGGATCATAAAAAATAAGCATTGAAAAATTCCTCTCTTATTTTATAGCTGAAAAATTATATTAAAAAGCATTAACAATTTCTCTCTCTTTCTCTCTCTCTTTTCTCTTTTAAACTGAAAAGATCTTGTTGTGGTAAAGGAGTAAAGAGAAATAAAAGTAAGGGTTAAAATGTAAGTGGTAGAAAGAAAAAAATAGATCACAATGTAGAAATTGCGAATGTAATTTAATCTTTGCGATCGTAATCAATATATTCAAGTCATGAGAAAAATATTTGAGATTACAAAAAATTAAAGAAGCTCTAAATTAAGGATTAAATTCTCATATTCTTTTCTCTTATTCTCTGTTATTCATAACAATATTAAGTTTATTCTATATAGAAACTTATGCATAAAATGCAAAATTCTTATTCCACATTAAATTATCATTTCCATAATCATCAATCAAGAGTGAAGAATTGACTGATTATCAAATTCTTTGTATTTTTTTATTATAATATGAAATGCAGTATATCATAATTGGAATTTCAAGGAAATAGCGTATATTTAAGTTCAAACTTCTTTTATTTCAAAAATTATTTCAATAGGATGTACTTATTAGATTGCGAAATGTCTACCGGTTATAGGCCATCTTTTCATTTTAAAGAGAGAAATCGAGTTTCCTTGAGCAAGAAAACTGAGGGAAAATTTCTGAATGAATCCCATAAAGGAACTTGCACCGACAAAAAGGACGGTAAGAAGGCTTCCCGTTAAACTCAGTTTGTAACTTTAGAATACTGTTTGCGGGATATCGTTTCGCGATCTTTATGGCATTTTTAGGGGGGGGGGGTATTATCTTGATGAGTATTTTCGTAACCACAAACAATTACAAACAACTGCGTAAAATACTAATCTTCGCGCCACAATTGATTGATTAAAAGTGATTAAAAAATAGAAATTGAATATAGAATATTCTTTATGTACATCAGACAAATTTGCGTCTCTTTTCATAGCTAAACACGAATAGTTTTCATCTCCTTAAGCAGTTTTAATCAATTTCAGTATTATATTTATTACACGCTTTTTCGTTGAAGTATACGTTAAAATATCGTATAGCATTCTCTCTCTCTCTCTCTCTCTCTCTCTCTCTCTCTCTCTCTCTCTCTCTCTCTCTCTCTCTCTCTCTACATATCTATATACATATACACACACACACACACACATCTATATGTATAGATATGTAGATATGTACACATATATATATATGTATATATATATATATATATATATATATATATATATATATAAGCTTTATTTAATTATCAAAAATAAAACTCGTTAAATCTTTTCATTCTTCTATATACATAAATTGTTAAGTTTTCGCCTTGTTTAACTAGATTATTGATTATATATATACACTTCATTGAATCGTAGAGATTTTTAACGGAATCGGATTCCAAGTTAATTTACTTTGCGATATGTATACGATGGTAGGTCAAAGATATATCGTGATTGATTTTACGTTCCGAACTTTCGCACCTGGATACGTCGACGATACGCCGATATGTCATGTCAGAACAATTTAACCCAATGTCGTTCTAGAATCGACAAGCAAGTTACTATACGATAGATTTACTAGTCGAAGATTATGTTTCGAGAAATGTCGTATTATTTATACACGTGTTTATATGTACTCTGTTTATATACTCTGAATTTGCATTGTGTAACATCGTAATTTAATCATCACAGACACGCGGGGAAAAAGCATGCTGAGTATCGCCAAAACAGCATCGAGTTTCAAAGCTTTCATTCAATTTATTGTAAATTACGGAGAATCCCGAGTAAGCTTTTGTTACGAAGATCGCTGGATGCGCTGTCCATGCTCGAAAGAATCGAAGGAAGAAGAAGTAAAAGACCAATGAGGAATGTCTATTGTTTCACGAACGATTGCACGCGACCTTTCAACCCTTTGAAAAAACGATATCTAACAGCAAATTTATAGCGATATTTAAATACCTTGCGACATTTTATTGATGACGAAGGAGTATCGTAGTCGCGCGACATAGTTTCGTTTCGAAAATCAATCTTAGAGCGTAAGTTTGTCAAAACGACATACGCGATAATCAATATTTTTTTGTATATAATAGAATTCTTTTGTACATAATACATATTCGAAGAATGAAAATCATATGAGATAAAACTGCTTTAAATGTGGCGGATATCTTTTAAAACGCACGATAGTACATCGAACGATAGTACATGTGTGTTAAGAGAATTCTCTCCGAGATAAATCTACAATCGGCCTTACAAAGGTCATAGTTATGTGCGCGGCAGACTTCCTTTCATTACGAGACAAAACCTTCCTTACAGATAATTCCGCAAAGTCAACTGTCTATAGGTCAAAGTGTCTATAACTCTCCCTATTGTTGTAAAGAGCTATTATTACAACAATCCTATTTGCACAATAAGCCACAAAACATGTAACCATTCGTTATCATGAATATTAATCTTTAATTTAATTTGCTCGGTTTTCTTATCGAAAGAAAATAATTCAGAGATTTCTCTCTCTATCGGCATAATTATTCGATAAAACTTTTCTCAATATTTAATGTGAAGTGAATTTTAAATATTATTATTAAAATTAAACTCATACGATATTAAGTGATTAAATCTCTTGTCATTTAATTATCTCCCAGAAATTTCATTCGCAATTATTTTCCATTACTTATAAACTCTCGGGATTATTAGTTAAGGATAGTTAAAATAAGCACTTATTAGCTAAGAATCACTAGTATCTTGATATTTCAGTAGGGAGAAATCTGATTTATAAAGTATTGAAAGAATCAATTAATTATAATGTCTTAAAGAAAGAAAGACGATAGAGGAAGAAAATAATATAAGCCCGACCGATAACTTTTTCTCTCCGTGATAGTGCTTCTTTATTTACGAAATAAAAACAGTCGAATTGAAACATCCGATCGGCCGGCTAAGGATAACGTAATTAAAATTCAGCTTCTCTTTATTCTTATTCTTATTGACATTTCCAGAATATCGAGCCCGCTAATAAATTTCCGAGGATTAGCAGTTGATACGCCAACGGTGTGGCGATTCCCTCAAGAGGACGAGAAGCGGAGAGAAGCGTACCGGGGCGAGCAGGTACAAGATGCACCGCAATAAAGTGAAAGGTGAAATCGCTCTTGGAAGTCGATTACTCCGCTTCCTGCCTCGGAAAGAAGAAAATGGGTGGCGTTCGCGGGGTTCGCCCCTTTAATCCGATTAAATACGTCATTCTTGCTCTGCGCTCTTCTATATAACAGGTTAGCATGAGGAAAACACGAGGAAACGCGAGGCCGGCGTTATCGATCTCGGATCGGCGTGCTTGTTCCACTTTGCAACGCGGCTGAGTTACGTCTCTCTTCTAAACCACGATCGAAGAACCGTCGCCGGCAATAATCATCCCCCTCCGTGATACACAACAATGTCGATGACCGAGATAAAAAAAAATAATATCGCGCTCCCCTCTCGCAAGCGCGAGAATAGGCGATCATCGTTTTACGCAACGCGTCGATAAACTGGCAGATAAAAAGATAGGCTCGAGAGACGTTTTAATAGATCGTCGCCCCCATACGGCAGAAGTAAGGGGCAGGATCGTAAATTGCGAACGGCGAAATTTGATCGCGACCAGAAGAATTTATCGCAATTGATTAGATCGGTGGAATTTATACGACACATCGCGGATAACCCGTATAATTGCTCATCTCCAGAATATTAGCGCGGTGGAGTGTCGGAGAAACAATTATTTTGTTTCTGACCACAAAAAATATGTGAAGAATATTCTTTTTTCTTTGACAAATATGGAATTTTTTCAAATAATTATTATTCTATCTTTATGCGAGAATTATAAAATAAAATATATCAATAAATGTATACTGAGCTTTTCCCTTCAGAAAATTGATAAAAATATTAATTTAATACTTTTGCACAAGACACAGTAACGATATTTCTATTTATAATTTTACTTGACACAAGCTTATATGATTAAGTATTAAATCAATTGATACGTGAAACAAAATTTATACATACGCGAAATAAGCAAAATGAGAAAAATAGAATCGAGAAAAATTTAATCGTATCGCGGAAAACTATTCATCAATGTTTACGACTTTACGGAGAGGCACAGGAAAACCTCACAATTTACTTCCTTTATACAGATTTTGCATAATTCCATTTGCACACCCGTCAAATCGTAGATATTGCATTAGCGCAGAAATTGTATTAACTGAAAATTCCACTTTGCACGTGCGGTACGTTAAAAATATTATCGTCCTCCCATGCATCACACTATATTATATAATTCCTGTGTATTTACACTATGAACGACAACTAGATAAATTATTTTAATTTATTTTATTTTTACAGAACACACGCATAATTATAGTTATGGAAGAGAAATATCTTTTTGTAAACGACTTTTTAACCAATCCTATTTTTATTAGTCCTACATTATACGATATAAGCATGCAATTAAAAGAATACCTATAATTACAAAATGTCCTACAGCTATGACATAAATGCTGATATATTTTTGTTGTCTCTTTCTCTAAAAAAGGAAACTTTGATTAGACACAATTATCCCCCATATAATTTTTTAATATTAATCTTGCCTTTAAATGTTAAATTAAAATTATATTAAAACGAAGTCCCCATTTGAAATTATATGAGAAGCGTGGAATTGTCTTATTTATTCGGAAACTTGAGATTTAATTCACGACAAACTTTACTTCAATTCAAAGTTATAATTCAAATAGCTATACTATCCTGCGGGCGCTCATTCTTGTTTTAATTCAATTTTTTAAATAAGAATTTCCAACTAACATGCTGTTTACTGCAAAAATATGCTTCATAATTGTATTTAATTTAAAGTAACCGCATCATCGTTGACGCTTTAGATGTTTCTTCGTTCGTCAACCTTCACTTTTTCGCGGATACATCTGTCAAAAGGGAGTTAAATCAGAAGGAACTCCCTATTCGCCGTTTCTAAGAAATAAGATGGTTAATTACGATCTCGTGCGACACGAACATTTGCAATTAGCCAAGATTAGCTCCAGGAAACAATACCGCGATTTGCCAGCAACCGACGTTTTCCGTGATTTTCTTCTTGCTTTACGCTCAAAGATACTGATTATTAGCACGCTCTGAAATTAATACCATCCTCAAAAGACGAGTGTCTTTCTAGGAAATTGTTACTTTCTCGAATATAAAGATTAATATCAAAGACATCAGTTATTTAATAAACTATATTATAAAATTTTAAAATATACTTCAAAATCTAAATTATTGCAACAAAAGCTGTATATGTATTAAGAATATTGTATTATTTTCCCCCAATATAAATAATATTGCTATATAATTTATCATTATATGTAGAAATATTCTTATGACATGCATCATTTAATATTATTTTTATATCTCTATTGTAGAATTATTTATTATTCCTGATAAAACTGACATTTACAACATTTTTCCGAGAACTTCTTTAATTCGAGAAAAGAAAATACCAATTGTAACTCGAAGTTATTGCTTCTATGCCAAAAATTCGTCTCTAGCGTTATTTTAGCGCAATTCAATTATGTGCCGCGACTCATGATTTATGCGCAACATGTAAGAGTCACGTAGTTTAACTCTCTTACATGTTACTAAATATCGTTACTCTTCTTTCAATTCCATTTACGAGGAGCAGCTGCTTTCGACATAATGGAGTTACTATTGAGAACTGCAGGAATATTCGTATGTTCCGTAACGAAATCACTCGTTCATCGTTTACTGAATACAGAAGTGAGCATTTTTTCACATTAAAGTCAATTAATATTTGTTGAAGTAAACTTCCATGTGTATACAGATCTGTTATTTCAGTTTTATTTAAAAATGAGATTTTGTTTTTTTTGTATTTCTGGTTTTTTGTATTTCTGATACACATGTAACACGTAGTATAACACTATTTTCAAATATAAAGCAAGTATTGCTTCCAACAATCGTCCCTAATATATTTGTCGAAAACTCGAGGGAATTATTACATAGTTTGAAAACTTGATGTGTTGCGATAAATCAAAACCTATAATTAATTCAAACTATTTGCTCGCTAAAATAATCATCCTTAAAGATAGTGTTTAGAGATATGTATATATCTCGAACATGTTTTTACTTGAAAAATAATTGACATAAAAAAATAAAATCTTGTCTCTTTCTTATTTGGTCTCAAATTGTTTCAAACTTATAACTTGTTTACATTAAAAAAATATAAAAGAAAATTCTTTAATTTTAATTCAATCATTTTTGATTAGATGTTACAAATTATTTTTTATTCTTTCTACGGTCCAATCCATATATTATTTCCACTCACTAAATTTCAGATTTTATGGTGTATTAATTTATTGTGTTTGAAAAGAGCAGAATACATATCCGCATGTAAAAACACATGCCTAAAAAATAAAATTAAAAAAAAAGATTACATCAACACACGCGCCGTTTCACAACTTTCTCAGGACAAAATGTACCGTGAAAAATCTGCTCAATCTCAAATAAACCTACTTACGAGACCTACGAATTCGTGCTTCAAACAATTTGAAAAATTTTCGGAACAATTTTAATTTAAAAAAAAGCCGCATAATATCGAGAGACTGTAATAAAAACTCACCAGGACGAGTCAAGGGCGCGTTCGCTCGGGACTTCCTCGCAACGCAATATGCCGAAAACGTGGCACGACCACGACGGGCGGAAACGCGGAAAGGGTCGTCCTCGATTCGACGACGAGACGGCACTGACCGTGTCGGACGAAGCGCTTGATGTCGACTACTGCGAGTCGGGCCGAGTGACTTTCAAGGAGTCTGCGCAGCGTCATCCATCACTACTTGCCGCGCGCGTCCGCGACTCTCCTACTTCCAGCCGCGCTTCTTCCATTTTTTCTCGCGGTTCTCTTCTTCCCTCAAATATTTGAGAGATTTAGAATATTCAGTAATAGAATATACATACATGTGGGTATGATATCCTTCTTGTAAAAAAAAAAATTTTTTTTCCTCAATCCTCCCGAACTAATCCCCGGAAATAATAAGTATTGCGTTTTTTTTTTTTTTGTTATTAGCATAGTTCAACGAAACATTAAATTTCTTTTATTTTGAGAATTTGGTGGAAATTTCAAAGCTATAGAGAATTACGTCATGAAATTTGCCGCGACACTATGTCGACAAAAAGAGAAAAACTCATTGAAGCTCATTGAGGCTCGTATATAAAAATACTCTATTTTCAAATTGTTTCTTGTAATCAATTTCAATGTCACCATAATTTATCGTTGCGTGTGAGAATTGTGTAAATGCCTGTAATCGTGCGAAATGAATAGCTTTGCAAAGCTTAGCATCCGAGGATGTCCCAAAGATTCTTGAAAGATTCATTGAGATTTTCAAAAATTCTCTGTAACCCAGTCCTCTCTTGCAAAAGCTCGGAATTAATCTACAGAATTTCCAGGGCGAATATTATTTTCGGATGATCACTTTTCAACGTAATTATCAAGTTCTCACTACGGATTCTGGATTCTATGCTAAAGCGAAGCATGTCGGAAGACTTTGTAAGACATTCATAACGAACTTTCCGAACGGAAGTTTCCTTCCGCTGACAATCAAGCAACTCCTTGTATAACTGCCAGGAAATAGGAAACTGGTTGCACACACATACATAAGCTATTGATGTTGAACAAAATATATACGTAATGTTCTATTAATAGTGATGTCAACATATCCAATAGAAAATTGCTGTCGCGTATACTAAATTTTCAGTTTTTTAAAGATTCTGATATTCAAAACCAAGAGAAAGAGAGAAAGAGAAATAATTCTAAAAATTAAAAAATTTTACAGATTTGAGACATTAAAATATATAACTTTTAAACAATTTTCTCTACTACGGTAAACTAAGACAATGCATCTAAAGTATTTTATATTACTTATTCAATTTAGTTTTTTATATCCATGCTTCGTTAATTAAATTGCTTCCATAATCCAACTACAATATTAATTACAGTTTCTCTCAAAGATAGAAAATATTTTGTACATCATATCTTAATAATTGTAGATTAAAATGTGAACTTTCTTCATTTTTCATTCTTTCATTTTTTTCGAATAGATTTGATCAAACAATCATTATATATGCGATTATCTCTACTGATCGATTGAAATCGATATTTAATTACTTACATTCAAAACGCTAATATGAAACCATAACACTCGCGAGTACTTTCTCCTCGCGGTAAGATAGTTTCGCGGTACTTACGTAATAGTTTACAACATATTATATAACAATCCGCAACTTTGTTAACGACTTTGTCCTTACCAGTTTCCATTCGGCGGCTTCTCAAGCTGAGCGTATAGAATATCGCGTTATTCACGATCACTTTACGATTAAATCAGCCGCGTAATGGGACCATTTATCACGGAAATCATACCAAATCAGGAGGGTGCGAGCATTATTTTTAATGGATGGAACATAATCGATTGTGGTTGTCGTTTTCAAGCTTGATTTGATGCGATATCGTGAAATAATATACACGACGTTGCTTTAGTCTAGTATCGTTTATTGTATAAATATATCACCAAATAATATTATGTAGTAAGATTGCGTCTGCGTAACGCGAAAAAGAATGCGAAGGAGATCGAACGGGAACGCTATTGTAAGGACGAGACCGGGGATGAGAGGGGGAAAAAAAGAGCGCGCGCGATAAAGAACATAAAAAATATATATATGTAACTGTATTAATGTACCGGGAAGTTTCTATGAGCAAGCAAGAAAAGCCGTATATTCTCCTGTCAGAAGCAACAAAGTAAGTGGCAAACCACCCGCTACACTTCCTCCACTCACGCAGATCGAATGGAAAGGGAAAAGAGGGTCGTATGTTCGATCCTGAGAGCTTCATCGTCGCGAGTGCATTCGCTCTTTTACATAATATAGTAAAAATATATCTCTTTTCGATCTCTAGGAAATATCATTATCATCATTAGCAGTATCATCATGATCATTGCGTCATCATTATATCATCATCATTATTATTATTATTAATATCAACCTCAATTAGCTTATGTATCACTAGAACAAATGAAAAATTGTGAACGCACCCTTCCTTTATGCACTACTCCAAAGCTTCGAAAACCATAGCTGTAGAAGAAATTATATACTTTTCGCTTAAAATATCATTTTAAAAAAATGATATATTCATCACATATACATATATATTCGCCCTAAAGGGGCGAGGAACGCTTAACGATAACATTGAATTTCTTCCGCTATGAAAAATGCATTCATGTATCGAAATACACAAAACCTTTTTTGTATGGCTACGGAACTGTACTCTCGGATGCAATTTGGAGAGTAATTATTTTCCCGCTTAATCGATGAATTCACAGGTAAGGGAAGGCCTCGTCATTTTAATTTTTCGATCGCGATCGCACGCCCGCGCTTTCTAAATAACAATAAAACCTATAGATAGATCGTTCATCGTTCACACGATTCAGATTGATTTTCAGAATTGCACTATGTTATTATGCATTTGTGTATTATGCTTAGTAAAACAATGATTAATGATTTTTCACGCATCGCACCGTTTTATCTTGCATGTTTATTCTACAACGTAAATCCAACGCGTACGTCCAAATGTGTGTCCCGCGAGCGTTTCAAATAATTAAAAAAGATTGGCATTTTCAACACATACATATATATAAATATATATGTATGTATATATATTTATATATATGTATGTATATATATGTATGTATATGTATGTATGTATATATATTTATATATATGTATGTACGAGAACGAATTAGTAAAAGTTCTCGCGAGACATCAACGACTTTTACTCGATTACTTCGTATCTTCGCTGTTTGAATTTTCGGAGATTTCGCATCTCCCCGCAAAATATTAAATTGTGTCGAGGCAGAGGAACTTTCCCTCACTCGAAAAAAATTCGGGCACAACCCTGAAAATATTATATACATTGTCCTCTACTTCACCTCTACTTTTCGCACAACTTTCTTTCCTTTATTATGGCAAGTACGAAATTATTCGTTGCTCGAACTTTCGTAATTCAGCTGAAAGAATAAAAGAAAAAGAAAAAGGATAAATGCCCTTGCCTAATTCAACGCGCGAGTGCGTAAATTCGCGCTGCAATCGCGCAGTTAGCATCAAATGTGATTTTCAGTTATTGAATTAATTGCTTAATTATGAAGATTGCACATAACGTAAAGACGAATTAAGTATCGAACAATCGTATTTAACACTAAATGCGCGATGAGAATACACATTGTTGCTTTATCACTCTGGCAACGATGAAAGTTAATTCGAAGAGAACGTTAAACAATGAAGTAATGATATATATGACTAATAACATCTTGTAACAATGAATCGAGTTCGATCATTGTCCAATATACATAACATAAGCATCTATCAAAAAAGAAATTCAACAATGCCAACATATCAATACGTATAGGCCTATTCACGATTGAAGTCATTGCGCGCTGAATCTCAAATATCCGCGAATATTGCTTTCTATACAAATATATCCAAAAAATGCAAGAAAGAGGAATATATTTCTACGCGTACGCGCTTTACAAAATTAATTTTTTATTTTCTGTTCTTTTTCGTAAGACTTCGCAAAGCCATATATCGTTTTCTGATTTTGAGTTATGAAAGAATAGTCGCCTGGCAAACAAAAGACCCGGGTACGATTTTCGGAATTTTTGATAATAGTTTGCGGATAATTAAAGAAGTTTTCATATTAATTTATTTAAAAATTTTTTGATCGTGATATAATTCATATAATGACTTAAAAATTTCTGCTGTAATTACATGTTAGAAAGAATACTTCAATATCATTTTAAAAAGTACTTTTCCAATATAAAAAGTATTCAAAGAAAAATATGCGTTATTATAAGTATGCACATAATCTCAGTGCAGAATAATGCGTATTAAAATTTTTGGAAAATTGTTTGTCAAAGTCATTTCTATTTCATATTTATTTTCCTAGCTTATACTCTAACAATGATAATAGAGTTAAGCTCTACTCTTTGAATTTAATTTGTAAATATTACAAATCGTACTTGGCAATGTATATTCAAAGGCTAATCTGCATCTCGATTTCAATGCGCTTCACGAGATATCTTCCATTGTGAGCAGACATTAAGGCATCAATCTGTGCGCTAATTATGACTTTCAATCTATATTCGATCCCACGACTTCTTCCGGCTCGGACGTCTCTTTTTGTTAAACACAAATAATTGTCAGCCGACAAAAGCTACAATTATATGCCGACTTCCGTATTGTGTCAATCATAAATGCGGATTGATTTTTTTAAAACGAGTTCATTAGGACAATTCTGCGACAATACTGCGATTTTTAAAAGACGCAGTTTTACATTCCAGTAACTAATTTCCAGTAACTAATTTAAATTCCTATGACTCCGCATACTTCGTTAATCCGCAATTTGATATTATACTTTGTGTCACTCGAAAATTTCGCAAACAATTTCCACGCAAGCCTTAATCAAATTTGCGATTTGTTAAAATTAGTATCGCATCGGCTGCCAGGCACCGGTTGTTTCATCCCGGCGATAGTAATGAGGTTTATTATCTCGGAAAACAGTGACAGCTGGAAATTGATTGTCCTGAATGTACTTGAGCGTCGCCCGTACCTGAAACAGAAATTTTGTCTAGCAGTGCACAAGAAACGCGCGCAGCTGAATTTATTGCTTATCTTTCTCTTTCGAAGCGATTTATAATAATATCATATATAAAAAAAGTACATCAATTGGCACTACCTGTGAGACGAAATGTGGTTGTTCTACTTCCGGTGACGTTGACAGGTGTTGCAGGATGAATTGATCGGACTGCGCCAACCAGAGATCCACACCTCGCAAAGGATCATAATTAAACGGACCGATTCTAAGTAATCCAAGAGCGCAATCGTAAATATCCAGAACCTGTGCATAAATATATAAATAAATGCGTTAAGTAAAATGTGAGAGAATGTTTAATCAAATAATAAAATATATATTTTATTCATTTATATATATAATTTGAGTGCACGTGAGCTATGAGCTCTCTCTTTTACGTAAATCATTAGTTTTGCTCAACTATAGAATACTATTGCGAATGCAAACGTTACACGCACCTGCTGACCTCCGGTCAATTGTCTGGCGCACCGCAGCGCCTGATCCGGGCCTTTGTCGGGGAAAGTCGCGGGAAAGATCTCGCCCGTCTTCACATTTAGACCGATACCGTAGATCACCGGCCAATTAATTCCAACTCTTACAGCAGTATTTAGCTCGCCTACACAGCATAACGTCAGGTCGATCTCCACCGGTTGCTTGTGAAACGCAGCTGGAAGTCACATCGATCCCGTTATCGTTATAGACGAAACGCGGTGACATATTGTAATTCGATTTTACTTATTTCGACACAGTTTCGGCATTTCTTTAATGTCACATATAATTTAATATCACATTGCTCGAATAAAATTTAGCGCGCGCATTATTCATGATGATCATGTATTAATTTTTATCAGATTAAATCTGCTTTCGAGAAATATAACATAAATTCCATATATTGTTCTGTTTAGTTTATCTCTTTAATTTATCTCGAGCAAATGATTCAATTCACTACGTTTGCGAATGAGATGGAACAGAATATAACTATCTAGCCGGTTATATTTGCAGTTGTAGTAACTACGAGCCAAAGACGTTTCTATTTTTGGTGAACAAACTCCAGCGCGTTACTGAGAAATTCTATATTATATATTTAAAAAAATTTCATTTCTACTTACAAAGTATAGTGTAGAATAATTCCTCGGAATAGTTTCTCGGGTCGGAGTAACCGCCGATCAATTGCAATTCCAGTCGACCTTCGTATCCAATGGGGCTGAGTTCCGTTACCCTCTGGATCATCGCCACCGCAGCATCTTCTGTCCCGGAGCCGTCAAGATGCGCCAGTGCTGCGGCGCCTGAACCTGAAATCCAGATATGTGACATTGAAAATCTCTTACGACAGTAAAACCGTGTGCGGTTGCACTTACTATTATGAATATATAAACACGAAGGATATATGCTTGCTTTATTAAAATTATGAATAAACATAATTATGATTGACGGTAATAATAAATGTCCGCCTGTAAACTAATCCCAATGCAAGAACGGATAAATTTTGTGCTCATTATTTTTATCAATTATTGTTATTAATATATATTAACAGCTTATTTACTGCTATTAAAAAGTCAATTGAGAGAAACGTCGAGGTATCCAAATAAAAAAAAAATAAAAATAAAAAAATTATCACCGTTTGCGCGCTGTTATCTTTGCGCTACGTATCTCCTTTCGGGAAGAATGTACCGATTAAAGGGGAAATTAATTTCCGAGCGTTTAAACATCGCTACCGAGCCGGCACGCTAATTACAGCGGCGTAGTAATTATCGCGAGCGAGCCGGCGTATCGGGTCTCTCGCCGTTTATTGCATCGTTGCATCGAGCGAACGAAATGGCTAAAAGCGGCTCACGTTATACCACGATGCACTGAAACGATTCAGCACAGGATGTGTCCCGAGGATGCGCCTTCGAGGGTCGATCTCAGCACGTTCACTAGACGCGATTTATCGCCGTACATCTTGAATGAAGTGGAACGGAGTGAAACGAAAAGAGAGAATAGAGTAGTTGAAACGCGCGTGTGTTCTTGCAATGCTGGCGCGGACTCTCAGCGATGTGCGATCGAGATACTATAAACGCTCAACTCGAGTACGTGTATTCTCGTTATTAATTAATATATATTTTATAAACGCGTTAATAATTACTTTTTTACAATAATTAATTTCTGAGCATTCTTGCCCGACAGTTGCGCAAGACAACGCTCGACGGGGAAAACTCGCGATAAAAGCACTTTTATATTGCGAACTGTGTTACTTAATTATGTACTTTCCAAGTCGCTTTCTACCTCGACCATTATTCACGCGCAACCTTAAGACGATCGGAGACACCCAGCTTGAATCGCGATGCACTGTCGCCGCAGCAGGAGAAAGCTAAAGAGAACGTACTCGATAGTTTTATCGAGATGTACAGTACAATATGATGGGTTCCTTCATAGATGAAATACGTTATTGTGCGGAAAAGCAACGTTTATGGAGCTCCGTGTGTGTGATTCATACTTGTCGTTAGTTATAAATGTCAAGTTGAAGAAAACGTTTCTCGTAGAGAAATAGTAATTTGAGTAGATTTTTAATGTTCACATACACACACGCATGAACACGCAAGATTATAATAACGGTCACTTGTGAGAGTCTAATCTTTTTCTTATCGCTATATAAAATTAAAATTCTTTTATAACTATAATTTTATATTTTATATTTTCGTAGAATAAATTTCTTGTCTTTCTCTATGGGATACGTTAAGACTTGAAATCACACTATTACGTTTCTGATTGTACATTGCTTACATAACAATTTTTCTCAAATTGGAAAATTGTGCAAATAGAGCTCATTATTTTACAAAACGCACAATTATTTCCTCGAAGCTCTCCTCAAACTTGATATCGTAGGAGTAGCAAGTCATTTCAATGACTTTGTGAAATGGATGTGAATCGTAAACTGAATCAGCATTTTTTTCCTTCGAGTTCGAATGACGGAACAGGTTTCTATTAAGCAGCTCATCTTTTCCAAAGAAATGGCATTTTACGCCGTACGATAATCGTGGAACGATCGTGCGAAGGAAAAATAAATCCATTATACGCCCGTGGACAAAGGGAATAAAAACCGGCATAAAATCGGAGAACTCCGAGATGATCACAAAAGTCACAGCTTTCGATTTAGCGATATTTTTTTTTCAAGAGTTCTTGCTCGTTCGTTCCGCGACTGATTCACACTAGACAGACTGTAAACGGATTTCTCATTTTCTTTCTCTTCTGTATATTTCTTTACCTATTTTTCTTCTTTTTCCGAAGTTTTGTACTTGAGATCTTTTATCTTTTTCTTATTCAGTCCTAATAAAACATTTAGATGCTCATAATTTAATAATTTCATAGATATATCGCAAAACATTAATTTTTTAATCAAAATTGATTCAAAGTTTATCTCTTTAAATATATGGCAAAGTGGCAATAATCTCAGAGTGATTAAAGAATTTTGTGCGAACTAAGCTTCTGAGTTGCAACATCTTGCTGATTCTCACATCTTGCTTAGAAGAAATCAATTTCAACTTTATTAATTTTATCATGAATGTTAAGCTATCTTGCACACGAGTTTTATAAAAGATAATTATAGACTTCGCCGTTGCGTTATTCCGACCTCTTTTTTTTCCACTAACCGCGAGCGGTCGTTTATATACAACTGACTAGTTTATAACGACCGCGATTGTACTTTCAAATATACTCACCGGAATGCCTGACGACGACGATTATGCACGTGGTCATGTCGTCCGAACCGAGGATGCTCACGTTCTCTGTGAAAGCGAAAAAGAATAGTTAGTGCGACAGCGAACATAAATATAGCACTTCGAGTGGCTATAGATTAGTATTGTTCACCGATGTAGTAGAAACTTTCCATGATTATGTAAGATAAATTTTCATATAGACCTGTATTATTATATCTCTAATACATCTATTACTATATACTATTTATTATTTTACGAAGGATATCAAGATTTCTCAAGTTTTTATGATAAACGATTTCAGGCCGTTTAAAAAATTGCACAATTGAAACAGATAATTTAGGTAGAGAACGTATGAAGTGACACGTATGCAATTCATTGATTTCTACGTTTGGTGTATTTTTAGCACGAGAAGAACAATCGTTTTTTTATACGATATTTTTTTTAATACACTGTGATAAAAAATTGCTGGATAAAGATTTAATGCGCTGAGAAAAAGATTAAATTGCTATTGCGACACATTGCCGTGATTTAACGAAGCAATGTGGAAAGATATGCTTCAGTGCGAAATTTATGGCACCATGTTTTTATTGTAGCAATCAGGCAAATCGTTATTTTTAAAAGTTATACTATCGAAAAAACTTGGACGGTAATTTGCTCCGATAACGAGCGAGATAACGCTTCGTAACAGCATCCGTTGATTTATCAACTCGCACGTTTGTTTTTTTTTTTTTGATTCTATAATTAAGTGTAATCACAGCTGGTAGGTTGGCGGGTTGCGTCAATCTTGCAACGATATCGCAAAAGTTGCCGGTAACACAATTCGATATAACATGTCGAGAGATAACACGGAGATCCCGTGGCTATATTGCATCAGTGACATATTCTTTTGATAGATACCGACAGATTGTTTTTCGAAGAGATTTTGAAATTTTAAAATTTCATGTTAAACGCGCGTGTTAAACGTTCCTGCGATTTTAACATCTTTAATCGCCGCATATATATATATATATATATATATATATATATATATATTTTTTTTTTAAATAACAGAGCTAGAGGAAAAAAGTTATTATATGAAAAAAAGAGTCGCCTTTCATAGTGCGAATTTAAACGTGAAGAATTATTATTTATTATTTAATTCATCATCTTCTCCGTATCTATAATGATAAGTTTTTCAAGATATACGACCGGGTTATATTTTATCTGGAACGCGATAATCTTCTATAGAGACAAATGTGTTTTATCTAACACGCATTTTCTCGAGCTTAATGACCGTAAGATTGCTCAGCGACGACGATGTCAATAAATTGTGTGTACGATAACACAGAAATCGTTTATATATCTCATTATATCGCGACGAGATTTATTATTCCTGTCGGATTCATTTCAAGACAAGTCACTACTTGCGATGATCGTCGGCGCGTTTGTGTAATCTCTCACGTGAAACTCTTTCATCTCCATCTGTGTGCACTTGTGCGTTTTTACCGAACTGCGCTGCCGTAAAAAGCGGCTCGGCACAAACACACGACACATCTTGCACTTACTGTCTTGCGGCACAGTCGCAGCCATCTCCCGTTGCTGGACGTAGAGGAGGCTCGCCGGACCCACGAGTTTCGCCGGCATCGAGTGCAGCTGGGCCGCGCTCTCGCGGTATACCGGGTGGGCCGCGTACAAGGATCTGCTGTCCGCGGGTATTTCCTCCTGCAGGACCACCCCGCCCACCACTAGCACCATCCTGCGAGAGGGAAACGAAGACGATGTCGATTAGAGCAACATGGCAGATGCCTTATCGAACTAAAGGACGGTTACACGTTGCACGTCTCGACGCGCATGACATTAATTAATTCCGCAGAACAATACAAGCTCACGAGCGGCTGATAATTTATGCCAATAGCGGCCATTCTTCACCGATTGATTTCCATTTTATTTCTCTTCATTGACGCACGCCGGTCTTAAAAATAGATCCGATGCGCGAAATTTCTTTATCGAACGAAGTTCAAGTTTGTATCCGACAGGCGTAAGTAAAAAAAAGCGTTAAAAAACGTATCTCTCTATTGTTCTGCTTTCTTCACGTTTTTGTTATATATACTTTATTGATATACAAATGTATCAATATACAAATTTTATAGTAAATATAGCTTAATTCTTCGCAAGGCAATAAGTAATAATAATCATATCTTAAAAAAGAATCCCATTAACAATGGACAGCGATTAGTGCTACTACAATTACAATTGAAGTCGCATTAATCTTCAAAAAATTCATCTCTTAAAAAGCTAGAACCGCGATAAACATTTCAAATCTTTACGGATTAAAGTACTGAATATAAAAAAAAAAAACAATAATTATAATAAACTGAGAATAAAAAATTTGTTTTTTATAAAAATGTTGACAAACGAGATTTTTTGGGAAATATATATACAGTGCTCTCACCGTTTGAACCGGGTGTACGCCCTCTCAAGTCATTTGTAAAGCGAAGCGGCCCGGCGCATATGATCTCGCGTAATAAATCATAACGGGCGGATCATTAAAATTAATTTACGGCAACCGTAAAGCAAAGTAATTGTCGCGCGCGACGCAACAGGCGGGTGTTAAACGTCACGTGCGGTTGGCTTATCGAATATAAATTCGCCCGCGCGGGAGAAAACGCCCTCGTTTCTCCTTCGATCCTCACAATGAAGTCCTCGGGCTATATCTGCGCGCACGATCGAGAGATCCGCTTAGCATTGTGTGACAAAGCCGGTTACGGGATCGAGAGATCCGCGATTACCGGGCATATTGTCGGCACCACGCCACGCCACGCCACTCTCATCTCGTCGCTCGTGTTGATCGTGTTAACAATCGCGATAACAAAACTAAACTAGATCGGCTTATTCCGGGGTGAAGACTGAGCTCGATCCCGCAAAGTTATCCACCGTGTCATTACGAGCGGCTTTACTCTCGGATATGACATTATATCGGAGATATATTGGAAGAGAGCGGGTTATCCGATTATTGTATAAGAGTACAAATTATTAGATATATAAAGTTTTTTTCTCCAAGAAAAAATAAGAATCTGTCTATAAAGTGTACGTCAATTCATTGTGTTTCAATTAATATGTAAATATAACCAATATCAATAATTAATATATTAATTTTCTTAGCACAGATGCGACAGATAGTTTGTTCAAGAAATAAAACACAATTTAGTATCTATATACAGAATTTATTGATGTTTATATGTTGCATGTCACGGCTCTTTTGTATTAGGCGATTATTAAATAACAATAATTATTGTACGAAGTATCTGCAATATATCTTATAGTTTACATAGTTATTGATCGATATCGTGTTATACCTTTTTGTAATTAATGAGACTTATAAAATCCGATTTATATATATATTTATGATCAAAAAAATGATACACTTATTTCCAACCGTGAGAGAAGATTACATAAGACGCGTTAATCGCACGCCCATCTCTCCGTATAAATCGCGCTATTTATCTAAGTAAACGTCGAAGCTTCGCCGTTCAATAAAACGTCGATGATTATCATCTTCCTTCGATCCTAGCGTGCCCGCAAGAGTCCGGAAGGATGACGCATCAGTAAGCGTGGCTCTTCTTCTATTAATCGATAAAAAAAAAAAGATTCCGAGTAATTGCGCGCTCCGCGCGATTATGAGTGCGGGATAATCATTAATTATATCGATGGCGCGCGCTCGCAGAAAGGAGCACCACGAGAGATATGGGGTTTTCGCAAAAACTCGTCGCAACGTCCTCGTGCGCGACGCAAATCGCGGCAAGGACTAAAATAGATCCCGCGATCCACATGTCGTGTCTGCAGCTGCTTCTGCGAATATAGAAAATATGCAACGCGCGACAAAGCCGTGTGCCTCTCATATTCCTTCTCTGTAATAAATTTTTATTTCATTGTTTTTTTTACGGTTGATGCATGAACGTAATTATAATAAAATCCAACGACACGATATTCTGATATTCTTTTCTCCTTGTATAAAATTTAATTATTATACACGCTATATAAATAAATCCCTTAATTATTTCTTCTATTATTTTCTCTGTTGCTTTTCTCTATTATTTCCTTCCCACCAATTCAAATATGAAAATAGTGTCTGTTTATCATTATTATAGGAACATGACAAATGCAAATCGCGAAAGATCTTTCAGATTGTTGTGAAAAGATATAAAAATATAGTTGCAAATTAAAAGGATTATTAATTAATGAATGCGCGAAGATAAATTTTACGCGTACTTAGGACAAATTCCACTTTATATCCGCGAGAGAGATGTTATCTTTAACATGATATTAACTTTACTCAAATAGCTGCACAATCCTATGTAATTATATCCCATTCTCTTTCCGTCGCTCTAGAAACGAAGGAGCAGAAAATTGCAGGACAACCAGCCGGGCGGTATCTTAGTCGCAAACCGCATACAATGTACTATGTAGGTTTCGGTATTAAGGAGCACGGTACTGTAATCCAGATGAGATAATTGCATGTTTTGTATTCGGTGGAAATATCGCGGCTTAATTATACGGCGCGTGACATGCGATGCATACTGCTCCGTTGCCTCGAGCGAATACTCGCTCGCTATTCGTATTTTCGCGTTGCAATTCATTTCGTTCCGTAAACGATGCGCGCCGCGTGACGAAAATCTTATGCCGACGTAATTAGAAATTTTGGAGATGCAAGACTCGCTCCTCGCATTAAAACATGAGCCCTCGTTCGTCTACCGCTTACAAACAATTTTTTAATTTTAAAGATACGATTTATACGATTTAGAATGTCGACATGCTTCGCAAATTCTGGCTGTAGGATAGCTGCGTTCATTTATGTTAAATAGATCACCATGTTAGAAAAATAGTGTCCGGTCTTTAAAAACGTGTTTAGTGAGATTGAGAGAGAGAGAGAGAGAGAGAGAGAGAGAGAGAGAGAGAGAGAGAGAGAGAGAAGTCAAACGAAAGTAAGATGCTCGCTGCATGTTACGAAACCCTCATCGTCATCGTAATTGTTGCGCGCGACAGGCTTATGTATAATTATTTGCATCACGAGCAGCTGCTTGTCTAATAATGAGATAAGCTACGGTCCGGTTGCGATCGCGAATAGCGATCACGTGGAAGCCGCAGCTATGCTGACGTAGCGTAGCGACAATTCGCGCAAAACCGATATTATCGCGTGATATTTGTGTGCATTCGAGATAGCTGTGTCTTATGTTATGTATATTATTCGAGGAAAAGCACTTGCTATTTGTTGCGATATTAGTATATCGATTTCTTATAATGAAATATAGTATCAATAACAGATGCATTGCAACACGTTATTTATACGTGCTCACACGATTATCACATGGATTGCATTCAGAATATTCCAGAGCTCCTCCCTCTGAATAATTAAAAAAGTATATATATATATATATATATAAAGAGGAGATAGAGAAAGAGAAAGAGAAAGAGAGAGAAAACGTTCGGCAAATTATAGAATACAATCCAAGGTTAAATATAGAAATTATTTAGATTATCATTCCGATAATAATAAAAATCCAGAGAACCTTATTCGTGTCCTATGCATTGTATATCAAATTACCTTATTTAGTTGATTTCGTTTTCAGAAGAAACCTATCCTTAAATAATGATATTTTACGTTTTAATAGAATACGATACAGAAAACACACGTGATATATATTATACAAGTATATGCGTCTGTGTATATTCAAATTTATGATCTTTGCCACATGTAAAACTATCGAATTGTCTCGCTATTGAAATTCTACAAGCACTTCACCGCGAAAAGATTTCAAATACTTTTCATTTCACTGTTATTTCGATCGATATTTCTCGATTCACACGATATGTCACTAAAAGTATCTATTGCACGTCATGAATTCATCCACAAGTATCTTTTATCACATATTAGACAAACTTTTTTACTTTTAGAGAGATCTCGATTCTACCGATTTATCGTCGTGATTTTAACAAGCTAATGAGTATTATCGAAATTAAAAATCGAGAACTATTCGATCGACTTGCGTCTCAATATATTCGCGCATCACTTTCCGCGAATCAGTCGCGACGAATTCCGCAATTTCGAAATTTCCGCGGAATATGTTTCGAACAAACGCGTCGGAATGATCACTTCCGGTTCATGGCGCGTTACAGGATGGCCTTTCGTGCCGATCTCGGAGGACCTCGCGAGCAGTCGCCGATCGAGGATCCGAACGAGCCGCGACTAAGTTCGTCCGCGACTAAGTCCGTCCGTGACGTTTTCATTCAGTCGATGTCGACTGTCCCGGAGCTCATTAACAAATCGCGTTAATTATGGTTTCCCTTATCAGCCGAAGCGGCGATTGGACGGCCGCGTGGACGCGGTAGGACGGGTTAAAATCCAACCGGGACCAATCGGGGCCGCCTCATCGATCGGATGTCGGGGTACCGCGAACGAGAAAATAACATGTTTGGCTCTGTCGGCAGGGCTTAGGAATCGAAATCGCCTCGGTCCCGCATTTTTTTTTCCTTATTCTTTCTGCTTGCATCGGTCGAGCGGCGCGATACATCGTGAGAGCGCTCCTTCAGAGAGTGGCCAAAAAATTCGGATTCATCGAATTTGCGAGAATCAGATAATTTAACTAATAATAATCAAAAACCGAAATATGACATTACATATAATTGGTAATAAAGTCCATAAAAAAAATGGATGATGGACGAAATACTTCAAATATCAATTATACAATTATAACTATAATATATTACATAACTATAACGATTATTAATATTAAATTATTTAAATCCACATACACAAGTTGGCGAACCAAATTGATTCAGATTTAAATTATTATTTATTATGCGCGTATTTATTAATCCATCATTTTATATTGCACTTTATACAGTCTATACATTTAGAAATAAAAAATTTAATAAAATAAGATCTGAGCTGAAGATTTTCCCATGCGATACTGGATGAATGACACACATTGGAAGCTTTCAAAGTATTACAAATATAACTGCGGATTGAAAATCTTTTCTTCCCGTGAAAAGACGGTACCGAGTGGAGGAACAGACAATATGATACCATCTGAATATATGTAGATATATGGAGAAGGGTCAACCAATGTGTATTTTCACAATGAAAGGCGAAAAATACCTGGACGACCTGAATAAGCAGTTACAGACTCACTTACAGACACCGGTCGATAAATCGCGCACAGAATATACATAAGAATAATAAAGGACATAAATATTAATTCTGCAAAGAGAAGATATAAAGAAGTTTTCGAACAAAACTCTTACTTGTTTAAATAAAAAGCAAAAATTACCTAGCGGTCAAGCATCTAGTCTATTTTACTGGCTACATTTATAATCTTAGCTTATTATTTATTTTTAATTGCTTTGTATTAAATATCGGAGCTGAGATCTAGGAAGATTCAAAATAATATTCAGTTAACGTCACTAAACTAATCCTAATTTTTTTCTTTGATTCCTAAAATAATGTGAAAGATGAGCTTGGTTCCGCGGTTATTGCAAGATACTGTAATTTTATTTCTGCGTGTGTATAAAACATTAGCCATATTTTCACTTACAATTAGTTATAGAAACACAAGCAGAAACAAATATATCGGAGAATCGGTACGATTATAATCAATTTATTTACGAATTCAACAAATTTTATTGAGTGAGAGCAATGAAGTATTTTTTTCTTTTTCCTGATCATCTCAATTTTTTATTAAAGCATTGACTTATTTGGCTTCGAAATAATTAATTCAAATAAATACAACATCGCATTCTTCTCTCTAGTTATCTGAATCGTAGCATCGCACTGCATAGTCATTAGTCTACCTAAAGTTATGTTAATTTCTTTCTTCATTCAAACTTATTCCGTGTTTGTTCGATTTGAAACGCGATATGGAAGAATACTACACTTTAGACTTCTACTTACGATACTATTTTATACAGCATGACGTCAATGATGCGCAACGCTTGGAAACAGCGATAAAAAATATAAAAATATAAGCAACGATACATAAATATCCATAAATATAAGAATACAAGGTATTGAGATAAAGATTTACCTTACCAAGCGCATTTCGAATAATCATCTCGACACCAAGGGGTTAAAAAGATTCATCCTTCTCGGAAGACCGGCTGCTACAAGGCGTCTTCGTACAAACGAGTGTCGTGACAGCGTGAACGACGGCCTTCTAAGTATAATCGCGACTGATCGAAGGGTCAGAGATCTCTACCCCGAGCGTCAACTACCCTCAAAGAAGTTCGAAGAAAGGGGGAAGCAGGAGGATCGACCTCAGAGATACGATACGATCTGAACATGGGATTAGGAGGCGCGTAGCAAACGTTATCGATGAGATTTCACAGATGGACGGACAGACGGACGGGTCTCGAAAAAAAATGCCTTTACATCAGATTAAGGCGCGATCTCGAGCGCGAATCTTCCGCGATCCACATCCCTGGAACGAATCGCGGCACCGATACGATACCAGACGGATGATACCGTACGGATATCGGTATCGGACGGACCGAGGAGAAGCGGAACACTCTCTTTCGCTGGCACGCCTCCTCGTTCCAGGATCGATCCCAAACGATTTACGGCGGGGATCGATTTGATCGACGATTAAGAGGATCGCGCTCTCACCCTGCGCTGTCTCGCCTCGACGTCGAGCAATATTTCTTTGACCGTGAGAGGGAAGGGAGGGAAGTATTAACCCTCTCGGATGGCTTTTAAAGCTCGGTACGCGTCGTTGCCGATTAATGCCGACGGTTTGCGTTTTCCGTGTAAAAGCGCAAACTGAATTTATCGCGGATTCCGAGCGAATCTCGGATATACGGGGTGTCCGGGACGATTTGAAACGCGCAACAGGCAGATATGTTCAATCTTTTTTATCCCAACTTCGGACAAACATTTGTGTATCGAATTCATTCTATTTTATGATATTTTAATGTATATATAGTATAGAAAGGATTTAGATTGGAGGCTGTATAATATTCTCTCTCAAAAAATTAATTGAATGTTAATGAACTAATATCCTAACAATATAATATACATATGCTGCAATAAAATCTAAAAAATTATACACACTTATATTAATTTTGTTTTATATATAATAATATAACTTAACTTCAATGTGATAAGCTACATAAGAATATATTTACTTGATGATGTGAAGATATATCAGAAGATAAGATTTTCGTAAACAATTAAACAATTTGCTCTTCTTTAATATGATTTAATATCGATTTCAATTAATGTAATAATCTTTATCATCTATCATACATAAATTATTATTCTGAGTGCTTAGAAAAAAATGCATATAATATTCTTCATTATTTTATGTGTAACTGGATATAAAATCTGGATATTAAAATAATAACGTCGTCATTTCGCTAAACAGCGAAATTTACTGAGATTCGAACCGTCGAAGATGAACAGAAAATGTATAAAAAAATGAGATAAAATAAAATAAAACACGAAGACGTTCTAACGAAGACGAGGAATCTTGTACACATCGTCAAGTTGCGCGAGAGCGGCAATTCCCATGACGCGCGGAAAATTAGAACTGCGCGGACGATGAGATTATACGGCGCGGTAGGTAGATAGGTATGGCTATTGTTGTGTGCCGACGAAAATTACACTCTTCAAAATCCATTGTACTAGATTGCCGGTCGCGCCAGTAGATTTTCTGCGTCGTTCCTGTATCGTCGTTGTCGTCTTCGTCTCCATCCATCTATCCTCCTATATCATTGTTCATCCTCTGATCGTTTGCTTTCTATATACGAGGATAAATCTCAGCGTCACATTATCGGGATGCATCAACTGAGATGCATCGTGATACGGTAAGACGTTTGCTTTCGCGAGGTTTCTGCTAAACTTTTTTTAGAGAGAGAGAGATTCTGCTACTTTGTTCGTTAAATATTGCTAGCACATTTATAGTATTCCTGTCATATTTTATATTTCTTAGGTTTTATAGTCTTTGTTTTATGAACTCATCATACTATCTATATTCTATTGTATAAGTTCAGAAACTTATTTATATAATTATAATAAATTATAATTTATCATTTATTTTTCAATAAATTATATAAATTCTATTATATATCATATAAAGTAATTTAAATAGTCATATAAATCATGTAAAGTAATTGTAAAATTTTTACAAAGACATATTTCTCTCTTTCTTTTGCTCTAAAATTAAGAGTGTCAAAACCCAATAACATTCTTTTTTTTCTTAATCTTCACATATTTCTTAGTTTTCTGTTCTATTTATTATGTTTGTGAGCGATTAATCTTTCCGAAAATAAATAACAACCACGAAAAACGAAACAGTAGATTATTGCGCTAAGACAAGCGCTTATTTTGAACGTCTCGACTGATTTAACGCCGCGGTTTTACTTCGCGCCATTGGAAGATAATACATACATGTGCGTGTAAATGAGAGCGATATAAAAATCGAGAAAGCAAAGTCATTCAGATAGTGTCGAACATAAATATCTTCACGCGAGTATCTAGAACAGAGATAAGTAAACCGCGGTATGTGCCTAGAATCGGGATATATAATTTCCGTTAAAACGATTCGATGGCTCTCTGGGAGTTATTAGATTTGATATAAAACTACTTCGCAGCAAAAAGTCGCGTAAACATCGATTTCGAGACGAGCTTGCAATATGTCAGCTCCGTAATCATAAATTTCATTCTTTTCAGTTTCTCATTTAGCTGAAGAATTTTATCGAGTTTCAGATACAAGAGCAGTCATTATTTTTAGCCTGAAAATGAACTCATTTTCTGCGAATATTCAAAAACAATTTATAATCTTTCTTTATAATTCGCTCCTTCAATCTTTCATTGCTAAAATCTCGCAAAATATCATTGAAATTCATATTAAATGCAATAATCTTACTGATCATTTCTGCTATCGAGAGATGGAATTCTTTTTCAGTAGTTAACACGTCAATAGCAGTTGACGTGTATAGGCAATAGTTATAGTATTGACACTTTTTCTCATACTGCTTGAATAATATTTTTTAATTTTCTATTTTATATATGAGAAAAAAATATTAGCGATAAAAGCAGATTCGATTCGTTTACAAATGCTTGTGTATATATATATATATATATCGTCTCAAATTTCTTCAACAAAATTATTTCACCCGCATCGAATTTAATCGTGAATTTTGATTTAAAAAGGAGAGAGAGAGAAAAAATCGCCGGCGCGACAGAAGAAAATTACGGCGATATCGATCGAAAATCAGCGATGAATATATGCAATTATTGAAGAAGAGAAGGAGAGAGATGGACGAGAGGTTGGAAACGATCCCCGCCCGGAATACAAAGGAGACAAGGAGAAGACAGAGGGGGGAGAGGACCCCAGAGAGAGAGAGAGAGAGAGAGAGAGAGAGAGAGAGAGAGAGAGAGAGAGAGAGAGAGAGAGAGAAGAGGGGCAAAACGGCGAGGCTCTTCGTGACCGTAATCGGCCAGTCGGGAGGAGACCGCTCAGATCAAGCCACACGGAAATCCACTTGAAAAGTAGCCATTACCTTAATTATTGGTCTTTCTAAGAGAGGCCATAGAGGGACGGGGCTCCGCGTATTCAGTATCAATCGTCGACGGAATCCCGAGGATCCCTCGGGATTTCTTCGCGATATTCTCGTCACGGAATTGAAAAAGGGAGCATAATTTTGATTTGCAATACTTCTTTATGCAAATCAATCTTGTCTATTTTTACTAAATGACGCAAATAAAAAAAAAATAATTCTATATAAAACTATTTTATGTTTTGAATAAAACAGGGATTTTATCATTTTTACAGTTATACTTCGCGTATACTTCGAAAAAAAAAAAAACAATAATAAAAGCTGACTCCGATTATCAATTAAAAAATATATCTATACCCGCAAAAAAATATGTTACAATCAAGGGGAAATAAAGAGACTGAGGCTAATTAAATCGGCAGAAATGAAGGGGACAAATAAATCATAGCGAGAACTAAGTAGTTTCCCTTTTGATGAAGAGAGCGGGAAAAGGGAAGTAATTAAAGCCAGGAATTCGAATAAATTGGCAACGGACGAACACTTCGGAGAGAAAGGGAAACTGAGGGGAGATCGGTGAGTCGAGAGTAGATCGACCTTTAATAACCGCGTATCGGCGTTCACGAGGCCGGTTCTTCAAGACGTTCTCCAAAAGGATCAACGAAAAAGCCTCGATCGAGCGAGGCATCGCTCACTTAAGGAATTAGCGGTAATGGCGGTGCAACGCCGCGCAACTTCGTTGCACGCTATTTCATAATGCAACGCTATCGAAAGCAGAGAGAGTGGAGTGGAGGTGAGTTAGCGTACCGCTGGTAATTCACGATGCTTTTGCGCGGATCGATCAACATTCGGTGGAGAACTAAGTTATCTGAGAGAACTTGCGTTTTCTCGCTAATGCACCTTTTCATCCCTCTTTAAACTCTGTTCGATCGAAATTTAACTCTGACTAACTCTAACACTATAAACTTGCACAAAAATAATCTCTCAGATTATTTTTATGAATTTAGTTCAACCGCACCAAAAATAGAAGAGAAAGAGTGAATCATAATCGACTTGCAAACTATATTGCACCATTCGTTTGCCCATGAAAATTCATAGATGCGTACTTACATATCATACATAAAGATCCATTAAGACTCGAAGATTCTCGATGCATGTGAGACACGTAAGCGCGATCCTATGACGAATCATTATTATGACTGATGACGAATCAAACATTGATTTATTCGGAATTCCCGCATTATTTTCAGACTATAATTTTACACGGAACCGAGCATATCGACCATAAGAAAAGTTCTTTTATTCACTTCTTCCTACCTTGCGCGTCGCGATTGCTCGCAAAATGCATGCCAAGCACGTACGCATGCACGCACGCACGCACGCACGTACTGCTTGTACGCGTGTACATACACGATTGTAATTATGTTCGCGCGATCGTGCCGCTGTTATTTATTTAAGCATGCAAAAAAAACCGTAATCATTAACGCGTGCATTTTTTTCAGAATTATCTTTCACGTAGTGTCGATAAATGGCCGGTGATCTCGTCGGCAAAGATGGAGCAGAGTTCGTATCGTGAGGATATTTTTTCTAGACATTAGACTATTAATCAATAATGTGCGTCAATAATATGTAGCATAATATAAGTGAACGAGGCTTAGAAATGCTCAAGCACTTAACAATTAAAGCGACTATCGTCAGGATTTACGATTAATCTATCATTAAAATTAAGATTGAGAGTTCTGACATATCCTACATATGTCTCTATTAATAAATCTTACATTGAAAAAAGATCATTCTAAAAAGAATTTAAAAAGCGCTTTAGTTTAAACGCATTTGTTTTTTGCATTGAGGTGTGAACCAAAGCGTGTTAATCGCGCGAAAATTTTGTGTTTATTAGAGTGTGAATGATGATCGCGCGTAAGGATATTGCGGAAATTCTAATGCGCGTTAAAATGACGGCCTCTCCTGTGTCTTGAAACACGAGGATGTAACTGCGGATGGATGTAACCGAGAGGTCCCCTCATATCGGGCATCGCTATACCGTATATAATACGTACACGTCGTCTCGGTCGCGGTCCTCGAGAGCTTGATTATCCCGATGGAGATCCGTATCTGGTGGTAATTAGGCGTCTAATTAAACCGGTTAATTAATATCACTAAGCGCGCACGTGCGAGGACCGGATACGATGGCCTTGTGCAAAAATTGTTATTCGGCAAAGATATTTATTAAATCTCATTGTGCGTGTAAAATGTGTGTATATATATATATATAAAAATTAGAAAAAGTTAATAACATTTCTCTTTTTCTCTCTCTCTCTCTTTCTCTCTCTCTTCCTTACACACAATGAAGAGAATGAGAAGCCATTTTCATAATCTTGTTTCGATCAAATATAGAAAGTTTGTAGAAAGAAGATATAAAAGAGTATTAAAAATAAAAAATACATTTCATCTTCAAATCGCGAATGTTAATATTCATTTTTTTCATGTTAATCGCTTCCTCTTAATTGTGAGATTTATATTACAGATTGTTTCCTTATTTCGTTAATTTACGTATGACATAATATATTGACAATTACAGATTACTATATCATACGATCGCGTATTTCATGCACGTTTAAAATTCGATTGATCAAATGATTCAGAAACTCACTCGCGCTGGAAAACTGCAAGAAACCTGGCGTCGTTCGCCAGTATTCGATTAACGGAAATCGCTCGTTGTGTTTTTATCTCTCAGTCTACTGTGAAAGAACAATCGACAATAAATGCCTTCATCCGTTCGACCTGGCGTCGATCCGGCAAACTCTCTTTTTCGTCGGTGGGCACATGTTTCAGCATCAATGGGCCCCTGTCTTTCTTACGTTTATTGACCACTTGAATTCCTTCTCATGATGGAGGAAGAACGGTTCCTACGCAGGATCATTGCGGTTGATTTGTCCAAACGATCAGAAGTATGAATAAAAAATAATTCATAATTTCTGCATATGTGTGTTACCAGTTAAAATATTTCGTAAGTTTTTTTGCGCGGCGCTAATTATATTGTCTATGTATTTTTCTTTTTTACATCATAAAATCGCGAAAAAAAAACATTTCAAAAATATGAGTAATATGTAAATAAAATTACCGATTGAAAACATTGGTAATTTTTATGAGAAAAAACACGGTTCAAGATCATTTATGTTTTAAGTCTAATTCACGTAGGAAATCGTTTGCGCCACGCAGACGGTGAAAGAGAATGAGGAGGATATATTCAACGAGTTCAATTTGTGCAGGTAATTAGAAAAACGCACGTGTTTATTATCGATGCACGTGGGCGATGCCAATCGGTGCAACTGCCACGGTTTTATTGGCCAATCAGCATCGATTTATGACATACAATACATGACTCGCAAAAAGACAGCCTCGTATTCAGTGTTTTATCTTGTTATAAAATGTTCCAGGTAATGTAATGTCATAATGTCTCTCATTTGCAAAAACTCAATTTCTTTCTAACTTTTTTAAAATTTTCTAATATTCAATTTTAATATTTTTATAACTAATTGTTAAATATTTTAATAATTAAAATATTAATTAAAATATTTTATGTTAAACTGTAAAATATACTTAAAATTGTACGAAGCATAACGTTTACCAAAGCTATTTTTTCAGTTAATTTTAATCGGATCTAATTTTTCTTAATGCGAAATTAAGGAAGATTGCTGAGATTTGATTGCTAAGATACTTAATGTAAAAATTAAAAAATTGCTATTAATAGTTTTCTAAAAATATCCATTTCGTAGAATTTTCTACGAAAAATCAATTTTATATTCATCAAAAAATCCTTGCTTGAAAGTACATTTCAGATCTGGGACATTCTGTAGAAACAGATTAAGTCATCATACATGTGATATTAATGTATATGCATCTTTCATTAAAGTGCTTACATATATCTCGAAGTTTATATGACTGTGAAATAGAGCGAAACGCATCAAATAAAACGAACATTAAAGAGTTGGAAAATCGCGATTACCGAGCCGGAAGTACGTCAGACAGTGAAAAATCAGCCGCCATCGCACTCGCAACATTCGAGAATTCCGTCAACGAGAATTCCGATAAGACGATCTGACAGATGACGTTGGACTCGTTGCCTGGCGTCGTCGTTATCGGGACCGACGATTTGATTTCTCGGTCGATTTCTTATTTTGTTTCCTTATGTTCCGCGTAAACACAGCGTCCTCTGCCGCTCGGAACAATTTATCTGTTCTTCATTTCACAATATGAGTTGCGATCGACGCGAAATTTTCCACTGTCTGGCGGAGGCTGCAACTGCTCTCCCGATACAAATAATGGAGTATGATAACCATAGTTTTGCTGACAAACCCATCACATGGATTGCAGCTTGGAATATTTTCGTTTATCAGAAATTATTTTTAACGTGGTAATTATTCTCAGCGGCTATAATAAATTGTTCAACGTTAAAATAAATTAATGTATCTAAGCGAAGTATATATCTCGAAAATATTGTCTGAGAAAATAAAACGCACCGAATAAAATTAAGAAAATTCATATAATGGCTAATTAAATGCATATACTCGAATTACATTTTTTTTTGACACGTACATTAATCATAAATATTGATAGATATTTATATCACATATATGAGAGTTTAGAAATTATTATGAAATTCAAGAGAGAGAAAAGCGAGTGAGCCAGGAATCGAGTCCCGGAGGGTCGATCCGGATTTTCATGCCGAAGGAGAAGGCCTCCTCTACACACCGGGGACTATTAAATTTATGGCTCTCCCCTCGTCGAAGGGGGAGACGATAACATGCATAATAAGCGCGCCCAGATAACGGGTGACGCATAAGTTACGGCCTCGTGATAAACGAGGCCCATGCATATCGTGGAAGGTTACCCTCGATGGTCGATGGTCAAAGGGCCACGGAGGTGCATCCAAAAAGCTCTTGAAATTTTTATATCGTGCTAAGATTAAATAGATCTCAGACGCATTCAAACAAGTAAACGACGTTTCACGTTCAATTAAATTATATTCGTGTTGATATTAATTTAACAGTAATACGTATATATATTATATTTATACTATATATATTTATACTATATATACATATATATATAATAGTAATATATATATATATATTTTATATATAATTAATTAATAGAACGTAATTCTTAACTGCTTGTATATGAAAGTATTTGAAAAAATATATTATTTCGTCTTTAATTCAAAGTCAAAATTAATTTCAAATAGAGAAAGATATAATTACATGATACTATCACGCCGATGAATATTATCCGAATCGATATAATTCAACTTTATAAATATATATGCAAAATATATATATATATATACATAAAATATATAATAAACTATATATCTTATTTTAACTAATATCATCTGCTTTCGAGAACGGCAACATTAATATTTACTCGATTTAATGCAATTTATCTTTTCAAAGGATATATACATATCTAAGAAAAACATTCTCTCGCTTAATTTAATATGTAAATTATCAGCTTCACTCGCGCGTGTTTCACGCGAATCCAACAAAGGACTGCATCGACGTAATTTCTCATGCCGCATGCGAATGTCAAGATACAATGATCAATTATTACTCATGTGTATATTCACATATAACGACAAAGCTTCATAATACCGATATATCCGGCAAGTTCCGCAATATATTCAAGCCGCGAAAGATAACTTTTTTTTATTTTTATAGCTTCGACGCAGTCTGCCAGACTTTGTGCTCGCTAATCGTCGTCGTTATAAGAATAATTATAGACATATTAAGTGCCGCGATAAAGTGCCAGACTTCCGTCGTAAAAGTTGCTTATACACTTAAATTTCGGCGGAAAGGTATACGGCTGCTGTGAAATTAAATATGACGATCTTATATCACGATGTTTTCATCGAGTGCATTCGCGCGGATTTAAAACCAAGCAATTCGACCAAGCGGTAAAACATTCATCATCGATATTCCTATTCATTCAATGTAATATAATAATAAAAATTGAACATTAGTATTTAAGATCTTTGTAAATAATAATTAACTATTATTATCCGAAGAACGTAATCGAGAGAAAAATCATTAATTGTTAAATAATCGCTGTCGAATTATTTTCATCCGAACAATTATTGTTTGTTTTTTGTTTTTATTTCTTTGTGTAAGAAAGAATGAAATAAAATATATAATATATATACTAAACTATATGAAGATGCGTCTTTCACATGCTTTTTCATTAGAAAATTAATTGTTGAATTTATATGTATAAGTATATTTGAGAGAAAAAGATAACTGTGGTTTTGTATCATTAACACACGTATCTCCGTATATCTTTTTCCACGCGAATGCCTGAGAGTTAATGTCTCCATTCGACGCAGCTGACGCGCTCCTCGCGAAAAAAAAGAGCGAGCAGATTATCGACGACGACAATACCGAATTAGATATGTATCGGAGTGAAATTCATGGGTGTCTCGTCGCACATCTTAATCGCGGAAGCCGAGTATGCACTTCTCTCTTTCTCTTTCTCTCTCCTCCTCTCTCCCTCTCACTCTCTCTTTGGTCGAGGTCGGTGTCTTCACGAAGGCACCACTGCGCTTATCTTCATTCGCTATTGGAGACTATCGGCTGGGATAGAGGCGAGTCTGACTCGCCGGACGATCCTGAAAAACGCGACCTGCTTTCCCCTCCTGCCTTCTCTTCCCCTTCCCCCTTATCTCTCGTAGGTCTTCGTCTTCCGCCACGCGATTTATCTCGGAGCCCGTTTCACCGGTTTCCGTCCGCTCTCTTATCCGCTTAATTTATTTCCCGTATCTCTTGAAATCTTAATAATGACGCGAGTCCGACCTCGCGCGAGTTGGACGGTGGCTCAAAGTATGTATGTACAGGGAAAAATCAGAAAGCACTTACCTTACGGATTTCTGCGGATGTCTATCTCCTCAGGCGAATTGGCACGTTCCCGCCGCCATCGTCAACAGGCACTTCCGCCTCTCGTCGGCCGCGCTACCACGTGTTCCGCAGGATGCTGCTGAAACAGGAGACACGTCGGGACGGTTAGAAACAGAATTGATTCAGAAGAATTACACATGTATATATAGACTTTCATAATGTAAAACAGATCGTTAGCAAAGAGCGAGTGATTTAACGTATGTCACTGTATGCAATATGATTTTTTTTTTTCCTATTATAGATATGTATATGTATATTTCTTACTCTCCATCATTTATCGTAAAAAATTATAATGTATAATATAGAGAAGTTTGTATTATATAATATAACTCAGTAGTTAACGAATGTCGCAATTACGGAGGACCGCGTAAACGAGGGAGCGATAAGCGAAATCGTATATGATTTATCTGAAATCTAGTTATCACCCAGTTACAAGAGATAAATGTCGGCAATGATACTGTCCCTTCGATACTTTTATAGCTTAACACATACACGGGTATTGATAATATACTTATCGTTGATTATTTACTTCAGAATCAAGCGTGCCTTTTTTTTATCTTGACGTTTATATATTATTTTAATTACGAAAATTTTGTTTCATTCGACGCCACGATTGAAAAGTCAACAATTTCGATAATCTTTTAAAGATTACAGATTTATAATAGAATTTTACATCTCTCCTAAAGACGATGCAGCTGCCTTAAATTTCGACAGGTGCAAAATCCAGCACGTTAATTGATAACTTTTCATTCAGATAACTTTCGTTGATAACTTTCCAAAAGAAAAGGTCAGTTGCAGCATTTTAACTATTTAATTTACAACCAATGTCAATGTATTGTGTTTCTTTCCGACTATAATGTACCTTGTATACGCGCATTTTGACTTATCTTATATCAGTTATATTATCGAATATTCAATTGTGATCATCATATGAATACCTTACAAATCCAATTTTTTTATTGTTAGAGTATATACGTAATTTTAAACAAATACAATATATTTCTCTCTATATATTGTATATATTGCTACCTTGTAGTCAACATATTTTTATATACAGTATATTTCAATGGAAAAATCTATTATTTTATTTTTAATATTTAAAAAAATTTATATTAAAATAAATACAGATATCATTTTTTTAATAGCAAATATCTTAAAACAAAAGAGCATAAAAAATTCACGGCCAAAAAGAATATTTAGGAATCAAACCTGTTTATAATTCAAACTCCCTCTTGCGTATGTAAATATGTTAATTAAATTTGTTCTGCCTTGTGAATTTTGACCGTTAAGGAAATCGTAAATTTACCGAAATATTCGCGAGTCAAAAGTCGCAAGCTGCATCCGAATGCTTATCTCTTTTATTCAATCACCTCTTAAGCTCATCTTTGGCGAATCATTGAAATCGCTTTAAATCCTTCGTTTTATGTCGCTTCTTTGCTCGTGCACCTGGTAAAGCTTGTTGTTTATCTAGAGTTCAGTTCACGTTAATTATTCTATGTGATTTCGTATACTGTTTTAATTGCTGGTTCAATAAATCAACATTCAATGGAAAAGGAAATTTGAAAAGAAGTAGCATTTTATTTATATTGCAGAATCTGTCGAAGAAATCTTGGTCTGTGCAAGAATTGCTTATACCGGGTGCTCAAATAAAACTTGGCAGCAAAAAGAGCAACAGAACGATGCAGCTATTGAATTTGCATACAGTGGTCGCAACCGACTGTCGAGACTTGCCGCTGTAATATTTATGAGATACGACTTCCTCCGATTGTTTGTAAGCAGCTACGTATAAATAACACTGTCATCGTATGCTTACCGATCGTAGTTTCGTATAAAAATTAACGCAGAGAAAATTGATCTTAAAACATGATCATTTTAAAACATGATAATTTTAATGATACAAAGGGATCTCGCCAAAAACTACTCTGGCCAAAAACGTGATAAAATTAAAATCAGAAATCAGATTTTTTGAATTAAATTGAACATGCAAATAAAAAGTAAGCGAAGCATATTACATGTCGCAAAAAATATTTACTAATAAAAGTATATAAAATATTATCTTCTTTTTTTAATTTAGATGGTACAAAAATCTTCAGATTGAAAATTGTAAAATTCCTGATACTTTTACGTTGCATCTAAGACGTAAAAATTTCCACATTAAAGAAAGAATCGACTGTATACTATAATCAACAATTCTGACACTATCATATACTGACTATTATTACTGACGAATAACGTGATGCTGAATGTGATAATTCGAGTGAAATTAATTAGAGCATGCAAGACGCATTCGCGAATATTCCATGCGCAATTCATTGATTATAACGCCAGTCGATACCTCTTATCCGAGTCTGTGATCGGATAAATAATCGCTTCCTTTATTTAGCGCCCGAGGACACGTTACCCGGATGATTTATAACTGGAACATAAGATTTAATTTCCATCGTCGATTACCGGCACACAGTTAATGTGTTTATCAAGGGAATACGCGTGCGGCATAGACGAATGAAAAAAAATCCTAGCCAGAATTGCGACATCACCGTTGATTAATGCGCACCGGAAAATTCACGCAAGCATTACGAACAGTATAATTGAAGCATCGCAATCAGAACGCTAGTATCAGATTAATAATGCATGCAAGAAGATTGGAATCGTACGGAATTCTAAGGAAAATTTTCCTTTACGATTCAAGATCGCTTCGTTATATTTTTTAAATCTTTTTAATGGATAATTAAATTTCCTATTTGCAACATACTTTGCATCCTTATACGTTGCAAACTTTTGCAATAATTTTTACTATTAATAGATTCTATATCTTATTCTCTATCTAGAAAAGTCAGAAGATTGCACTTGAGTTTTACCGATAATGCTTTAGGTTTCTGAAAGTTTTTTATCTGAAATATGTATGTCATATAATAGAAATTTCGTTTAAATTTTACTTTATTTCTGGACAAATAAAGCGACGTATGATATTGCTAAAACTATTATTCAAATATGTAAATGGCTCTAATATTCAGAAAATATCTTTCTTTTTTTCTCCATATGCATCTGATTAAATTTTTGATTAAATCTTCCTATCTGCCGTCCTCTATCCTTCCGTTTGGTAAATTTTTCTAAAATACTCTTGTACTTTATCGGAAAATTCGTCTCGACATTCTCGTTTATGTCATTGGCAAAGTATGTTCTGTTATTTAGGATTAAGGACCGTCGTACTGGTTGGTACAGCTGGTGGCTGCGGTATTGCAGTTACGCAAGGGCGCGCATAGGCAATGAAATACAAACAATGCTTTCTTAACATAAGTACATCGGGCGTCGCACAGCGACGTGCGCGCAGAAATGCACCTTCGCTCGTAAACAATAATAACAATATTTGTGTCCGCGGCACACGTTAAAGATGCACACGTGCATGCGTAGTCATTCTTTTCGCTCGTCTACACGTATATGTGTCTATGTAAGTGCATATGCAGTAACGTACGATAGCATACTGGCTCTGACTTGCGTTCCTACAATTGCAACATATCCGTGATTTGAAAATAAAGCTAGCAGCTAGCAAAATTATTATTTAAAAAATCGTTTTATTCTCTCGTAACGAAATTATTTTATAGTTCTAAAAATGGGACATTGGACATGGCTTTTGATGGATTAAAAGAACGGGTAATTCAAGCGCGGGCGCTGCTGGTGTCACTTACAGCACTGCGTATGTGTGTGTGACACGCACACAGAGACGCGGACACGCACACAACGCGACGAGCCGCATTCCACGAGTGGAACAACCGGTACACCACGATCCAGTGGCTCTCATCCGGCTCGACGGGCGGTGTCGTCTCCCGACAGGAGGAACGTTATGCAATGGACGAAGAAGTCAGTGGCCCGGCAAATTCGCGGAAGATGAGATGGCCCTTCCGGGTCTACCCCGTTCTTATTTTTCTCTTCCCTTTTCTTCGCATCCGTCCTTCTCCGACGCGTTCGCGCGCGCAGACGAAATCGAAAGTCGCGCGCGATCACGAAAAAGCCGAGCGGATCTCTTCGATTCTGCCGAGATGGACTTTTCTCCGAGGATGTTCTCTCGGATAATGCTGAGATACGGTGATCCATTCGTGATTGTACTCGCTGAATCACGCGCTCATAAATGAATGTATTAAATGATCGAGTTTTTGCTCAAATGTATCATCAAAAGGATGATATTATGGATACAATTCAATATATAAAGTGCAACGGCTGCTTGACTGTACACCAGTCGCAATGTTAAAGAAGAAGATGACTGGTATAAAACCCGGCAAACATGCATCTCGTGAAAACGATGAGTGAGTAAATGAAAGTGTATTGGGAGTTTATAGAAAGTTTTTATATGTATTAACAATGAATAAATCAATAGAATCAATTTCATAATTTTTTTTCTATTTTTTTATATGTTCACATTTCTTTTTTACTTGATTTTATACGTCTACGAACGCAAAGAGAAAAAGATAAAGAAATGAAATAATAATAAAACGAGGATATTCGAATGGAAATTGGCATTGGATAGAGTTAAAACCGAGAATGCTCGAACTGTCAAACTGACATTTGAATATTCACTCGATAACTTTACTGTCGAGAATGGCAAAAATATCCGATAAAAACAATGAAGTATCTCCCAATATTGTTTATCGACGAATTTAGCATTGAGAGTCGCTTCTTTCAAGATAGAGAAACTCTGGGATGAACACGCGGCCTTTTAGCGAATGAACTGCCGGCGAAAGCTTTAATCGATCCTGAAGCCTGAAGCTTCGTTGCGGTGCACCAATATGACAACTATAACACAGAGGATATATAACAGATTTTTCCAATAGGTATACTCTAGGAATTCGCGATGGGACAATGAAATCACGAGACGAGACAATTAAATTTATAGGCAATACCGACAATAATGTAACGGTATCCGCTGTCGAGAGGATAGACGGCGAGAATGCGGCAGTCGTGCATTATGACAAACGTAGAATGTGCCTGTCGTTTCTTTCGATATGGGATATATTCCGCGAATGCACGTGTCTGCGTTTATCTTTCGGATATTACGCATTCGCGGAACTCGTTTGTACATCTCGTTGCACAAGATATCTGTTGCATAAGATTTCGCCAGGAAATAATATAGTTAATAATCAATAATTTGGAGCATTTTTTTTTTAAATTGGACAATTTATCTCACTTTTTTTTTTGATGAATTTATTTTGATTTTTGATGAATTGATTCTATTAAAAGTTAACATTACGAAAACATTATAATTTTGTATATCTTTCTTGTTTGAATAAGGATGATAATGATAAGTATGATAATGATACGAAATTACTATCATTATACATATATTACATGTATAAATCGAGTGCACAAAATAACACTCTTATTATTCGTATTATTTTATTTTGTTGATCTACAATTATTAGAACTTGTGAATACCGCAGACCTTTAAACCCGTTTAGACCCGTAAATAGTCGACATTACACGACTCGATTGAACATCATCGGCATGAAAATATTTTTCGTCACGCTCAAAGAGTTTTTATTACAGTGTTAAATCTGTTACGCTCTTTTTCTCGTTCGCCGATCAATGCCGCGTGAAATCGAAATAGAGATCGTCGAGATATCGAACATCTCGAGAGAGATATCGCGATCTGCGGTTAGAACCAAATTATGAAACGCCGGGCATAAAACATGGATGAGAGTGAAATTACGCGGGAAAGCCGGACGGAAATGTGAGAACTGGTTAAACATGTTTGAGCAATCTCTTCTGCATTACGAGCAAAGCAAAGATACGCGCGCAAACGCCAGAAAAGAGAGAGAGAGAGACTCGTCGCTTCTTTAATATTTGTCTGAGAAAGTACATTTTTATATTAACATTTTTATATTAATTTATAAATAATAGAATAAGTGAAGTTTGTCTTTTTTAATGTCTTCGCTAAAATTTTTCATTGTATCCTGAATTAAAATTATTCACATACAATAATTATTAATATATAATAGATATTAAAATAAATTTTAAGTACTAAATATATATGATATACAAATCAATAATTATTAATATCAAAGGATCAATACTTGCTATAATTTAGCATGCAACTAGCGATATTTATCGCTCGCAAATAGTGAGATATATTGTGTAACAAAAAAAATTGGCAGCATCTACGGGATTCTATCGGATACACGTTTAACCCTTTTGGTTGATTTACAGCCGGCGACGAGCGCGCGTTAAAATTATCATCCGAAACTCCGGCAAACGTCGAGGTCCCGCCCTAATTTCCAATTCCATGGGCCTCTCACTCTCTTCGCAAGGAAATTACTTCGGGGACACCCGGTGCATCTAAATTTCTGGCTTGGCCGTGCTTCGGGCTAGGCCTGAACCTGAGTTTCTGATTTATGTGGGCCCCCGGGGGGAGTCCAGTTGCCAGGTCTCCCAATACACACATACATACACACCCACGTATGTACATAAGTGCACGACGCGCATATATACGAAGAAGCGCACTCGGCACTGTGTGTATATACATACACTAAGTGTGTGTATATATATATATATATATATGTACATAGTACGGAGTCTACCGGAGCATCCAGTACACGTAGCGGCGTTTGTGAGATCGCGCGTGGGTGCGGATTTCTATACGCGGATTTTACCCGCGGGATGGATGCACTCGCGATGGCCACTCGTTTATCCATCATGAGAAATGAAAATCATTGCTGAGGTGTTCAAAACGCGAAATTAACGATCTTCATCGAGCAGTACTTGACATAGCTAGTTAAATCGCGATACAACGACTATTAATGGTTAATGGTTGGAACTTTACGTTAAGAGATCTCTACGTTACATACCAACGCGATCGCGAAAAAATAAGTTATGTATACGAACTGTGTAACCGAATGAGAACATTGAGATGAACACATCCGAGAAAAAATATATTAAAGTTAAATAATGTATAAAATTAACAAAGTATTCTCCATAATATTTTGTTAGCATTTTCTTTTTATATCAAATATTCTAATCGATAAAGCTTCTTTGTTCTTTGTGTTTTAATGTAATATAAATTCTTTTGAAATAGCAAATAGTTCTACCGACACAAGAAATATACTGCTATCAATTAAATATTAAAATCAAAAGCTTAGAATTGGATATATAGCACGATATAAACCGTGCAATACAAAGATATCAAATACTATAGATATTAATATATTGTTTAAATTATATAAATTGATTGTCGCACAAGAATAGAAAGTTTTATATAGACATATATAATCGAAAGAGAAACGATCTTATCCGTCTCGTTTTAAAAATAGTGTGTATGTACACATATAAGCACATAATGTACATGTGCAGTCTCGCAAAGTGCAAGACATGATTATACTTATGCATCTTCACGCGGCAAATTGCAACGTGAAATTATAGGTACGCGAAGTTTATACAATAAAGATTAATGCATACGATACGAACTCTTGCGGTAACTCCCGAGCGAGCCTTGCACACTTGAGATAGGATAGTGCAAACGCGGTTTACTATATACACAGGATTCGCTTGCAACTTGTGTATCGCGCAGGTGTATCGTAGCCCTCAAAAAGTAGTGGCTTAAACGGCACGAAATTCACAAGCCAGTGAATAATTAAAGTTGCAATTGCGTTCTACGTTCTACTTTAAGTACCTAGTTTACGTATGCTAGAAACAAGGCCATTCGAGATAGCAAAGTTTCCAGTCAAACGTTCGAATGTGTACGCGCGGCCACAGTAAGCGTTTCTTCTAAATATTCGATTAAAAATACATCCATCACGCAAATACGTATTTTTGTGGCGCAAACAATCGCCATACGAACAAATTGAATTTTCTATTATATGTCAAATAATCAATAATAATAAATGATAACAAATCAATATTATATATTTTCACATACATATATAAATAAAAAATTATATATATATATATATATATATATATATTCAAAAACGATTATTTACAAATGCTTATGAAAATAATATAATTTATTAAAATTTATGACTTATAAAAAGTACCCCCCTCTCTCTCTCTTTCGCAAAATCATGTAACGTATAAGATAATGCAATTAAACTTGGCACTATTCCACAATTTTATCCTACTTATATTGTTCGATTCTGCACACGAATCACGTGACTTTCACCAATATACACCGACATACAGCATCCAGGTGCTATGTATTTTTTAACCCTCATCTACATTCCGCGTGGATTCTCTGTCTGCGCGCGCGCATCGCATCAATGTAACAATTTTCACGTGGCACGCACACACGTGCGTACTCTAGCAGTTCACAGAGCGTGTTGGAGTTTTGTATCTACGAGAGCAAATGAAACCGCTGCATTCTATCTCGTACCAAAGGCATTTAATTGGAATGACAGCTACATAGCTTTGCACCACAAGCTTGAAGTTACTTTATTTATTTGCTTTATATTGCGCTCCAATATATATTCACAAATCATAGATTACGAAGGAAAAAAGAACCACAGTTTTTGTATAATATAATGTACAGTCGAATTAGAAAAATTTAATCTCATTAGAGAAAAATAAATACAAGTTTTAACAATTTCAAAGCGCAAAATAATTAATCAAAGTAAAGTTAAAATTAAATCAAATGAAAGATTTGTAATCTAAAAAATCCAGTTGCTTGCTGACAATGAGAAAAGCAATGCGTCATTAAACTTTTCAAATGAATAAAACGCTTCAATAAACATGATCGCAATTGTAATGAATCAAGTTTCATTTCTTCTACGGAAAGATTTTAGTAATCAACATAGGGATATAGTGTGGCAATTTGTTCCGGTTAATAAAATCTAGTGCTCATATAGTTTATACATATTCACTATATTCAGATTTTGCTATGGGACACATTTATGGATACATAGTCGTTTGTTTCGCATGCTGTACGCTACATATACGGGAGAGAAGTTCTCTTATGCCTTCTATATAGGTATATAAGTTTCTCTCTATCTCTCTCTGCGCCTCGATTCTCCGTAACCAACCGGACTAACCTAGTCTGAAGTAGAATCCCTTGATATGCCAAATGCGGGACGTGGAAACCGGTACACGAGAGATTCCGCGCATTGCGCTTAAAATTCCGACTATTCAGTTGCGGATAACGTAAATTGCTTGCCGATAGCCGATGGCTCGAAAATTTCTTCTCGAGAGTATAGAGATCTCGTGTGTTTATGGAGAATGTATTAAAATTCGCACCACATAGCACAAAGTTAAGAATCTCGAAAGAAATGAATCGAAAAATAAAAGACACAAAGTGAAGTCTTACAAGATATTTTAACATTGTTGGAAAATAGTTACTCATGAAAAAAAAAAAATTGAAGTCGAAGATATGTTGCCGAGATGTCGAAATTATTTTTTTAACAAAAGTCTTATATAATATAAAATTTTTAAATAAAATTTCGATTATTTAACTCTCATACAATTTGGCAAAATATATTTTCTTATACCAACTATATATTTTTTACAGACACGCGACTATTAGAAGTTTAAGAATTGTTGAAGCTATTTAAATTTAATGGTGCATCGACGGCGAAAAGTTTTCAAAAAGCAGTTTTAAAAAGGCGAATTCTCGCGGTATCAGTGAATCATCATATTTGCAACGTACAAAAAGACACCCGTACACGCCGGACGTTACTTCGTCAAATTCATCGAAATATCATCGTTTTTATCGTCGATCGCGGCACGTTAATCGATCTTCGTGAGCAAGCGGGTAGAGAGAAACACGAGTCTGTAATGTTATCGAAAGCCTCTATCTAAGAACCTGTCAATTGCCGCAAAGTAGCATGTACACGCGAGCGTATTCGAATTGCGACGTGCGCATAGAGAGCCAATCATTAGAAACGATTAAAGGGTGGAGATTCGCTTCGCCTTGAACCGTTCAATATAGACAATTGTGAAAAATATTACAGACGAGCATTTATTTGCATCTCAAATAATAAAACGCTAGATAAATTCCCCCCCTCCCTCTCTCTCTCACATCAAAAAAGACGAGTGAAAAGCCGGTTCGATTAATCCACTATACAAATATAGATGCAACAATAAGGTAATAAATATGAAAGAGAACGAAGTTTATTTTCCGACAAATCATTAAAAAGATTTCTAATACGAGTAACGTGAGTAACGTGAGATTTGGAAATGCTTGTTAATTTATGCTAAAAAGATTGATAGATCAATTTATCGAAACGAAACTTTTTTGTTCCCTTTATTCTTGCCTCTTTGTTCATAATTCCGTGAAATTTGTTGTATTGTCTTAATCTAAAAATTCCCCATATCTTCTTCATGTCTCACGATACTTTGTTTCGTGTCAGATTCGCAGATAACGAGGTAACGTCCAGAATCAGAGAGCTGCTCGCGACTACTCGGCGCTTATTCCACCGCGCTTCCGAGTACATCCAATACCTCGAAAGAGAGACGTCCGCTCGCACGCGGATCAAAGTGATCGGGGCCTGTGAAAAATACGGCAATTCACGATGCCGGCGCAGCAGACAACGAGGAAATGGCGGAGCCTCTCGTATCAAATTGAAACGTTACGGAAAACGATGACGTACCGTTGAGAGAGACCGAGGCCGAGGATCTGCTATCTCAGGTGAACTAGCGGGAGAGGTTAACACCCTCTCTTTAATAGCGTCTTAACTCAATTTAAGCCCGACTGATTTAAGAGAATTCAAAGCGCCAGGGAGGAAAGAGAGGAGAGAGCTCGTTGATGCAGAAGACCCCCTGATCGAGGGCGTTCCACGTGCTTTAATTCTCTTTCGCTTTTCCGTGCATGTCTGCAATTCGTTGAAATTCAGACTGAAAAAAATTCATGTCGGAGAAAAATATGAAGAATGCGCTCGCTCGCGATTTTATAATCGTCTGTATTTTTTTTTTTTCGCGTAGAATATAATATAATATAACATTGTAAGAAACCCGAAATCAGTGTACCGCGAGCAAATTCGAATTTGAATTGTCGATTCTTTTTTTTGTAATATTTGAGAATAAACACAAAGTCCGAGAATCTGTTTGAGGAGAACTTGATTTCAATTTCTCTCATAAACTAAAATTGTTATCATACATATCCGAATAGTTAATATCTATTAACATAATTATTAATAATTATTATTAATAATAAATATCTAATTATTATTCGAGTTGTAGAATCTAGAGATTGATCGCTACGGATGTATATTCAGCCTAATTACAACCGCAGCAAGGGAGAGACAGAATTTACGATGATACGTAATGAAACGCTAGTATTCGTAATAATCGGCACTCAGATTACTCAACTATAAACGAGTAATAACTACGTTACTAATACAAGTAATAATTATTTAGTAGCGAGTATTACGACAATGTATTGCTACCATTAGAAAGTATCCTCAAGATGCGTTTCGATAAGTCACGGCGATAAAAGCGAAACACTGTTAAAAACGAATCATTCATTCATAAATCTTGATAAATGACGAGCTTTATATAAGTACCATAATTTAGCAAAATGACGTCGATATAAAATAATTTGTGTTATACAGTTGTGTTATATAGTTTTCGTTTCACTCGATTTGTCAGATTTTCAATTCGTGATATTTCAATTCCCCGCGAATCGTAAAGACTTTAATTTCTCGACTTTTGATTATGACTGTAAATTATACTTTCTTTTCTACTTCTCATATATCTAACAAGTGTTTCGCTGTACTCCTTACAGTAATATAGCAAAATAATTAAATAAAAATATGTGCATGCATGTAAGACTATTTCGCGTTTAAATGGCAAGAAAGTTGATAATTTTTTAGATATGTTGATGAGAGTATCACGCGATAGTGAAGAGATTCGTTATTGCTCGGTGAAACTTATGCTTCCAGCACTTTGTTGACCTGGTTTAGATAAAATTCGAAAATTCGTATCTCTCTCGCTCGCGAACGCCTGTCTTCCGTTAAGAAACGTCAGGCAGAAACAGTCCAAAGTCGTGGGAAACTCTCCAAGCGAGCATCGAGTATGGGAATAGAAGGTATTGGTTATAATTCTATACTACGGTTAAGTACCTTCCGATTAAAGTCGGCAGCCACGTGAAAGTATACAGTTATGCTTGCATCCATAGGCGTCCATATGTATGCTAGTACAAGTTTACGCCGGAAGAGAAGACCGTCGGAATTGAAAAAATAGCATCACCTCGAAATTGAAGCGACGTATTTCTATATCGAATCGAAAAACCAATGTAAATATACCGAAGAAAATAAACGTGAAAGTAGTTATATCGTAGAGATTCCATTAAAAATCCCGAATTTCATCCACACCGAAGAAATTATAAAAAAATTTATGAAATATTTAAAACTTATAAATATCTGTAGTGTATCATTTGTGTATAATAATTAGTATGGCTGTTAAACGTATCTTTTGAATGACGATGAAGATAACTTTCTCCATGTTATTTTATAGAGTCACTTTTCACAAATATATATCGATGCACTTTAATCGCGATTGCCGCGATGCACCTGTAATTTTCGCGAGACATATCTCGTTCATTGTAGGAACAGCTCTGCGAGCGTTTCATCGAAACATTCAAGAAGGCGGCAGGATAATGACATTCCCAGATCTCGAATCCTTGCATTACATTCGTGTGTGTAACGGCGGTTCTCGCGGGCGGATTTGAATTACAATTACCGATCCGTTTTGAACGAGATAAAGCGGCGCGTTTGCACGTAACACATCATCAAGAATGGAGACAATGATAGACGTCTATGAGGCGCGCGGCGTCCTTTTCGCTGTTTTCGCGCATCGCGCAGCGTATGTTTACCGCTTTACAGATATGTGCAGATTTGTAACGACCAAGATGGTTTCTACACGATCGCGAGAAGATACCTGTCCATTTAACTTTTTTCTAAATCCTACACAAGAGTCTCGTTATGGGGAATTGATGCATAGTGCATATAACTGCATATCCGTCGTTTGTGGCGTAGAGTGTAAGTGCATTGATGTATTTCGCGTATTTCGGATTAGTTTCTTTAAACGTCAAAAACAGATATATATATATATATATATATATATATATATATATAGAATATTTCAATAAACAAAAGTTAAAACACATATAGAATGTTTTGACTCAAATTCCGACGTTGAATCTCAAAAATCATCAAAATTCTTGAAAGCCTAAAAAAGAGAATAAAAACTGTCTTAAAAAAGATATAATTAGATTATCTTTAATACTCTCGAAGTTAAAATTCTTTTCCTTATTTCATTCTTTTCTTTCAGGTATACTTGAAAACGTGCGCCTTCTCGAATCTAATAAGAAAAATTTTTAACGACAAAAAATATATTAATGTGTTCCATTTCGAGATATAGGAACAACGGAAGCTCCTCGAACATCGAAGGAGGATAGTCACGATGTTCCTTCTCAGTGTCCGTGGGCGATGGATGATTTGAGAGCCGCTGCTCGCATGAGTTTCATTAATCTGACCGCGCCTGGAGCCTCGTCTTGTATCGTGTCTACGTGTGCACCGTCTCGCACGTTTTGCCGCGGATATATATGCGTATGTGTACGTGTTCTTAAATATATACGACACGGGCGCTGGCTCTGGCTTTGCATACACGCGTGTTCGCGCGCGCGCGCGCGCGAGCTAGCAACCCGGTTCATTACCGTCCCCGGGTGTACAAGCGCAAGTATGCGAGAGAGCCTGTGCACGTGGACCGGCTCTACGAATAAAAACATGATCGCGCGCGCAGGATAGAAGTGAATGCTCGAATAAAAACACGGATGTACAGGATGATCAGAAAGTAATAGCCGTGATTTGATGAGAGTTCGGAGGATCTCGCGAGCTCGCCGAGAAACCGTTTTATTACCCTCAAGATTCTGGGGTTGCAATTTAATCCGACACTCGCGCCTCTCGCCGTTTGTATTCATAAAACGATATAATTGCAGGACGCGCTTAAGAATTTTTCCCATTGAGAATTATGAAATACTTATATCACCGTAATTTCGCGAATTTCTTATGCTATGCCTCTCGATGGTAACGCGCGGCAGAAAGTAGATAAATCAAGAAATTGATAATTATCAACTTTCAGGCCGACGAAGCATTCTTAAGATCCGAACCGGTTTGGCATACGTTTATGAGAACAATCGTAAATCAATTTGAAAGATTGAACTTTTGACAAACGTCTATGGATGGCCAGCGAGGTTAGGTCAACATTGAATCACGCGGAAAATAATGACAATTTGTAAATGAAGGCCGGTTAACGGCTGCGCGGCGAATATTAAATTTTTCATATTATATGCACTCTACCTCTCGACGCCTCTTCATCGCGTAATTATCGTCAGAATGTAGCGCCAGAGAATGATAAATTAATTTCTTTTTATAACCGCTGCTATCCAATTTTCATGTAATTTTGCGAGAATCTGGAGTCTCATAAAATAATTCCAGTCGATATAAAAAATTTTCCAGTCGACCCGTGCTTGTTAATCTCATGCATAACTAAAAAGTTATACAATGTGCTCCTAAAATTTGAAAATATTTTTGAAATTGAAAAAATTATATTATTACAATTTTGACTTAATTTTCTCAGAGAAGTAAAACTTTATTTCTAATTGTTCATATATAATATGAAATAATTACGAATATTTTAATTATGAAATATAAAATAAATGGGTATATTACATCGCTTCAATTTTAGCATAATTTTATATCGGATTGACATTAAACGTAAATTAGCCATTAATCCAAGTTATGTCCGGAAACGAACGAAGCCTATAATCGTCGGATTGCCGACGCTAATCTTCAGAGTGATGAGTATCATTTATTAACGTCAATCACGGTGGTATTCGCGTTTGCCGGATCGATAAATAAAACAATAAAGATGTATACTATCACATGTGAATATTAGAAGAAAATTAATTCTGATCATGCGTCAGATTAAATTGTGCTCATCAGATATAAATAAGTTGTAATCATTATAAAATAACATTCTAACCAGAAATAATAATAAAACACTAAATGTTTATTTTTTACTTCTGTACTTTTTCATTGTGACACTCAAACATTTTAACACTCATCAGTGTTTTCAATGTTAAGTCCCTAACGAATCGCACCAAGATTTTAGATAAATCATATACATATATAATTAGTACTCAAATATTTACTATGTTTTCTAATTCAGCAGTATTTAAAAAGAAAATAGATTAAAATGAATAACGCATCTCTTGTAGAAAGATGCACGATAAAAAAAAGTAGCTCGTAATATGGATTTATAATTGAATTAGATTTACAACATTGAAGAAGAGGGTTGGTGAGATGCGAGGGTTAATAAGCACATCTCAGATTCTGACGTCGTTTTCAACGTTGATCCATTCTCATAATCTAGGAATTTCTCCGATCAGAAATCCCGATGATCGTGACCGCAATCGTTGCTTTTCTCTCGGAGCGTTTTCTCAGGGAAGACGCGAGACGGACGAAACGAGGGGAGAAATGGAGAATCGCGTAGAGAGATGCACACCCACCGGGGTTCAAGCACCGCTGCCGCACGGTACCGGCGGCGTTGCTTGTGTGTCTTTTATTTATAGGATGGTGGAGCGCAAAAATGAAAAAAGGCAACGTGGGATTAATCAACGACATTCTTAATACTCGCCGCGGGGCGATGACGGAAGTTTTCAGGATTGCTACAACGCGCCGCCGTGCGGTTTCGTGCGGTGCGTGCCGTATCGAAGAAATCTCGCAATCTCGTGTGCATCGTCGAGCGAATAAATTTGCCGACGAAATGCGAGATAAGGCGATTTAACTTTATTAATTAAAGAGCATTAGCGCTGAGAGTTCCGTTTGTCATAATAAATTCTTGCTTCTTTCATACTATCTTTTGCAAGCAGAGGGATAATTTTATTATCCATTGATATAAACACAAAGAGATTATTTCAAGTTAAATTATTTTGGGAAATAAATACGCCCCAATAATCTTGATTAAATAACTTTTTAAATATTTTAAGTCTTCGTCTTTGGAATAAAATCTAGGATGACAATTATTCATCATAATATGGAAAACTAAAAATTTATCGAGATCTATTACAAATAAATATAACAGAATAGTAGATTTTGATAATATAATTAAAAATAAATTTATAAGAATACAAATTATAATAATACGAGATGTTAAGAAAGATAACAGATTTTTAAACTGCAAAAATTTTTCCTCCTAGATGCTTAATTTTGATTTTTAAAATAAAGGTGATTTTCTTTCGAATCCGCGAATGAATTAGATGTAGATGTATGACATGAAGCATCTGTCTTTACATGTTTATAGCGGGGCGAAATTAATAGCGAATCGCAAACAGCAAAGCAAAAGCAGCGGGCAGCTCTGAGAAAAAAATGTTAATCGCGGAAGTGCATCGCGGACGATACGATCGATCCGATCGGCGCTAATTAACTGTCAAATTAACACGAGTTATCGTCCTCTCGAGGAGGCCGTGAGGAAAAGGACCTAACCCCGATTATACGCTATCGCGCATGCTCACTATCGAGATTTATTACGAGCATGCGATACCCTTCGTATTTTTGCATTAAATTTCTTTAATAGCCACTTTTTGGCTAAGCAAAAATTTCATTAAAAATATATAGTACCGAATATATAATATATATAAAATACTCTTGCAAAATATGTGTCATATTTTATGCAAACCAGAAGATAATATATTTAAGCACAAATTTTTTAAAGATATATGTATATATACATATATACATATATGTCTTTAAAAAATTCGTGCATATATATATTTTATATTATCTTCTCATTTGCATAAAATATGGCACATTTTGCGAGAGTATTTTACATTTTATATTGCCATAACTTATCTGTATTACCTGTGTAAATAATGTGTAAAAAAACAGAGCGCGCATTAGCCTCTTAAAGATGCTTGAGAGGAAATTGCACCACGAGGAGCTACGTATATAACGTACGGAAAGGAGCGGTTACCTTGGTACCAATATGAATGATAGATGTTATAAAAAAGTAATAACTGCAATGTTATTTTTCATGCAACATCCGATTACAGCGATTACGTATCATTCGTGTCACTCAGCTGTGCGCACTCATTCACGTTATTCTAATGCGAATTTATGCAACATTCACGACACACAATTCACCTAACCGGTGAATAAAAGAGTATTGAAATTATAAAATATGTTTGATATTTTGAAAATACACATAATACGTTTTATAATAAAAAAATTTTTTTATAATAAACTTATAAATAATGCGAAGCGATTTTTATGAACATTTAATGCATAACTTAATAGAGCCGAGTGATATTTAAAGAATTATCATTCTAGTCATTAAGGATACACAAGAAAAAATTCTTGCAATTTAAAAATCCGTTACAAATTTCTCTCGGCATCTGGCGCTATTATAATTTATATTTTTATAAATTTGTTTTACTCTATAAAAATTCCGATTGCTGTAGTGTAGAAATACAGTAATCAATTGTTTTTATAAACAAGAAAAACGAGACATGTGTACTGTTAATGATGATGGAAGACATTAATTCAAAAGACGAAATAACACAGTGTGCGTGTGTGTGTCTATAAGAACCGATAAAAATAAAAAAAAAAAAATGATTACAGCGCGCAGTGTCCCATCGCGCGGTCTTAAAACAAATGACGGCGCAATTGTAAAATTCCGCATCGCAACGCAACGAGATTAGCCCACACCATTCGTTGCCGATCCTAATGACGGACACTTTTTTTCTAATCATTCGTCCGAAGAGTGCTCATTATTTCGCAATTCCTCGGTCCTTAAGTACCAAGGCGTGCACTTAAGTTGCGCGCAATTATTGGCACGATACCGTTCGCGTAGGATTTTGCACGCGTGTCGGGTGCATTTTCTCGCGAGGCAAAAAGCACGCGGCGCATACTCGGAAACGCACGGCCAGTCATCAGCTATTCAAACTGCTGAAGAAGAAGACGCTATTCAAACTTCGCGTTCGACGTGATCATAATCACAGATAGATCGTAACGACTAATCCTGACTTTGCCGGATGAATCAGAGTTGTGTGGCACTCAAAATAGCAGTCTGTTCCCAGATTCTTAAAATTTTTCTAAATTACACTCGCATTCCTCTCATATGATTCACAATCATAATTATAACCCGAAAATATTGCACGCAGCAATGAAAATTTGCGACTCGCTATTAATTCCGATATGTTGTAAAGATAGATATTTAATGTCACACATATACATTGAATTTATTTGCAGTTTAGAAAAAAAATTCTCTTGTATTAAAAATCAAAATTAAACTTTTAAAATGTTTGCACAATGAATGCACTACAATTATTCGAAGTATCCCAAATGTATCTCAATTTTCTTAAAACATTATGTATACAATATAGTAATAATAAATTTCCGAAAAAGCATTCTTGTATAGAAATATAAAAAAAATATTTCAATAAAGGAAAGATTCATGGAAGTTATAATGGAAATCCATGCGACGTGAGAATATATATCGATTGCTGTGTGGGTAAATAGTGTGGAGTTTACCTCAACTACTCCGAGTTCAGACGCGAACGTAATGCGATGCAACAGGTTCGCGGCAAAGAGTGCCGATTGATCGCGATTCCCACGAACGCGCTACTCACACTGTTGGAAATTCGCGGCGAAGACGCGCGAATATAATCGGCCGGCGCGGAAATTGTCGGTTCCACACAATGTTGCGCTCGCGAATCGAGCCACGAGGCGCTCGATAAAAATGCTTAATAAATACGACTCCGCGGGACTGTCGATCGGTCGGGGCCCACGTTGTGTGCGTGCGTGTGCGTAAACGGACCCCGCCGTTTTGTCAGAGACGTGCACTTATCCCATCATGCATGCCGCCCTTTCGTTTCTGCCTTTTTCCCTTCGGTTTTCTCGCGCTCTATCGTTCTACCATCCTCCTTCTTCACACATAAACACACACACACACACACACACACACACACACACACACACAGGTAGACATGCACGCACATGCGTTTTAAGTACACGCAAAAGCTATGTTTATCATTCCACACGGCAGCCTTTCCAACCTACCCTCTCTTTATCCATCATTCGCTCGTCCGATGATTCTACCTTAGTACTAGCATACGTAACGTGCATCTATGAGGGTGTAGTTATTGATAAAAAATAAAGCGAATTAAAAGACAGAGAGAGCGCGCCAACGCAAATAATCTTTTTTCGATTTTAAGAATTATTTAAGCAAAACTATCTTCTACTTAAACGAGACTGATTTGATACTTTTTTTAATTTTTTTAAGAATATTTTATAAATATGTAGCTATTAGATAATTCACTTTTTCTATAGTAAAATCTTCGAAAATGAACTATATTAAGTTTCATTTTTCAATTATTAAAATTAAAAGAAGTATATATAAGTTTGATTTATATAATGGAGATATTAATATAATTTTTCTCTCTTTTCAACAATATGACCCGTAATTGTCATGTAATTGTCATGATATTTCAGATATATAACGTCCAATTTTAATAAATTAAAATATCTTACAAAATATCTTAGACGAACCTACTAATCAAAGATACGCTTTCTCATAAGAGAAGCGTGATCGATCAAGCAAGAGAAGAGAGAGAAGAGTGCCTCTTTATAAATTTCGCATAGCGAAAAAAAACCATCTCGACAGGGTTGAATCATCACGCGCGCGTTCGCGATATTCCGGCCGAATGATTATAATAAATTCGATCGCAGCGTGCGATGCTGCCATGGATGCAGGCACACGTACACTGCGAACTACAACCGACATGCAGTGGGTCAATTCGATTCCGTCTTTAATGACTACTCGGGAGGCGGCGAAGGAGGGGGAGCCTTTTAATAACCCTTCCCCTTGAACCTCGTTCGATCAGAGGTTCGAAAGTCGCGGCAAGGTTAAGTACTTGAGCTCCGCTGTCCGTCCGATGCCCTTCCTTCCGGTTTCCAACGGAGCAACAAATCGCCGCCGATTATTGCGATTAAGATACTTATCTTTTTTTCTCGATAGCAAAGTTACGAGACGCGTTTTTCAGATTTTCAGAGGACGATTTCGTGAATGAGAACGAGTTTGAGTTCGATAATATTTAAATCGTTTCAATTTGAAAATTAAAATTGAAAATTTTTTAGTTATATATGATATTAGACCCATAGAGAGAGAATGAAAGTTCTATTTTGCATATTTAACAATTTTATATGATTTTATCATATAAATTTGATAAAAATATAAAATAGAACTCTCTCTCTCTCTCTCTCTCTCTCTCTCTCTCTCTCTCTCTCTCTCTCTCTCTCTCTAGATTTAATATATATACATATAATTTCGAGATATCTATTGTCCCCTAAATAATGAGATTTAAAATATAAAAAGGTTCAGTCATATAAAATTCAATTTAATTTTCGATGACTCACGCATTGAAATTAATAAAAAAAAATCTAGAATTCTACGACGCAAAGAAGACTGGACGAGGGTAATGAAGAGTTTTCCTTTTGTTCCCTTCTTAAAGGTTCCGGAGAGGAAGAGAAGAAAAAGGGACGAGCGAAAGGATGGCCACTGGATAATTTCATGTCGACGAACGTACTGCATATGCAAGTGCCACTGCAGTCACGACACGGCGACTGGCTATGTTCACTATTGTGTACGACACGTACATACACTATCTTCGGAAAGTTCTCCGACGCATGTATAATAAAAGAGACGGAAATTATATCTTTGTAAAATTGCCGCGAATATAAAAAGTCGCACATACGAGAAAAGAGAAATACATATGTAACAAATTAAGTAGCGATTTTTTTTCTAAAATTTCCGATTACTACTGCTATAGAAAAAATTCTGTACACACACACACACATTGCCAATATTTAGAAACTTTGACGATAATACGCGTGAATCTTGTAAATCGGCGATGTGATGTAGTCCGCTTCTAATTTTTTTTCGTTGTTTGTACGCGTCGCGACTTTCTTGCTTCATCTTGTGCTACGAGTATACGCGTGTTTTATGATTAGGGGAAGAGCATTTCGCAAGCAAAATATCAGAAGCGCGACCTTTGCGCAATAAAGTGCGATCGAGATGGCGCGACATATTTTTCTCAATTCGATCGTCTTTGCACGACTGCATAATGCATCATAAAATGTAATTTTGAATTTTAAATCGCATCGATGAATTAATTTCGCAGCGATCAGAGTTTCGAGCGGTGTTACTGTTCAGCATAAATTCAACATAGAATTCTTGAATTAAAAAAGACTAGATCTTGATATATTTTACTTTAAATTTCTTTAAATAAGTTTTCAAAAATCATTAAATATATCTGACCAATATATTTCAATTTTAAGAAATAGAAAAATCTACAAGTTGTTAAGTATTTTCCTCATCATCTTAAATATATAAGTTATAATTATTGTAATTATTATAAAATTATAAATGTGAAATGTAAATTTTATAATTTAACTTTTATAAATTTAAAGATATTTAAAAAAACGTTTATTTCTTCTAGATTTGATCAGTAAAAAAACTGTAACTGTTTGAGAAGTTTTTTCAAAAATATAGATCTATTCTAATTATTTCGTGTATTCTAAATTTTTAATTTACGTCTTACATACTTTAAAATAGTGATTTATAATTACTATTGTGTTCATAATTAACAGTACATCTAATTTAATTTTTTAATGTAGACCGTCTCGATTTAGGTTTTTTTATCACTATACAATACACACACACATTTTCATCTTCTTGCAGAAACGTAAAACGAATATTCTGATATCTCTAATCGTTTCAGAGATATTCGCTCGTTACACTTTCCGCGAAATCAAAACCATAAGTGACTCCCCTTTAATAAAAACGCGGTTTGTAATAATAGCAGTTCCCATAAACCCGTCATTACTTCCCCAACACTAACTCAACTTCAACATTATTGTGATTCTGCTGCATGTTTTTAAATGCGCGAGCGAACGAGCCTGTGTATATTATTCATACTTAATACTGTATTATTCATACTTTCTTAAACGCCGTAAAAACGCGCTATACCATGATTAAAAAAAGCGCCTCACTGCAAAATTGCAGTAATTAATATGTATGTACATACATTAAATCGTTTTCAATAATTCGAATTAAATAAGGATGTTCTTGTTTTCTTTGATATATCTTTTTTTTATCGAGTGTATTTTTATATATTTTACCTTTTAGAAAGAATATATAATGTGCGTGTGTAAAAGAAATTAATGTATATAAATATAATATGCGGTAAAGCAAAAAATAGAATCTGTTTAAAAATGTTCAAATATAACAGGCGATATTATCTTATGATCAAAGTTTCATTCAAAATTGTGTCAACTTACACATTCAGTATTTATTCATTCGTTACTTCTGCCATTTGTTAGACACTTTACCCGCTTGTAAACATTGACGGACATTTCCACTTCTGTGTATACACAGAAATGATAATATCAACAATAAGAAACGAATCACTTACGTATACACTTTGCATACACATATTTGCATATACAAATATTTGCATATATTTCCAGCATTACTATAAGAGGCTGATATTTTCTGGCAAAGTGTCTGATGGTATAAGAGTAAAAGTATGAATAAAGTACGAGCAAAATTGACGCTGAACGCGCGGCACGCGCGCGTGTCAACGAGAGATAAGAAACAAAAAACAAAACAAACAAAAGAGACTCACCAGCGAAGTCGTGCACACCAAACCTCAGATTCCAAGGATCGTAACACCAAACTCTTCGGCGGGTGGCGATCGAGGGAAGGGGAGCAGGGCCAATGCACCCACGAGACGGGCTGTCGTAAAATGCGATTACGCAACACGCAACTGGTGGCGCACACGCGACGCGGGCGATTGAAAGCAAAAACGTCAGTGTCGCGACGAACGTCACCGAAGTTGTCTGCGAGTGGACGATTATCGAGCGTACCGTGCCGAGAGAAAGAGACGTACACGCGGGACCGAACGCGCAGCAGAGATAGAGAGAGAGTGTACGAGAGCGAGAGAGAAAGGTTATGACGACGAACGCGTGCAAGAGAGAGAGAGAGAGAGAGAGGCAGGCTCGCGAAAGAGAGCAAGCAAAGATACGCGCAGAGGTTATATCGTGTGTTTATAGAGGCGTTCACTCACGAAGCACCGCTTTCACAGCCGTGAGAGTAGGGCGCTTGACAACTTGAGGGCAAAAATCGACGAAATCCGCGAATCCCCGACGAGACAACACGTTCGCTCACCACACTGTCCGCGTACTGTCGAGCGCGTCTATGTTCAAATGTTCATTTCGCTCAGGAGCTCGCGTTCGTGTGATCTCGACCGCGCTCGGCTCCGTCCGTCGCCGGTGTCGCGCTCTCCGCGCCCCCTTGAATTGTCACCGGTACTATTGTACGCTGGACTTACACTCATTGTTTTTATCTAACAATAAATATGTATGTATTTGGCATCGATATCACGATATTGTTGCGTAGCGCGAAGAGAGGAATTTCTAATCTGAACGAGAATTCAACTCGACATCATATATTTTAGAATCAATAGATATTAATTCCGTGACATATGTATAAAGAGATATCTCTCTCTCTTTCTCTCTCTCTCTCTCTCTCTCTCTCTCTCTCTCTCTCTCTCTCTCTCTCTCTCTCTCTCTCTCTCTCTCTCTCCCCCCCCTCTCTCTTTCACAAGTATATTCATAATAAAATATTTAGAATAAATATCGGATACTGAAATATCCTTTACCTTTTGTCTTGCATTTAATGCTTGTATGTAAGGACATTTACTTGTCTTCGATTTCGAAGTGCGTTAGATGTAAAATATATGTATAAGATGAGATAGATTTCATACTTATTATCTTAAACATTTATCGTAATCCCCTATCTTCTTACGCATATAAATTCATATCAAATTTATTCTTACGATCTGACAATGAGCTGCAGCACTTTTGACTTGAAAACTTTTCTACGACGTGTTCTTACGCGATAAGCAATCTCGTAGCGAGGAGTTAGTATGTTTCACGGAAAAACGTAGACCGTAGACGAACGTAAATATAAACGTACGCGTCATACATGGTTGTATGTACATTACTACCACACGACAAACGCAATGACAAAACGCGAAATTCCAAAGAAGTAACGGTATAGTACTACCATCTGGAGAGTCTTACTCGAATTAGCGTCATAATTCATGGTTGGTACCATTGACAGCGACAAATTCTTATCTTCGTTCGGTACTGCGATCGATTATCATGATTATGAGAATCGCACTGGCAAATCTTCGCTAATCTAAAGGATTAGGCGAGGATTTTCCGTCATTTCTTTTACGCTCTAATCTCGCGTTATCGTAAAAATGCGAGATTATTTCTTTACAAGGAGTAAAAAATATATTTCGTTAAAATGATCGTTTCTATCTCTTTCTATCTTTCTCTATCTTTCTCTCTCTTTCTCTCTCTACACCGCGAATTATTTTTTAATTATTTTAGAAAAATAATTGGATAAAATCTAAAATCAATTCTTTGTAATTATGTACAATACAATTTTTGTGTCTAAATGTGATGTGTGTTTATCTCTAGATAATGTTTCTCTCTGCCACGCATGTAATATACTTCAACCATCTGATATCTAACGCTCGACAACGTAACACGTGCGATCTTACAGATTATATATAGATATTCGGATATATATAAACGTGACCCAGAAACAGACGACCGCACTTTAATGGGTTATGAAAATACTAAGCGTTGAAGTCACTAAACGCACGCGACGAGTGACTCGACGATTTCTCGACGAGCGAGAGCTTTCAGGCGCGAAGGAGCGAGAGCGCGGTTTTTTGGCGTTCAAATCTCTCGAACAGTAATCGCGAACGGCGGTCGTTTATTGCGATACGAAATTGCTGTGACACGATGATGGAAGATGCGTATCGAGCGAAACAATAGTTCGCTGCACCAAATGTGTAATTTGAGTACGAACGATTTAGATTTGATTCTCCTGAAATCGAGACGTAATTTTCCGTTTCGAGATTTAATACTTCAAAAGCGCTTGCGAGAATTGCATGTTATAATACCGTACTATAGCGTTTAACAAACAAGAAATCAAATGCAGTTATCATTGTAATCATTGCAGATGTATTTTATCATTACCGCACAATTACTGATGCACACGCTTATGTTCCTCCTTATTCTTTCTTTATTAATATTAAAGCGTGGAGCACATATTTGCTGCATACTTTAAATATGGAAAATGTAATAAAATATAATTTAAAAAATGGAACGACAAAAATGGTAGAACAATAAATCAAGAAATCTATTATTGTAAACTTACTGATTATTTCTATCTCTTCCTGTTAGCGCTTTCATCCAATGTAAACCGGTATTTTCGCATAGAGACAAAATGACATCATTAAGGTTGAGAGGGATATTATGATTCCCACACACGTACACACACAATAAAAACTAAGGCAGCTATTTAAGCCCGACAAAGTGAGTCATCGGGAATCGCGTCGCTAATGCGATCACAAGCTTAACGGCGTCCCTCGTTTATACTTCGTTGGTGTGTGTTTATTTTATCACGACGTAAGCTCTTCCTATCGGGAGCGACGTGATGTCATTCGAGAGAAGAGAATTATACAAAGTTTTCACGCACGCGCGCGATTCGTCATAGAAAAATTATATTATTCTCCGTGAATTTTCTCGCGTAAATGAAATCATCGTCTCGCTTGATCGAGGCTGACAGGAATCTACTATACCTACTAATGATATCGCGAGAGATTCGTTATATCGACCGATGTGTAGTTCTCTAAATCGTCGCAGTGTGCGTCTATTTTTACTTTGTGTTTCTCTCTGCACTCCGTTCGATACATATTCTTCGTAAACAAAAATAAAATATAAATAATAATAATTTAACAAAAGTTAAGTTGATAGAAAACAAAAGTCATATTCTTCTCAAAGATGATATAAAGTAGAAATTTGTTACGTACTCTTTTCTTTTAAGTAATTCAACAGCCAACGAAAAATTGAAAAATTTATTTCCAGGTTGTCTTAACAGTAAGTTACTTTAATTTCAAATAACGCATAATTATACGTGTTTATTATATGCTTTCCGCGACACGTAACTCTCGTTCTTTAGAGATTCGAGATTCGATTTATAAGCTCTTCAATTATGTGGAAAAGAACAAAGGATTTTTAAAGGGGTGCGATTTGTCGCCGCCGCCACCGTTTCGGGAAACCGCTCGCGCCATCGTACGTCGCGTCGTTGTACTATCGATCATATTATCATCGTCGTCGCCGTCGTCGTCGTCGACGTCGACGCGACTTCACCCCCCTCGGGCTCGAGCTCACCGCCGGGACGGCACGATTCAGCTCAGCTCGGCTCGGCGGAGCTTGAAGCTTGAAGCACCATCGAAGATGGCGACCGGAGGGTAGGGTCGGAGACGCGGCACCGCGAGGCAACCTCTTCCCCGGGTAAGAGACGGCCGTGGATATCCGGGCGAACCGCCCGCCCGCCCGCTCGAGTCGAACTCCGGTGAGTAAGACGGCCGCGGCCACGTTTCACCTCCCTGTCAAATATATCACGTGTGCGCGTCGCACCTGTCGGCGGCGGCCGCGGGTAACTAACTACATCGCGCGCTTCGGCGGCGCGCCGACGAAATCTCGCGATCCCGATGCCTTTCGGTAAGTTCAATGCGCACAGATCCGTGTCACATAGAACGTCGACGAGAAATGGGAGCAACGCGCGCGTGTGCATCCTGCGTGTACGCGACGCGCGCGGGTGCGTGTCGTGTGCGTGTACATCGTCCGCTGCAAGCCTAATCTATATACGCGAGAGAGAGAGAGAGAGAGAGAGAGAGAGAGAGAGAGAGAGAGAGAAGATATTATCGAATGCGAGCTGTCGGAGCTGTGTGAGGAGAGATTGGAAGATATATTAAAAATTTGTGTACGCGGAATAATGAAAATTGAAAAACAATAAAATTTTGTGGTAAGACAAAAATGATTTGCGAATTATTCGCTTAGTTTTTGGGCAAGCTTAGGCTTTAGATCTTCGAGCCAACGATTATGTCTCGTGTCATTTACTTTGAGAATTACAGTATCATTGATCGAACGGTGTAATAAGTATATTGACGTTTATTGATTGCTGCTGAAAATTTTGAGATTGTACTACTTTAAAGAATCATGTTACTTTATTATCTGTCTTATTATATCAAACGATTATATATTCTATATTCAAATAGATAAATAAATATCTAATTATATATTATTGCTAAAATTTCATTAAACATCCAACACAACAAATTTCGAGTAAACTGAATATATTTGTAAAAACTTTTCTGTCAAACGCGAAGGATCTTAATATCTTCTCGAGTTGCGTGCCGAGTGCGATGCAATTTTGTTAACGAAGCAGCATCACCCTAGAGCGACGCGCGCTTTATATTTCTCGTTAGCTATGCCACACTCCTCAGGTTGCTCCACTTTTCTCGCAAGCGTCACACGTCGTCAACGATGGTGACAAAAATTGATCGGCGCGGTTAACAGATCGGGTCACGTAAAGGCGGTGCGAGCTTTCAATCGCGCGATGTAAATGCCCTCCGCGATCAATGCCTCCGCGTACTCGTATACAAGGTGTCCCACCATCAACTGTATAAAATATTAATGATCCTTTCAATAGGGCTCGCGTGCTTTATTTTATTCACGGTGAAAGCAGAAAATTTCTGCTTTAAAAATATTAAAAATTCGAAAATATTGAAGATTCTTCACGACTCTCTCTCAAGCTTCAACAATGTAAGAATTTGTTTTAAGTGAATTTTAAATATTTTTTTCAAAATTTATTCTATATAATATTAAATATCGTAATTGTGTGCTGATTTTTATATCAAAATCGAGTCGATTGACAAAATTGATAAATTGATAAAATAATCTATCGATTAATTGTAACTTTGTTGCTACTAGTTGAACATCCTATATATCAATATGAGAGACATTGCCCTTGCCGTGTTTATTTTTACTTCACTTATATTTTTTATATTGAAAAATACTTAAATATTTTATTCCCGATTTGTATTTCATTGATGTATTTCACATCAATATGTAATTTTTAAGAAAAATCATGTTATTTGATATAATATAGTATTATATTATATTATTATTTGATAGAATATAGTATTAAAACTTGATTTGCTATTTGTATCCTTATTATTATTAAAATACTAAAAAATATTGATTTAAACATATATTGCAATATTCACCAAAGTTGAAATTAAAATGCTTTTGATATTAGTGAGAATCTTGTAATAAAAAAAAGGAATCTAATTAAAAACTTTCATTATGTTTGTAATAATAATATAATTGTGAATAGTATGTAGGTCAAACTAATTAGAGATACTTAACTGTATTTTACTTGTCGTAACTCTTAAAGTGCTTATTTCGCCGTAATATTTTTCTGTGTTTGTCTAACATCCGTAAACGTAAACGAGACTACGTATAATCAATGGGACGTAATTTAATATCGCTAATTGGAACTAGCAAAGAATTGTCTCCGTGTCTCTAATTTTTTCAGATGGTGGCGGGCTTCTCCGGTTTTCCACTAATTCAGGATTTCTTCGGGATACGCAGTGGCTAAAACATATTAACATACGCACAAATTCATGCTCGTTTTCTTTCGATATCGAAATATCGATTAACATCGCTAACATCCATGCTTCTTTACTCGTCAACGTCTAGTCAGAGAGATGAAGAGAAGAAAGAAGATATATAATTCGACGAAAAAAGAAATCTTCGATTGAGATAAGGGTCGACATATACGAGTAACCGAAACCAAACCAAAGCGTGTAAATATAGAACCAAGATAACCGAGCTGATTCACACACAGAGGAATCTCGACGGTCATCCTCCTCACGAGGCGTTGCGTTGGTGATATCATACCAAAGAAAAATCGATCCTATACTATTGTAAGTTCCTGTCTACTCCAACGACACCGACCTGTAATGGAGTAACGAGATACAAAAAAAAAAAAAAACGAACAATTATTCGAGATCAAACCTGAGAAAATCGATCGTGACGCTTTTTTATCAATATTGAATTAATTAGATAAGATAATTAAGAACCGCAAGATTTAATCGCGCCAAGTATCATACAAGTGTTATCGAAGTACTAGAGATTACGTTTAAGTGTAGCAAATGAAAAGGAAGCGCGAAACAGATTAGCTGAGAAAACATCTTGAACAAGACGATCAACATTATTAATTGCGAAACATATTGGACGATATCGATATCGATGTGGGACAACGACTCGAAAATTGCGACGGCTTGATCGAGTTCCCCGGTAACATCGATGCGGTGTTGGTCGGTCGAGTCAGCGTTTCCAATTTAGCGACCGCAGGAGGCGACGTGTTTAGCGAGAGGACCTCCCTTTCGCTAAAAAGGTTCATCGTTCAACGGTTCAACGGTTCATCTCCGCACGAGACTAGTTGATGCAACGGACAAGCGGGAGGACGAACGCAAAACGCACATTGCTGATTTCTATGGACCCTTCGATCGTCGCTCTAGAGACTGAAAACAACGCTGGCACAGTCAGAGATAAAATCCTGAAAGGCTCGAGGTAAATAACTTCTGATATCTTCTGAATCTTTTGATATCTGTTAAACGTATCTCATGGCGATGTAATTAACAGTTAAGGTAATGTTTCACTATCGGAAAAATTAACAGTCGATTGATGAAGCGAGAATTGAAGTTGTCAATAAGTTATATATACGCAGAAAGAACAACAGCTTCTAAATAAGCTAGTATTCTCGGGAGACTCTCGTACGTAGCTTATACTTTTAAATCAATGAAAACCAAAGACGCGTATAAGTCGCGGAGTACATTTCGAATGCGCGGTCTTATTCTCGGTAATCTCCTAGACGAATTAGCTTCGAAGTAAAGCAGGCGACGGGTAAATGCTGCGACGAGTAGGCGAATGACAGGGGTGAAAAAGGTGAGAGGTCGTAGACATAAGTAAGGAAGGGTTGCGCGCTAACAGTCGTACGGAGGGAGGCCGAGGATCCGTCTGGAAGAACGCAGAAAGAGCACGACGGGGTCGCGGGAGCGAGGGGTTTCGGCGGGCGCGGGGGACAGAGAGAGTGAGAAAGAGCGAGTGAGAGGGGGAGGAAGGGGTGGGAGGGAGAAGAGCGCCCCGTCGGGAGGGGTGCGCATCGGGCTGATATCGACCGAGGATTGCGCTTGCGTGGAAAAAGGCGCGAGCGCAATCGCTCCAAGAGAGCAGCGGCGTCCTCCGTCGTCGAAAGAGGAAGAGGAACCTCTCGTTCCCCGTCAGTCAGTCCATCGTCGCGCCGACGAGGAACGGGTTGCCGCCAGCCGCCGGTCCGGGAAAGATACTTCCGGTATCCTCCCTGGCAGAGGCCGGCAGGGCCCCGGTGTACGAACACGGTGATTCCAACGCCCGCACTGGCCCGCACTTCCGGGTGTCCGAGCTGCCCTGCCCGGGCGCGATCTCGCGGTGAGCTCGACTCCGCTCGGCACTCCGCGTCGGAAATCGTCACCGTCGCCGGGGGACGGAGGGAAAAACCGGCGCGGGCGGACGGGAAGGGGAGGGAGGGGAGGGGCAGGCGAGGTATATCGGGACGATAAGAGGACGCGCGAGATAAGCGAACCCGCGCTTTATAAAACGCCTGTGTGCTCGCGTGTACGTGCGTCTCTTCTCCTCTCCTCTCCTCTTCGCCTCGCTCGCTTTCTCGGCCTGACCTCGCCACCGTTCGCGCCGATAAAAGACGAATCCGGAGTTTTCTCGGAGAACGACCGCGTCGCTGCTAGTCCGGAATTGACGATACCACGGCGCGGTTATTAAGGGCATTAAGTAACGTACGAAGATTAATTATCCGGATCCGATCGGATTCGTCAAACGTTTCGCTTCGTCGCTGATAACGTGGTCGCGTCGCGTTCGCCGACTTCGATCGCGCGACACGAAGCGACATCGATGCCTGGCGGTTTCATCCGGTTTCATTCGGAAATGAATTTATCGTACGCGTATTATATAAATTCGTCGTCAGTTGAGCGATCGCGATTCGGTGCAAGATAGTTTTCTGGACTCTCGAGATTTATCTTTGGAGAATTTGATCTCGACCTACCGTATCGATGTCGGATTTCGTACCTGTCGGCGTGGTTCTTCGGGGTAGTAACTTATGTTTACGAGTTTGATCGGGGGAAAAAAAAGCATGATGCATCGATGCGAGTTATCTAAAGGCGAGCAATTGACACGTCATACAGTATGCTGAGATAATCAAAGTCAAGCGTCGAAGTCTCTCGAGGCGTTGTATCGTGATCGCGCTGCCTGTTGACGCGGCGCAATGATCAGCATGCAGCAGCAGACAGTCTTGAACCAGGTAGCCGGTTCTGAGCAGCCGCAGGAGGAAGTTCAGCTGACCGAATTGCTGCCGGTGAAGCAGTCGCGCATCAGGGAGAATATCTTCAAGGACGGTGACGCGACCGACGCTTTGAGAGCGCTCAGGAGTTTTTCAGGCGATTGCGGCGACGGTGAAAGCTTCGAGTTGCGGGATTACAACTTCTGCAAAAGCGTCGAGCAGTCGGAACGTCAAAGCGGTAAGCATCGACGAGCGGAAGCTCGTCGAAGGAGGACGAGCGAGCTCGGGAACAATGCCGAAGATGTGGACTCCGATGAAGAGAGGAATGATGACGAGACGATAGGGAGGAATGCGAAGAAAACGCGAAGCGGCAGGAAGAACGTTCGCGCGAAAGCGCCGAAGAGGAAGCTGGCGAGGTCGAGCAAGAGGAAGGATGCTGACAGCGATTATGGGACGAACGAGAAGTCGATCGGAAAGAATTCTGCCGGATGCGACGAAGAGTTCGCGCCCGATTACGACGAAGAAGACGCCGACGAACAGCTGTATTTGGACTTGGATAAGAGAGATTGTTTTAAGGACGAGATATACGTATACAGACGGGAATCGTTGGATCCGTGCTCGAGTTCGGAACCGGAGGAATCAGGAGCAATCCGAGATCGCGAGATCCAGCAGGACTTTGGCGAGAAGGATTACTCCACTACGGACGGCGACTTGTTTGACGGAACTGTTCGACGGAGGAAAAGTTTCGCTAAGAACATCAAGAACGGCGAGAAGGAAAAATGTGATACATCCAACGTCGACGAGGTTGTCGAGAAGGAAAATTCCGAGAAAGAGCTCAGACTGAAGATCGACGCTATCATTCAAGCGAATTATCTGCTGGAGCGCGAGAACAACAACGTTGTCGATTCCGAAAAATTCAAAATCGCGGAGAATAACAGCAGCTCCTCCACTGCCGCCTCGATAAACGCGGAGAGCAGCGATAGCTCCTTATGCAACTCCGTCGAGACGAAGAAGGCGACGAAGAGGAAGAGGAAGAAGAGAAAGACCGAGCAGACTACGCAGGCGAAGGACCAGCAGAATCCTCAGAAGAAGTATTGCTGCGTCGTGTGCGACGCACGCTTTAAGGGTAGCGGCGGTCTGCGAAATCACTATAAAGTGGTGCACGGCGCCGGACCAGTGTTCAAGTGCGACGAGTGCGGCAAGGGATTTCCGTTGAAGGAACGGCTGAAATTACACGTGCGCACGCACACCGGCTTCAAGCCGTACAAGTGTCCGGAGTGCGATAAGAGCTTCGCGCGAGGCGGTCAACTGGTGCAGCATCGTCGAACGCATAGCCAGGTCAGACCGTTCCGCTGTGGTCTGTGCTCCAACAGCTTCACCTGCGCGGCCAATCTATCGCTGCACGTGAAGCGTCACAACGGCCAGAAGGATCACAAGTGCGATCTATGTGGACGCGCCTTCGTGCGCCGCGACGCCCTGAAGAAGCACCTGGAGTGCCTGCACCGCGACGTCAAGTCGTTCCTCTGCGCAATCTGCAACAAGACCTTCAAGGGCCATCTACCGCAGCACATGAGGACGCATGCACGCGACCGTCCGCATGGCTGTGCCACGTGCGGCCAGCGATTCGCCCAAAAGTCTCAGCTGACCGTGCACCAGAGGACCCATTCCGGCCAGCGACCGTTCCGTTGTCTCGTCTGTTGGCAGGCCTTCGCTCATTCGACCGCCCTAAAACTGCACACCCGCCGCCACACCGGCGAACGACCCTTCAAATGCTCCGAGTGCAACGCCGGCTTCACTCAGCTGCCGCATTGGAAGAAGCACATGAAGTGCATACACGGCAGGAACGACCCGTACGGCTGCAAACGTTGCAAGAGTTTCTTTAGGATCAAGAGCGAGCTGGAGAGCCATGAGAAGACCTGCCATCCGGAGATGGAGGTGGAGGACGACGGTAGCGGTGTCGCCGTCAAACCTACCGGCGGCTCCGAGATTGTCGAGAAGAACTCGGTCACCGCCAAGTATAAGCTGATGACAGTGGAAAAGATGCGGCTGCTGTTAGCGGTGCTGCTGAAGAGGATCAGTAAGCAGGAGCGATTGGACGAGCTCGGCTTCGGTAAACGTCTCATCGACGACGTTCTTCAGGATTCACTGGTGTCCGCTGGTAAGGAACCGGTCACGGGGGACGGTCTGTCCGAGCTCGAGGCTCTTACCCGTAATCTGGAGCTCTTCCTGGAATGGACGGTGCCGAAGGAACACTGGGAGAATTTCCGTAGGATGAAAAAATCGCCCGAGGATATTCTGGAAGTGCTCACGGCTACGTAAATATACGTTTGCTAACAATAACTTCATTATCTTCCTGTCGGCGTGAAATTTACGAGATAGCAAAAAAATCAGATCGATAGTAAAATCATCAGTTATATCAAAATTTACATCAAAATTTAATCATTTGCAGATCGAGTCATCCTGTTTCCTGATATTTCGATATCTTTTATTTAACGTTACATTCGATTTTTCATTTAATTTTTAACACGCGGCTTATATATATATATATATATGTATTTTTTTATTTTTACATTTTTTCCGATTCATGATTTATCAGAAAAATCTTTTAGGAAATGAAATGGAAAATGAGCGTTGCAGCGGTCGATTGATCTCTACACATCCCCGTTATTCTTAATAATGATAAAGACTAATAACGATTTCTTTCGCATGCAAGGATTATAAAAAGGACTATTTTATTATCATTTTTAATCATTCAACAGGGAGGATGAAACAATCACGGCTAGATTTAAATCTATTGACGCGCGTATATGTAATTTCTCTCTCTGTTTCTTTCTTTCTTACGTAAGATTCTTTTTACCACTCGAAATTGGAAAATGCGTAATAACATTTCACTGTTTTCCGATATATATATATATATATAATCCATAATAATTAACGAATATGTTAAATAATCTCCTGTGGTGCCATGTAATACTTGCCATACTAAACCAGTGAGTATAGCGTATTGTTTAGAAGCTAAAAAAATATATAAATTCGTCATTTTATTTATAGCGTAAAGTAAATTAAGGAAGAGTAGCGCGTTGTTGAATTTAAAAAAAAATAGTTGCGAAGAAAGTATACATGTTTTTTTCAAACGACAGAAGTAAATTCCACGCACCGCGCTCCTTTACGGGATTTTACACGACTGATGATAGAGTTAGATGTTCTCTTGCCATATTTGTTAAAACATACATACATACAAATGCACCTTAGTAAAGAATACGACGGAGGCTTGCATTTTTGCACTTACATTTTATCGTAATTGTAAGCACACACGACTGTTCGTTAACTGTATACCAAAAAACGAGGCTATTACGAATCATTCGTAATTATGTTCTTTTACACATGCAATCGTTATTATCCTTACATATTTATAAAGATATATATACACACACACATATACACAAACATATATACATATATCTATTATATATATATATATATATATATATATATATATATATACATATTTATAAATTGAATATTATATTATGAGATTTTTTGTTATGTGTTCACGGGCACGCCTAGAAAACTGAGACGATCCAGTGTGACGTTCTCATTTGTAGTTGCCACTATTATTCGTTATTTATCTCATTCTTATGTGCGCTCGCGCGCAATTAACGATATGGCTTGATTAGCCACGGATGAGCAAACATGTTGGCGTGTTGTCATTGCCGTCACTTTAGATAGTCGTAAGTAAGTAAATGTGAACAGACAATAATGAACGAAGGTTGCAAGATTAGTATATTAGTCATTGAGAAAAAAAGATATATATATATATTATATCCATATACACACACATATAGGGTATATCGGAAATCGTAATACAATCAAAATAAATGTGATTTTTTGTGCGAAAATAAGTTGAAAATGTGGCATAAAGTTCTTTCGCTATGTTATCTAGAAGATTAATTCTTTAAAAGCCGGAAAATTAATAACATATAATACTTCTTTCAACAATAAGCTCAAATGACTTTTAACGATCTTCATATATGTTGAATATCTCGACGGCTATATTAATACATAAATAAAAAAAATATATATCTCACGTTTAGTAAAACGAGAGATCTAAAATAATTTGAGTTATATATTGCAGAAAAGTTATGTGTATGACATATCAAATTACTTTTATTTTTTCAAAGAATGTTATAGAATGTTATATCTTTTATATATACTTTATGATGACTTTACTGTGGAGATAAATTTGATAATGGAATTTTCACTATTTACCTAATGGTCCCGACTTTGCGAGAGCAATCTTGCAGTCTCAATCTTAATATTCAATAATTATCAAAATACATTATCTAAAATATAGATAACTTCTTCATTGCACAACTTTCATTATTTTAAATTGTTTGTTTTACGTTTAAATGGAATTTGAATTTTTTATTTATGTGTTAAAATAGTTATTATCGAGATGAATTTAATAACATGACATTATTAGAAGTCATTCAAACTTGAAAAATATAAATATGTTTAATTTAATTAATTTTCTAATTTTCTCGAAAACACAATGTACGTACAAATACGACGTACGAGAAAATTTATTTTACATTTTCGATCTATTTTTGCATAAGGAATCATCTCCATTTCGGTCGTACTATAATTTCCGATATACTCTGTATATATATGTATATATATTAGTATGCTGATGGCTGCGAGGGGAGAGGAACATGATACATATCTTATTTTGATTCTAAAGATGCCAAAAATTGCGGAAAAGTGAATCGCGCCTCGATGAAAAAAATATAATTGCGTGCAATAATATAAATAACTCATTATCAAAATATGTAATTATCTGATACAAATAGGTCTTTTTATAAACGATGATTGTTGCTAGCACATAAAATCAAAAATAACTTTATATTCTTAGAATTGAGCAACATTAGCTCGTGTGTTCGCAGAGAGTTCCTTTCCTCGACCTACCATTAGAATATTTCTCGATCGTGCGTACGGCTAAGAATAGTCACAAATACTGCAGTCGACGTGCAGGTGCTATTTTATGCAATGTAGTCCTCCGAAATTTGAAAACTTATTGTACGATTCGTTCTCAGTTTTTTCCGTCTTTCGGTACGCGAAACGATCGGGATATGATATCGAATCCAAAGACAAAGACTTTGTTGTACTTTTTCATTGCCAAATATATTATGTATTTACCGTTACGTTTGATATAATTTCAATTTTATTATTAGCAGCTACATATCGAGATGTATTTTGCATTGTGCGTTCGTAAAACGGGAACCGTATGTACAAGCGGCGCGTATTTATGCGTGTGACGCACCTTAATGTATTAACATGAGCGCGAACGTATGGCGCATGCAGTGTGACTTGCGTTTTCAAATTTATTCGGAAGATCGAGATCTCTACGCTTTGGCTCGCGCGAATGCAAATGAGGGTCGGAGTGCATTTTGAATATAGATCGAGGTCAAAGAAGAGCCGTCTTGAATGGTCAATGGGAGACGCGTGGCTTCCCTTATTCCTTGACTTGACGAAGTCTATACTCTTCGAAGACTTTTAAGCTATGTGTGGTGCCAAAGCGAATAAATAACGCTCGCGAAAATGATATCCACATTATCTACGTTTTTGGGGGAATTTTATTGTTCACAATATTTTTCCCACGAAATTACAAAATTACATTATCATTACAATTATGTTTCTTTTCTCTCGTGTTTTTACAATCAGCATCGATAAGATTAGAATACCATCGTTTTTCTTTAGTGCCATAAACAATAGTCATATTTATATATGTATACTGTACGATGAGAGAAGACAATTTGAATAAACATGTTTCTTTACTCGCTCGTCTCCAAAAGTTTAATCAATATGACTTTTGTATGTATCAGTCCACAATTACATAAATAGTGACAACTGTTTAATTTTCAAATTTCTTTATCAAGTGAGAAAAAATGTATATTATACTTCAAAGTATAATATTTAATACGTATGATATTAAAATATTTGTTTAAAATCTATCACTTATACATAGTAATGTAAATATATATTTAATTGTATATCACATATGCTACCTTAATTATATGAGCTATGAGATTTATATATGTGATCGAAAATTTATATAAAATTAATAGTATCGTTTGTCACTGCTTTCTTGAGCTATTCATACGACCAATTAAATACAAATAATTGCCTCATGTCCACTTGCAAGCCAGTGATACTCAGACTCTGAAATAATTTTTGAATATTTTAAAAATCATATTTATATATATTATATCATTTTGCTATTATTTTCAAACATTTATATTCAGTATAAAACTTACTGATGTGAAAATATCGTATTTAAATCCTATCTCATTCTTATTTAGGAACACTCTGGACACTTGTTTCTGTAATCCCAAAATTTGGACTTTCCCAAGAATCACTTCTTTGTTAAAAGAACCATCCACTTTTGTGTTCAGTAATGTTGATTTAGTTGCAGTGAAAGATAACCACAAATATTCCTTCTGTTTTACAGAATCTGTAGATTAAAAAAAAAAAAAATTAAGAAGATCATCACAAGATATACAGCTCTATTTAATTGTACAATATATAAAATATCTTTTACCTATACTATCACCATCATCCCAATACAGTTCTCCTTTGGCATTCCCAGCTTCGTTTAATGTTACTATCAATTCAAAATTATTTCTTCTGCTCTCTGTAGTCGTTGTACTCGGTTCCTGTGCTGGAAGTATCGAGCCTCCACGAATCAATAATGGTATTTTATCGATCGGTGCAGGTAATGTATAATGTTTTCCAATAGAAAAGAAGAAATGAAGACTATAATAATCATACCATAGACCACGTGGTATATAAACAGCTATATTAGTTTTATTCTGTAAAGTATAAATTATAACGATTAATAAAATATTGAAGCATCTTATATGTGAATAATAAAATAAATAATTAGAGATGGAGAACGTACTTCTTCAAGAACTGGATTGATCATAAGCGCACTTCCCCAAAGAAATTGCGTATCAATGTCGTAAGTCTGTCGATCATTGGTGAATCTATACCACGTATATATTATTAGTACAATATGGGATATATATGAGACAAGATATCGATACATACTCAAAAAATAACGGACGTATAACTGTTTCACCGAACTTATGTGCTCTGAAGAATAAGGTATACAAATATGGTAAAAGTCGATAACGTATTCTGAGAGCATTCTTTGACGATTGTACAACCAAGTCGCCCATAGCAACTGGATCCTGCTCCTGTATATAAACACATTTATACATTATGACGAAAATATTTCCAAAATTCTATTATTAATTCATATTTTGGCATTTTCTCTCACAATTGTATTATCGGAATTATGATTTCGAGAAAATGGATAGAAAGCACCAAGTTGCATCCAGCGATTGCACAATGCTATAGTTGTGTTTCCATCAAAACCGCAAATGTCAGCACCCACCATTGGGATTTGATAGAAATTGAGTGACAAAATAGCTGGAATGCTCATCCTTAAGTCATGCCTAATAAAACAGCTTTTTAATTAGTAAACGAAGAAAGAGTACAATTATATAGTGAAATGTATTTTGAAATTACCATGATGAATAAACATCGCCTGTCCAATGGCCCGCATAATGACCGTGCCCTACCCATGTCGAACGTGAAATTATAAATGGTCTCTTCTGTCTGACTTTCCTGAGGGCACTGTACACACACATAATTTAAGATAATAAAACTTTAAGCTCTCTCTGTAAAATTTGGAAGATTATGTGAATTGTATTTCTATTTACTAATTCGTTGCGATCGCTTGACTAGTTCCATAAGTATTGTGAAGATCATAATGAGAGCCCAAATAATGTCTTGAATTCATGCACAGAGTCTTCGTAGCGAGCAAATTGCCGACAACATTGGGTAAATATTCGGGATAATCTAGATGATTATGCGTACAGCCGTTCTTATGACCATTGTAGAAGTTGGATGGTTCGTTCATATCCTTAATGCATAATTAAGATAATTTGAGTAATCGCATAATTTTTAAAAATATCAAAAACTTTTTTCTTAAATCATTGAAAACTTACGATCCATGCGCCATCGTACGCAAAACTGTCATGCATATTGCCCATCATATTTGCATAGTACTCTATTGTTTTAGGATTTGTAAAATCGGGCCATACCGTGGAAACGAGATTCCAGACTTTGCCAACGAAAGGTTTAAACGTTATACCGTCTTTTACGAATATATCTTGTTTTATTCCTTCGTCGTAAGGTAGATAAGAACCGTTTTCTTCAGAAGCGGATATACCAGCATCTATTAAAGGAATGTAATGCATTCCTACCTGAAATAAAAGAAATTGCTGTAATGTATTTGTGACTTTCGCGGATTGTGTAATAATCTTTTGTGGATATTGTATATCAATATATCATACCGAATGAATTTCTTCTACAAACTTAGGCAATTCCTTGAACTTCTCTTTATTATATGTAAAGTCATTGTTTTTGTCCATATAATCCAAATCATTCCATTGGGTATCCTATAAATACAATAAACACAATATTTACAATAATTTATAATTTTCTTGCATATCTTAAGGTGTGTTTTATAAAGAGTAGCATGTTTTATAAAGTGGCAAATATTACAAATGGAATTCCAGCTGCTCTCGTTCTATTCCATACTGCTCTGGTTTTTTCCAAGGTTTCATATCCAAATCTGATATATAAAGAATGTTGTTATCTATCATATATCAAATATGTTACACTTTAGTGATACAGTACCTGCATAAGTGGAAACCAAGAGACCAATAAGGTGGCATGAATGGTTTGCCCACGATTTCAGAATATTGTTTCACCACATCGGCTGGGGTTGGTCCCAAGAAAAAGTAGATATCGAAAATACCACCAATCGTCCTAAATGTTATAGCCGGTGTAGGCTGCAATATTACATCTAAAAGATACGAAATATTAAAACTATTTTAAAATAATGAGACATTATATAATATTCTACCGTAAAGAAAACACATACCCATAGCATTACTGTTTAAAAATAAAACTCCATGAGCCATTCCAGAATCCTCGACAACAATATAAAATGGATGAGATCCGTACAAATTTGCCTAATTAAAGAAACAAAGAAAATATTATTTGCAAAATACAGTATTAATTCATTTGTACGTAGAATAAAATTAACCAACATACGTTTTCTGTTGGTGGTTGATCTTTGTTAAATAAAGTGAATGATTGCCAATTAGTATTTAATTTTAAGCTTGATCTATGGTTGCCAATACCGTAAATATTGTTTGTTGGTAGCAAAGTGGTTATTTGCAGAAACTGATCAGCAAATATGAAACCTCCAATCCCAATAGAATTAAATCTGCGTATAAAATATACTATAAAATAATATATTAATATTTTGTTTACCACTAAAACTATAACTTGATCACTCTGTGCAAATTTACTAAAACTTTATGGATATTACTTTATAGAGATTATTCTCTGAATATACCACATAAATAATATGTACTTACAATGTTGTGCCATCACTGACTCTATCAACCTTAAAACCAGGTTTTACATTATCACTTTTAAATTGATAAGTTGTGTTGCTAGTCTTGGATAAAAATGGCTTTGGGTCTGATCTAATCGGCCATGGTGGTTCATATCGTCTTTTTAAGGGATCGTACATCTAAAAATTAAAGATATTCAATTATTTTCTTATGACATTACAGAGTAATATAAAATATTCTATAAATATTATTTATTATTACCTTTACACGCAGGATTGAACTGTCTATGCTTGTAGCTTCTACCCTTACAAGAGGCACATCATTCTTGTATATAGATTTTTTCTCTTGATTGAGAAAGCCTAAGAAATTGCTACCATCTTTACTCTGGTTAATATATTTATACAGATTCCATTCCTCGGGATAATAACAATAGGGAATAGATAGTGGCACACGTCCTGCAGTTTTATTTCTGTTAAGAGGATTCCAACAACATCCTCTATTTGTACAGGACAGCTGCGATGCTCCGTCCTCTGGATGACAATCAAAGCGTAATATTTCAGGAACATTGGTGCATTGCTTCAAACATAAAAATAATATAATAAGTAAATAGGATATAAATAATATATAATAATTGTTATCTCTTATTTTATAGCAAAAAAATTTTTATTTACTTTTACTTGAGCATTAAAAGTGTCTTGTTCAATTAGATTTTCTTCCTTTAAATATACTATTTCATAATCATACTTTTGTTGTTCAATGTGTGTATCAAAAGTATTCGTTAATATATGCTCATATTCTGTCATTTTGGTTGTATTGTTAGGTATAAAAATCGTAAACTGTATTTCTACGTTGTAGTCATTCGTGGTGGTCAGTGCCGAATTTGTAATCATAGATAAAAATGGAAAACTGAGATGACACAAAAATAAAACCACGACACACACAAAGGAAAATATTATCATTATTCGCTTTATTCTTGCACTATTCGCATTATTACTATTCTCATTATTATTATTCTTGAGATGATTTGCTTCTTCTCTTTCGTGATTTTTTCTTGTTAATGATTTGTAAGATTCTTTGTCTGACATCATAATTACACAATTATCAATTTCTGTCACAATATTGTTTGAATAATCTTTAACCATCGTATTATACTCTGATTTTCTAGGGGCACTGTGCCCACTTGCTGCTACATTAACCATTTTAAATTAAATCATATATCAGAACTGTCACAATTTTTAACTGGTTGTGCCTGAAAATAATAAAGATATTAATTAATAATAAGAAAATAATAAAGATATTAAAGGCACATTTTATATAAGAATGCACTTGTACACAAAATAATTGTTATTAATAAATCATATACTTATAAAAAATAAATAAATAAACATCTTATCATCTTAACAATATACGCATTCTTGTCTTATATAAAAAATGTATTTTTAAATTTGTTCTTGATGGGGACTATACATATAAAAGTGTCATTTCTAAAGTATTAAATTATAACCTCTCTCTGTAATCTATTGATATCACACTATAAGAATACGCGTATTGTACTTCTAAATATAATTTTTTTTCGCATTGTATATATATTATATAGAACTCACATTAAAAAATTATTTTCGGACAGAGAACTCCGCGCTCCGAGGCGTTTAACAATCTCTTATAACACATAGTGCGCATCATGTGTCACTCGTGCGATCGTGCGTCATTTCGTATGTTATTCGCTCTTGAATTTTTTTCTCATCGAAAATTCGAATACATTTGCAAATATCTAATAAAGAAAGCAAATTAGAAGGTATTATTATTATTCCAGTCGCTTTTTTTGTTGGCCTATTGTCGCCAGCGCTATGTATTCGCACATCAAATTTGAATTTGACAAGCGAAACATGCTTGTCTGCGTCTCTGTCAATAAGTCATTGCTCGGCTAAATTAGAATAAGTCCGATATGTTATCAGCATTTACAGTCCGACGCTTGAAGTTCACTTATCGTCTTATTACTCATTGTCAGTACGATAAATAGAGGATGTTGCAGACAGTTCTTTTAATCAACATGCAACCAAGCAGAGAAATTAGATATTTACACCATTATATTATTGAATTCGAGAATCACGTTCTAATCGAAGCAATAAAGCGCAAAGTTTTACACGAAAAGTTGTATTACAATAAATTTAAGATATTTGTTAAATTTTAATCAGCAACATTGTGGTACATTTTTATATAGATTTTTGTACAAAAAGTATTTACATATTTTTCATGGAATTATTAGGACAGTTCTTCTTTTCCTCTTCACATTTTTGAACAATACCTGAAAACAAAATCGCAATTTTTTTGATGTCTTGTGTAAAAAGAAGTTAGATGATATTTTACACAATATGTTAAAGTCTTACGTTTGCAAATTTTGTTTAAAGCACTAACGGTTGGTGAATCCGATATTTCTGTCAAAATATTTTTACCCTCATCACAACATCTAGCTAGCAACGGATCCAAAGGTATCGAGCCTAAGAACTCTACATTAAGTTCCTTTGACATTGTTTGCGCACCACCTGTCAAAGCTGGGAATATTTCTGCAGTACTCTGTAAAGAAAAATTTTTTATTAATTATATGTTTATATCCTTTTTTATTTGGTCTCCAAATCTTATCTTTACCTTGCATTTAGGACATACAAAGATACTCATGTTCTCAACTACACCCAAGATTGGAATGTTTACTTTTCTACAGAAATCTATCTCCTTCCTGACATCTAAAAGGGCAACTTGCGGCGGTGTCGTAATGATTATGGCACCCGTAATTCCGGTACCCTTGAGATAAGATGTCGCTGATAAGTGCTCGTCTGATGTACCAGGCGGTGTATCCAGTATAAGATAATCTAAAGTACCCCAGTCAACTTCCGACAAAAATTGCCTGATCATACCTGAATGTATGCAAATTTATATACATTAAAAAATCGAACTTAATATAATAAAAATAATAAAAAAGATGAAATTTTAAACGCAAACCATTCTTTTTTGGTCCTCTCCATATAACTGCATCACTGGGACTGCTGAGCAAAAATCCAATTGACATCAACGACAAGTTATCCTCGATATACTAGAACCAAATAATAATATACAATATTAATTAAAAGTTTTTTTTATGGACATAATATTTCAGTTTCAACGAGTTTACTTACTACAGGTGACCATCCTGATCCACTCTGATGAATTTGTTCACCAAGTGCTCCGAGTACTCTTGGTTGCGATGGTCCGCAAATGTCAATGTCCAATACTCCAATCTATACATAAAACACAGATGAGAGGTTTAAAATTTAATACAATTTAAAATATAACATTTCAATATATATCAATTAATATTTTTTTGGTTTACTTATTTATTTATGCTTTATTTATCTTGAATTTTAAATAGTAATAAAAAGAATGAGAAAAAGAATGAGGACACCAAAACTTTGGTAATCAATAAAGGACTGGTACAAGTTGATACGACATACATAGGTATCAGTTAACTATAGATATTCTCTGTCTGAGGTTATTTCCCAACAAACTAACTAATGGCATTCACTATGTTAGAATGTACATTGAAAATCACATGGATGTACTTGGAATGGGCAGAAGGGTGAGTTGTTATACCAATTTGTTTTTCAATCTTGACATAAGTATGAAATGTTATTTATGTGATAATAAAATATATGGCATTTATGTTAGGATTTATCTCTATGATATAAGATAAATAGATAAATTTTAAATGTAAGATATAAGAAATTCTTTGTATTCTTGACAGAAAACATATTTCAAGCATATCACTTTAGTTTCACTTATGATTAGTTATAACTGATTTAAACTTACATTTCTATCGGAATTATTTGCCGCAAGGCACCTGGATATCAATGATGTCACAGTACTTTTGCCAACTCCTCCCTTGCCTGAAAGCACTAGTAGCTTATTCCGCACTGAGGACAACTTTTCTTTCACGAGCTCTATGCCAGGATCTGGTTGCTTGATAGCTCCAGATGAGCACAGTGATTGATTTGGGCATCCTGCGCAAGCTGAAGCTTTGCCAGCTTTCTCACTCTGAGTCCCAGGACAGTCTGAAAATATATTTCATAAATTCCTTATTGCAACGTTGCAAATAATAAAAATAATTTGGTAGACCAAAAATAATATACACATGATGACACTACATTTTATTTAATCACACATTGTATACTTCTTAAATAATGTAAGCTCTTAAAAAAAATTATTAAAAAATTATAATATATAAAATATTATATACAAGAGAGAGATGTATAAGCATTTGCTACAACCTAACCTTAAATCTTTTGACACTTGATATATCATAGATATAACGTAAGATAAATGACATTACGATGACGATGTAATCTTAATGAATGTTAAGTTATATCTAACTAATTTAATATATTTTTAAAATGAATTGATATCAAAGAACGTATATTTACGTTCAGGAGCTTCGCTAGGTACATCTGCCATGTTGGTTCTTTATAACTCTACTAATATAAATAGATAATAGATAACATATATAAGATAAAAAATATATTTTTTTTATAACAATTTTGTAGTCTACTATATTTAACTCCAGTACTATTCTTTTTTCTTTTAAGGGATTTTTTTTATGAATGATTAAAATTCTCCATAAGTCTTGCTAATAAAAAATGTGATTCATACATAAGATGATGTAAAAAATACATTATCTTGATACAATGATTATGCTTTTCTCATAAATAATAATTAATTTCTTATTATGTAAGTGATTTTAATTATCATGTATATAATTATATTCTCATTTTTACAATTGATCAGCTGAAAAAAAATATAATTATTTCAAAAACAAAAAAAAAAAATTTTTTATATGTATATCAAAATTGAATAAAATATATAATAAAGATTTTACTACTTTTGTATTATAAATAATTCTAATAATATGCTAAGATTTTAATCTTATTTTATATAATGATGTAATATATATATTTAAACTCTTTAAAGATAATGTATTTTTTACAATTACACACTTTAATTTATAGCAACTGCAACCATGGAGTACAGTAAGAAGTTCAATGCCTTACATGGAACCAATCTTTCCAATTCGTATAGGCGATTACACCCGTACACATAACTTACTGCCATGGAGACCAAATGCTGGATTTGAGAATACAAAAGTTATTCCCTTGTAAGTAGACTCAACGTCTCTTCTATATTCATCATTTTTTCATTATTCCTATAATAATTGTAGATGTAGTTCTTCGAATTCCTTACAGATACACAGAATGATATTGATCTAACAAACTTTGATGCTGTTGTACACCATATTTCTGTCACTTTCTCTTATCTTTCTCTTGCACGAATAACCAGTACACAGGTCGAAATATAAAATACGTATATATAAAAAATAGAATTACTAGTATATATATTATTCTTTCGCAGGGCTACAAAGTCAATATCAAGTTACATACTGGATAAGAGTAATAAAATGAGTACACGGCCGTTAAAATTCCCGAATTTGATAATGGGCTATCAACGTAATCCCGTTCATGCGTCGCAAGCCGCCCTTTATACGAGATATACACCACACGAATGGTTCCAGAAACAAGTAAAGTATTACAATGAATCAAGCTCACAAAGACATTACTCTGAGAGGATGCGGAATGATGCTCTGAGAATTATCAGGTGCAACAAATTTTCTTGAGACACTATTTCTCTATATTCTCCACATTATACAAAACTGTAGTGTTGTTTAAATCCAAAATTATCTCTTAGAGATGCTGAGGAGAAGATACAACACGGTCAGTATGATACCAGCCGAAGACTTGGTGAAAGGATAAACGACATTACTTTTTGGCGCAATGAAGTGGTATCAGAACTGGAGAGAATGTTTCATGAAATTGAGAGACTTCAAGATTGTCGAAGTATCCTAGAAAAGGCAATACGAGATATTGAAGGACCTTTACATATCGCAGAGGAGTGTCTTTACCACAGAGAAGCTAGAAAAGGTAGGTAGAAAAGGTACAGTAATATTATGTAAGAAGAGTTCTGCTATCAAATCTCTTATTTCCCTCTCATTTTTATATTTTAGGCACAGAATTGGTACACGATGACTCGGAAAAATGTTTACTACGAGAAGTGGAGCATTTACGGATAAATCAAAAGAAACTAGAAGCGTGTTTGGACAAATGCAAAGATCAGGTAAAATTTAGCCTGAATATTTTAATTTTACCTTATTTTTTTATGTTCATATAATCCCTTAATCAATCAACATGTTAATTGATTAATATTATTTTGCTTGAAGTTACGAAATTGCAGAGCCTCGCAGAATCAATTGGAACTGGATTTAAAGAATAAGGAGAGTGCCTTAGGTATAGATACTATTTGTCATCAGTTGAATAATCATACTCACGGATTACAATATTATTCTGGAATTGAAAAATATGATCCATGGTAATTAATCATGACATTTGTAAATGATACTTCTAAATTATACAATAACTATATATACAATAACTATATACCGTTATTTGATTAGCGTTTCGGAACAAGAAACTTGGGCAGACGCAGTAAATAGAGTAGTGCAAAGATCGCAAACGGAACGGAATAAGTCATGTCAATTACGTACCACTGCCGAAAGTCTTATCAATAAAGTTGCTCAAGAAATGTGGAATACTTGGAGTAACACCAATAACGCTTTAGCACACAGATCTTCCGAATTACTAGAAGCTAAAAATAAGCTGCAACAACATTTGCAAAAGGTATGAAAGTTAATGCACGTATCTTCCTCAGATTAAATGTGATTTGTGAAATATCACAGGTGCAACAAGAAATATTCGATGTTGAAAAAAATTTGGAATTAATGCGCAAAGCTATCGCCGACAAAAGTTACGCGACTAAAGTTGCCCATACAAGGATGGAAGCGAGAATGCATCGTCCTGATATGGAATTATGTCGTGATTATGCCTATGCGAGGTATGTATTGTGTCTTGATAACATGGCATTATAGAACGTTGTTTCAAAATATTATTTTTTTGTAGTCTTCAGAAAGAGATTGACGAAATAAATCACCAACTCGAGAGAATGTACAAGGCACTGAAAGAACTCGAGAACCAACATCAGAAATTGCTAAGAACTCGAACTAAGTTGGAACACGATCTCGCGCTTAAAATCGATGCGATATACATCGATAAAGAAAAAGTCTGTGGTCTTAGACGCGCGTATCCTGTTAATGCACTGTTTAGATTTTAATGACCTGTTCTCTGTTAGTACCATGTTCTGAATACTGCCATTTACATTTATGAGAATATTTAATCATGTCATTTGGAAAACACTCCTAGAGGAATTTAGGCTATGTGATATTTCCATATCCCCCAACAATTTGGAAAAAAAAACATTAAATATTTATTATTTTGTACAATTATAGTAACTATTCAAAATAATTACGTTTTACTTTACTGAATGACTTCTGGCATAGCTTGGTATAGGCAGCTTAAATCCTGGTTTGGCTTCGAAGAATGTATAAGACAAAACTATTTCATTAACAAATTCCATTTTTGGATCTTCTGCGAATTCTGGATCAATATAAAAGAACACCGGCATATCGACCTTAAAACACAAAAATAACTTACAGTACATTGCTTGATTTATAATTATATAGATTATACATTTATGCAAATGTTCAGAATTTTTGCTGTTAGACAAAAAATTTATATTTAAGAGAAGAGCTAAAACTTCTGGCTAGATGCACAAAAAAATAGACTATGTGATGTTAATAAACTTACTTGTTCATGTGGATTAAGCATCTGTTCTTCAAAACAGAAACATTGTATTTTATTAAAGTATTGTCCTACTTCAAAAGGTAAAACATTATATGTGGATATTCCAATGACTTGTTTATCGGTTGGATTTGTGGCTGTGTAAAATGCTAAAGCTGTCTCTCCAGGAGCAACTGTAATTTCTATTTGCTGTGGCTTAAAGTTCCATTGCATCGATGCAGCTGTATCAGCACTAAATTTAATTTTAATCTTCCTATTTTGAACTGGTGACATTGTGCTCACTTTAGTAGCATCATGACCAGCTGATATCGTCCCACCATAACTGTATGACTGTATAATAGAAGGAATATAGCCAATAAAAGAAATGCATAGTATATTATTACAAATATTATCACATTGATAATAATAGTTACGATACTTATTGAAATAATAGACGAGACTAAATTCGACAATATAACATTTATAATTATCTATTTATAAATATCTTCAAAGAATTAGCAATTGTGTACCTGGCAAAACATTCTGTACAAAGGCACTGCGGAGTAACTCAATCCAATTACCAAAACTCCGAGTCCAGTCCAGTAGAAGGTAGTAGTGCGTAATCTTTTTTGAAACGATGTGTCAGAATGATCTTTCATTAAATTTCGCAATACGCTGGTATGTATTCGTCTAACGCAAGTTCGTGTCAATCGTTGACAGATATTAAAATACATCTTTTTGTTCTGTCAATAAATTTTCAAGGCTAACCTATAAGACCGCTCGGCATAAGATTGCGTATCGTATATGAAATTAAACTCTTCTCAAAAGCATGATAATATTAAACAATAGATTAATTATAATTCTCTTAGGCACGCGACACGCGTGTATCAGTATCGATATCGCAAAATTTATAAAATTATGAAGATAACATCGATATATTATCATGCGCCATGCAGCGCTCCATGCTGCTGCGACTTGCGACTTCAGCGCCATCAAGCGCCATCTTCGCAAATTAATATCGCGCGATAATTATTCATATAAAGTATATATCTAGCAATTTTACAAATACAATACTTTAACATATATTACTTTTAATTACTTGATGTAATTCATGTAAACGTAAATTGACGTAACACATTATCATAATACAAAATTCGAGGCGATTATATTTATCACAAGTAAAAATAAACTGAAATTGGCACAGTAAAAAAGAGCACTCTCTAACGAAATTCAAATTATTATCGCGCAGCGCGTTCTATCGGAAGTGGAATAAAGTAGCGCAGACGCAGGAGTTATTCTTCTAACGCGCCTAGAGTGTGTATCGAGTGAATGTTTCGATGTGCTTCGCGTAATTTAAATTCCTGTAAATATTCGCGTAAATAATCACAATCACAATCATAATCGCGATTTTGTATGTAACGCGACTCAAACAGGTATGCTTTCGTTTCGTTTGTCAACAAATAATGTTCGTCTATCGCGACCAAACGGAAAATTCGACTTCGCGATATCGGAATGTAAACCTCAATTTGTTCATAAAAATGCTCTTAAATTTATATTATTTATATGTAGATAATAGATTTCTCAAAATATTTTAATTGTTTTTTTGCGACTTTTCTTGAACATAAATTCACATAAGACAATATTAGCAATTCGAAATAATATTTTGATCGTAAGTAAAGGTAATGCGAAGTCGGCAGCGATATATCGAAGTCCAAGTTTCGATTCTCGCGTGACGTAGTATCGATATTTGTATAAGGGAGAGCAACTCAGCAACTGTGCTCTTCAAACCGCCGCCGGAGCATGTCGTGAGTGTTAACGTATTTCGATTTCATTCATAATTCGCATCATATTCACAATTTCAGTAATAATTACGAGTAGCGAAAGTGATTTTATGTACAATGCGATTCGAATAGCGTCGAATGTTTCTATTTCGTGCGTAGAAAGTGTTAGTGTTCGCGATTTTCTATACGTAGGTTCGATTCCGCGATTTCGGGATATAAATGTTAGTGTTCTCACCAAAATCGAGTGATGTACTCCTGATTGGTAAGAAATTATTGTACTTCTTTAGATGTTTTTTGTCTGTATGTGTCGTAATGTAGTGCAATATTAAAATATTTCGCTGTTAATTTTCTTAAACTCGTATGTAGGCTATACATATTTAGATTCGAAATGTGTGTGTGTGCGCGTGCATGTGCGTGCGTGTGCGTGCGCGCGCGCGCATGTGTAATGTGCGTGTATGTGTGTGTGAATGGAGAAAAAAAGAAAATAGATTTTCATTATTCATGTTTGCAAAAAAGATAGAATAAAATTTACATATATATATTTAAAAATGCTTATAGGTAAATGCTTACCAACTGGATAGGTGGACAATCCTGATGATCCTGAAGGATTTATTGGAATCGGCGTGGGAGGATTCAAGAACAGCGGATTGACAAGAGTATGTAGATAATTGTTCATAAAAAAAAAGTAAATTTATTTCGTACATATTTTGTTATGAATCGATTTCTAATTTTTTTTTCTCATTTTACAGCGCAACTCTGGTCTTGTCAATCTTTTCGTCGATGTACAGGTAAGAACACATTGGTCATAGTTGAGACAACTATCCATCAAAGTTTTTAGAGTTTTGAACTTTTTTATACATATCCATATGATTTGTTAAAAAGATTGGTTCCTTTTTACGCAACTACGTCCAACTATGAATTGTAATATTACGTGTAACTTACTATTTTATTTTTACTTTCTGTCTAAATATCGTAGTTTCATTGTATTTTCATTGTAGAGAATATTTTATGAAACGAAAATATTCGCAAATAACTTATAATGATAATAATAATATATTATTTGCTATAGTTTTATAACCTAGTTGCAATTATTCAATTACAATTGTACTATAATGTTGAAATATTCATATGCACCGCACTTCATAAAATCACGCGTTATTGCAAAAATATTGCATAAATTTATTCGATGGTACAAAACTTTTTTTACATATGTAATCTACAATAATCTCTCTACAAATAATTATAATAAATATATAAAACAAATAAACACAAATATTATAATTTTAAATTGCTGTGAATGAAAAAGAATTCATAGATAAATATACATCAATACCATTTTAAATGTTAATACTATATTAACAATTAATCCTTCAGGTAATAAAACAAAAGTAATAAAACAAAATAAAAAATGTATAAAAAAATAAAAATATACAATTTTTTTAAATTCTTTATTTGGATTTATCTAAAAAATTATATCTTTAATTACTAATCTAAATTAATCAAGACTATCTAGAAGATTAATGGAATATTAGGTTAATAATAAGTTATTAAATTATTTATCTAATTGTTAATAAATTATTCAGGATTTAAATTCGGTAAGTTACACGTAATATGTAACATTACAATATAAATTATTTGTGTGCAATGTAATTACACATATATGCAATAACAGTCAATTTTCTTATACTGGTTGGAGATCGAAATCATAATCCTTAACTAGTATAGTATAACTACCTCACAAAAAATATATATATATATAAACTTAATAATAATTAAATTTTACATTATTTAAACGATCAATGTATAAATTTTAATGAATATTATAGTTCTTATTGCATATTTATTTATGAAAAATGCAATTCGTCTTTAATTATACATTTGTTAATTGAGCACAAAAGATTAAGATTTACATAATTTGGTGTACCTAAAAAAAACTGCACAAAAGTATAAATAATTGAAAATGTACTAGTTAAGGAATAATGATGCACTTTTTCTACATTGCATAAATAGAAGACATTATAATCGCACATTGATGTGCATATTGCAAGGTAGGTTCAGTCGATAATAATGTATAATTTATATGTAACGTGCTTACCCCATAGAAATTTAATTTTACCATAAAGAGATAAATATTTTGACTGAAGCTTCTTGTTTTTCTATGAAATTTTAAGTCATATCGTGCTATGCAAAGCACAAATATTGTTTCCGATGGAAAAAGCAATTTAAATATTCGTTAAGGATATTTTGTCTGTTTAATTTTTTTATTTTAACTGAAATTTTTATATCAATTTTTGGTAAACTGAGAACGTTGAAGTATATTGGCCATTATATGTATAATATAAAGCATAAAATTGTTTACGTGGTACAATCACCCGTAAAGAGCTCAATTAAAGTTTGTTAGATTTTTTATAATTATCGTAAATAATTATAATATATTTATAATTATAATTATATATTTATATAATTATCGTTTTATACGCATATATATCGTATCTCGTTTATATTCTATTGAAAAACTATAATACTCGAAATCTCAAACGTAAGGACTAGAGCATATATTTGGCACGATAAAGAGGTATTTGCAATCGTTTTCTAATATCTATTTTCTTTGCATCGATCACTTTGACCCGTTGAAGTACAAGACTCATAGAAACGCGCGAAACAATGCAATTTTTATTTTCTTTTATATATTCTCGACAACAAAGTAAAATAAATAGAAATAAGCCGCTTTCACGACAAAATTAATATTAAAATATAATAACATGCAATAAGTATTTAATAAAAAATTAATAAAAATATTAAATAAGGAAGGAAAATTCACATAAAAAACAATTGCTCAAGCTATTTCTATATATTTGCCATTTGTGTAATTATATATTTCATCATAATTAACGTTTCTTTGGTAATAATATCATAAAAAATTTTTTAATAAAAAACTTATTAAATTTAATACAAAGTTAGCAGAACAGCTTCTGAAATATGTGCAAAAGAACATAGAAAAAAACATTTCATTTATTTCTCGAAATTATTTCTATGAATTTTGTTTTTCAATTTTTCAACCGGCCAATTTCTGCATACTGTTTATTTCATGAAGTCTTTGACTTCAAAAAGTTGAGACGGATTTAACTACGACTATATGTTTTTATATACACTCAGTATAAATATCTAAACTAATAGATGCACTATTTACGTGCAGCCTCGTCGTTGCGTTGGATACTTATATATCTAAACATGATATTAATGCGATGGACATTTGTAGTCAAGCATCTAGACACCGTATAAAACTCACTATAAATTACTACTCTTCCTTTGGCACAAACTCGACGATCACACGCATCACAAACATTGAAAATACAGTAATTCCGAAGCTATTCTTTATATTTTTAAATTTGTATTAAATGTTCCTATATTTTTCGCGTTTCCAAAAAGGTGATTCCGATACAACAGACTAAGTACAATTATCATTAACCATAATTATTACTCAAGTATATGTACCGTAAAGCGCGCGCACTTTTAATGGCGTTTCTTTCTTTGCACTGTTGATATTTGTTATTTATGGTATTTCTGAAATCAGCGTTCTTTATCTATGCAGTTATATTTGTATTAGATCAATATCTTTGGCAAATCTCGCAACAGAGTTTAGTTAGGTACTTGTGGACTTAATTCGAAATTAGATACGGCTCTTCTATCGATGATTTATAGCTTGATAATATTGCTTTCTTTGTAGAGAATAATATTCAGCATCACGCCATGAAATTTTCTTGTAATCTTATTGGCATTACAACATACTGATGTTTATCAGCAACTTGCTTATATTCAGATTTTTTTACAAGTAAATATACATAATGTTTAACAAAATTATAAAGTTTAAAAAGTTTTAAACAAGCTTCCTAAAATTGCACATTCTATTAGATAAACTTATAGTGCGTAAGGATATGATAAATAATTATTTTCGGTACTTTGGCTTTTACAAGATCACAGATCATATAACCAACCGACTGACGAATAAATAATTTAATGAATATATGTATAATACATACGATTGAACGAGTAAATAAGAAACTAAATAAAGGAATAGAGACGCGAGCGATTTTAATTGGGGGATGAAAGTGGCATTTTAATTACGCGACTCGTAGCTGCAGTTCGCATAAAGATGGATCCTCTGATGGTCTCGCAGGTGATGGCGATGCTTGAACCGCTTTTTGCAATTCGCACATTGAAATCTAGGCCCGACACCGCATTCCAGGCGCAAATGCCTCGTCAGATTGCACTTGTGCGAATAAGTGCGACCGCATTTTGGACAGAGAAATGGCGGCCCATCCTCCGCTTCCTTTAATCGCTTCCAAACTGAAACATTCGTCAGAAAGGATACAGTGAGAGAACACACACACACACACACAAGCATACATTCTCTCTTTTGTGTTCTCGCAAGCAAACGTACACAAACTAGAGAAGCATTAGGCGGCCAAATAAAAATACCGGATATACATACAGCGATGCAGTATACAACTATCCCACAAATCAGGGCAATCATCACACAGATTTTTCTTTTCGACGAGAAGTAGATCTCTCTCTTTCTCTTTTTCTCTCTCTTGTTGTTCTTACGTACGCTGATCTTGCGTCGCGACGTCTCGTAGCTTCTAGTTTCTAAACTGCATGCATTCGCGAAGCGGGCGTTTTGTGTGAGACGAGTTACCTTCGATGATTTTGCTTGATAATAATTGCTTTGCGCTACGGTGTCATAACAAAAACGTATTTCTATGACAAATAACTTTCAATTATGATCTATTTCAGGGATGGACAAATGACAATTGATTTAAATACTCAAATTATATTAAATATTATTATCGATTTAAATATTTTTAATTAAGTATTAAAATTCAGCATTTTTATATATACTTATATATTATATTCTACAATTATATTTTATTTATTATAATATATTGTTACTTGTCATATTTTATTATTATTATAATCCTTTATCGTACACAGCAATTATTAAAAAAAAATTTAATGTTTATTTCATATATTTTTTAAATATCTCATTAAATGCAAATATAAAACCACTCAATCCTTGTATAATTCATATCTTTAAAAAATGTTTCTTTAGTAGGTTAATCAACCTATATTAATCAACATCACAAGATTTGTCTATCCCCGATTTGTGACATTACTTTTCAAATATTATTGCTACATGCATTTAACAATTATCTACGTCTGATTTTAATACACATAATAAATATATTAGAAGAACATTAAGATGAGAAATAACGGTAATGTCGGTTGAACGATCGTAATATAACTTCGGAAACCTTTCGCAAAGAAATCACGCGTTAGTGTCTAATTTATCAAAAAATTCAAAGATTTACGATTGAGACGTCAATTGCAGACGTCAATTATCGAATGACAAAATGCAGCAGGGAGTTAGTATCGGAGGGCACTATTTAAACATTAATAAAATTTTATGATTTATATAAAATATATATGCGTATTTATTTTGATTGCAGTTAATATAGTACGTATATGTAAAGATATATGTATATATTTGTGCACATATCCGTGCAAATATGTGTATATAAACTGTAAGTCTCTATGCGTATCTTTACATAAGAAAAGCTCATGATATACGATTCTTCGCATATCATAAGCTTTCCTTGTCTAAGAGTTAATATATCTGTTGAATATATAACATATATAGACATACATATTATTCAGACTATTTGTTTCATTGGCATTATTATTTAACTTGTTTATGATCTATAAATATAATAGAGCTATATTGCTATTTAACGCATCTAGTGCACTTCGTGTAGCGAAAATACACAGCATAAATTCTTACGTTTTTAAATAATTATTTGCTCGTATACGTTAACATACGTCATAACTATTTTGCACCTTCGGCGATCACAGTTGATTTTGATAATAACAAAATGACTTTAATTCTTTCAAGTCATTCTCATTATCGGCAAAAGGATAGACCAGAAATATATATAAACAAATATACAAGATGTTTCGAAAAAAGATGCAACTTACTTGCAAAAAATTTACTTTACAATTTTATAATTTTAATTCACTAATTATGCATTTCAATTAATTGTCTCATAAGATATATATGCATCTTTCATAGACGTCTTGTATAATATGGGATTAAATCACTTACAATTTTTTATTATTATCTATATATAACTAACAATATATAACTATAGTAAACTTACTGCTATGTTTAATGGCAAAAATACAATTTAAACTTGTCATAATTTCGAATTCCGTCGTTATTGAGATACTTGTCAATAAAAATCGCTTGAATAAAAAATAATAATGGCAGTGAATCAGTCTATAAATGTAAATATAAAATCTGCTTCGATATAGCTGATAACAAATTCAGCATATTAAAAAAAAAATGTAATCGGTCTGATTAGAGCCGTTATTACATAAATTCTCTCTTCTATATTTAACATAAATATAATCTGGAATATATATATATATATATATATATATATATATATATACACACAATATATATAACTATACATATATATATATATCTATAAAATTTAAAAACTAAACAGGTGGTAAAAAATTTGAACACTCATTTATAAAACTCGTAAAAATAATCGGCTTTGACTTTAATAATCTTATCGGTATTTACGTGAGTTTTTTGAGTTTATTTTATAGATTTATTTACTAATTATTATAGCCATTTTTTATTAGATATCATATATGTATTCGCGAAATTGCAAATTTAATTAATTAAGATAAGTAATAAAAATATTTCTCTTGTTAATCTTCGTGATAATTTCGTTATCATTCGGTAAAGAAATGACTAAATCAAGTATCATTTTAATAAGAATTTCTTGTAACTAATTCTCGCCTTGTAACTATACACGTATATAATTTTAGACAGTAGAGTTTAAAATTATCTATATAAAATGATATATCAAGGTTTTATATCAAGGTCTTATCTCTTGATTATTACTATATTACTTATAGTATTCTTTGGAAGACTTAGTGACTATACACATCAGAAATGTGTATTTAATTAGAGGCGATCACTTTGCTTATGTTTCTTTTGATTTTCCACTCGGTCGTAAAACACTATAAATTAGTTTTTTGTCATATATGGAGAGAAAGAGAGAAGAGGAGAGAATCAAATACATTCTTAAAATATATTTATGATAAAAATATTTAATGTTGTACTAGATTAAGTAAGTCTCTCCTCAATTAATGAAAAATAAACTCATTTAAAATTAAGTTTTATATGAATAAAGCTTAACTCTGCTCTTTTCTCTTTGAAATCAATTAAATTTTTTTTCAAATCAATTAAATCTATACAACTCTATAGTTGTAGATATTTAGTTTCTAGATTTTTGAACATTTATTGTTTACAATTAACCATAAAAATAACATGTGCACAAGAAAAAAGAATAAAATGCAGTGGCATTTTTTCCCTAAAAATTCAAAGAAAATAGTAGGATTATGCTATTAAATTCAGAAAATTAATCTTTCATTTAAGATATATGATATTAAGAATGAATATACGAAGAAAAAACAATGAGATACATCTATTACATTTGCAAAAAAAAAAAAAAAAATCAGTTTAAAGGAATTTCAAGAACCTCAACATTGTATTGTCTTAATATCTACTAAACTTTTGTCGGTCGCTCATCCTCTTGAAATTTTCAATAATGTATTACGATTTTGCACCACAAAATGCGTATAATCTTTGTAATGCTTTTACTGTTCACTGGAAACTTTTGGAGTACTTTTGTCTCGCGTAATATTAAATGGCACTGAATGGTCTCAAGGTTTCTGATGAGTTCTCATGTGTAATACGAGATTATGTTTATGCTTCGACTTCTTGTGGCAGATGGGACATTCGAACTGTGGTTCCACACCACATTCAAATCTCATATGCCTGTTGAGCGAATGCGGCCTAGTGTAGGCATTGCCGCAACGCGGACAAGAGTAATCGCGATTACCCGCGGTTACCTGATTACTGTTGACTTCCATCAGTGGTTGACTGTTTGAGATCTTCTCGGTGGTAGCGTTGTTGCCGGGACAAACGCTTGCCTCAATCGCGGTTGTTCCCGTCGTTGTTTCCTCCGTTAACTGGTTCTCCGCCATCAACCGAAGATACATCGTCTGGTAATGATAGTACCATTCGATAGCGGCACCTGGCGAGTACTTCCGGTCTAGAAAACACACAAGAGAGTCAGTAAAGCTCTGTTAAATACGTTGCGCCCTTTCGCCGTAGGGATTGGCGATCACACGATTAGTTTAGAAGGGATTATTATCGATCACGACAAGGACACAGACGTACACAGCACGAATTGAGTTATACGCAACCATTCACCATGAAAGCAGCTGTAAACAAGGTGCCCTTGATGTCTGAGATTTTGTTGGTCATAGGATCTATTTCTTGAAAGGAGAGGGAAAAATATTGTTTCTTCTTATTGTCGACGAACAAATGTATTTAGGTACATTTAATGTGTATTATAGAAATTATAGTTTTTACATTAAGAATATTTTTAGACAGCAATCCGCATTGTTCATAGACATGTTAATGAAAACTGTAGATTCGAATGCGCTATAATTGATCGTGTACATCACGTGTACATAGTTTTGATTATTTTCGCTGAAAACTTTAAGAGAAGCAAAATATTTTCTTTAATATATAAACGCAACATATATTTCTCTTTGTATGTTCATAACTTTATTATTTATTGGCCATTCAAACTAACTTTTAACATATAACTAACTTTTAACATATAATATATGATAGTTAATACATAATAAAAATATATAATAAATATTTTAGCACATAACATAAAGTACAAAATAACGAATTTTGTTGTAGTTTTTAAAAATAGGAAGAAATTTTATAATAAATTTTGATAATAATGTATTGGGAAATATGTGTGTTTCAATTTCTATTATGAAGGACAACAAAAATTCTATAGTAAATATCAGTATAAAAAATATCGCAAACTTAATACAGAAATAATTTTTCTACACAACGTTTCGGCTCTTGGGTACGGGCCCTTATCAAATGTTTCTATAAAAATAACGAAAAAATTTTTTGTATATTGACAATAAGAAACGAACCGCAATTTGGGATGTAATGTGCAGGATATTTTTAAGAACGTTACCTTTCAAGCTGTCAAAGTGAAAGCCGTGATATTACTAAAGTCGAAAAAGAAGACATGTATATAATATTACAATGTCTCGCGTCCAAATAACATAAACATTACAAAGACAAAAGGAACAGACTTTACTAAAAACAACAAACAATCATACTCTGTGTATTAACGTGTCATATATCGGATTTATCTGTGTCTTTTTGGAGATTAATATTGTTGTTAAATTTTTTTATAAAAAACATCTCAGCAATCTCTCTTTTCTTTCTATGTTTTTCACAGTGCAAAATTTTTGGTTCATTCCAATTAAAATCATGTCCGTATGTGAACCTATGTTTGCTAATTACACTGTGGTTACTAGGATGTTTTTTAATGTTTCTGCAATGTTCATTTACACGTGTAACTAGTTGTCTTTTCATTTGACCAGTATACGTCGCATCACAATCATTACATTCAATCATATATACGACATCAGCATCAATCGATTGATGCTAATCAGAAAACTGATGTCGTATATATGATTGAATGTAATGATTGTGATGCGACATATACTGGTCAAACGAAAAGACAACTAGCTACATGTGTAAATGAACATTGCAGAGACATTAAAAAACATCCTAGTAACCACAGTGTAATTAGCAAACATAGGTTCACATACGGACATGATTTTAATTGGAATGAACCAAAAATTTTGCACTGTGAAAAACATAGAAAGAAAAGAGAGATTGCTGAGATGTTTTTTATAAAAAAATTTAACAACAATATTAATCTCCAAAAAGACACAGATAATTTAAATCCGATATATGACACGTTAATACACAGAGTATGATTATTTGTTGTTTTTAGTAAAGTTTGTTCCTTTTGTCTTTGTAATGTTTATGTTATTTGGACGCGAGACATTGTAATATTATATACATGTCTTCTTTTTCGACTTTAGTAATATCACGGCTTTCACTTTGACAGCTTGAAAGGTAACGTTCTTAAAAATATCCTGTACATTACATCCCAAATTGCGGTTCGTTTCTTATTGTCAATATACAAAAAATTTTTTCATTATTTTTATAAAAACACTTGATAAGGGCCCGTACCCAAGGGCCGAAATGTTGTGTAGAAATATTTGTATTGGCCAGTCGAATTTAATAAATCACTTTTATATTTTTATTGATCGCTGGCGACTTCAATTTAATTATTTGATATGGAAATAATTTTAATTTACTGAAATACATATATTTGACTTTTTACTTATGCAATAAATAAAGAGATTATTCACACTCGTAGTAACGTTAATAAAGAAATACTTCTTAATCTTTTATTTATCATTATAATATTTATGTAACAGAAAATGATGTCGCATAGAGAATTTCATTTTTCGAAAAATCTATCTCTATCAACATTATGCTGATAAGTCCTCAGTTTCAATCGCTTTAAATCTCGATCACAAATATTTTGAGCATCGTCTCTCTCGAGAGACGCGACTCATATCAGGTCACGTTCTCTTAATTCGTGAACTTGCTCGCATAAGTCACGCTCAGGAAAGGAAAGAGAGTCACCCGCCGCGATGCGCGCTGATATGATTTCGTAATTCGTATCGATATTTGAACTTTCGATCGCACATGTGACACGAGAACTTTTTCTCCTTGTTGCCGCAGTCCACCCGTTGGTGTCTCTTCAGGCTGTCCAGCCACTTGTATTTCTTGCCGCAATCGGTGCAGATGTAATGGGTCCGTATCATTGGCGTGTAAGAGTCCCCGCTGTACACCTGAGCCTGCGTGACCGAATAGTCACCAGGTACCGAAGTGTCATGCACCTTCGACGGCGGATACGACTTGCTCGGGAATGATTGCAGAGACTCTTGGCTCTCCTGACCTCCGATGCTGCGCGCCTTCCTCTCCAGCATCCACAGTGCGTCGTACTCCTCCGGCTGATCCGCTCCTGCGACAAGAAAGCAGAGCGTCGGAGATTAGGCGACGTCCGAATCGCTTAAAACGTGATCGAAGTTACGAAGAAAACGCGTCGCGTCGCGGCTACTCGATTTGTGATCGAGATGTATGAATGAACGGCATGCAGCCGATATCAGGAAGCTCGAGGCTGATAAGAAGGTTCCCGGTGCAGAGCGCATGAGATGCTCTTGGCTTTATTTGCTCTGTAATGCTCTGTGATATTCCAAGTTATTTCGTTGTTAGTGTTCTCTATCCGTGCATAAAAAAAGAATCTCTTTTACTTAAATCAAATTTTGCGATTAGAAGTTAGGTGAATAGAATGTTTGATATTATTCGATTTAATTGATAACGTTTCATTTCATGATTGAACGAACTTCTATATAGCACATATTATCATTTCGCTTAAGATATAGAAGCGTACAGGAACTACAAATGACATCATTGTTTTTCTTTATATCTAAAAAGCAATTATTTATTTATTACACAATTATTATTGTCGCGATTATTTTAAAGCAAACTAAATCCTATGATGTTTACTTTTCACGTGTATGTACATATCCGTGATGTTTTGATGCTTTTATTTATAAAAAAAGAAACTTAATTATAATTATGTATATAGAATAAATTGAATACGTACATGCATATATGTATATATGTATGTGTATATATTACATTATTTTAGTCTTATATATCGTTTGTTAAATAAACTCACAATCATTGCTTAGAAGAAAAATTTTTATTTGCTGATGATGTGTGTGTAACGTGAAACATATTTTATCTATGTGAAATCAATATCATTTTCTAATGATCTGCACAAGCGGTAATTGCTAGAATCGAATGAAATTTATATAAGTATTTTCTACGCCATAAAATTTTACATCACGCACGAATAATATAAAGACTTATTTACATTTATTACTTTTTTGAATTTTGCTCTATACACACTTATTTCATAGATATCACCTAATAAAGTTCGTGTAGCATAATGTGAAGCTAAATCTCTCATCGACAATATGCAATAAAAACACATATAGCTCCCTAGTTGTTACGCATTCTCAATAGCATTCTGAAGCAATATATCGCGCGTTTAATTAATCGAATTTTATAATCTGGTTATGAAAAAATCAGTCATTGATGTGATACGTCAGTACATTTTACTTCTTTAAAAGCATTTAAACAACTGAGATATATAGCTGACATTTTTATCGAAACATCTTAATTCCGAATATAATTTGTATTAAAGATTGCATTATTTAATCACGAATCACATACTTCTCTCTCTCTCTCTCTCTCTCTCTCTCTCTCTCTCTCTCTCTCTCTCTCTCTCTCTCTCGTGACTGTTTGAAATCGATCAATATTGTGATAAAATCTCTTCTTATAAGCTCGTCTTGTCCACTTTTAAAGAATGGTTACTTTCTTTGTCACCACACACTAATCGCTGGTGCCGGCGCAAGGTATCCAGTCTTCTGTACGTCTTGCCGCATTGATTACAATAGTATTCCTGCTGTTGAAGTCTCTCCAACGTCTCTTGCCGATCTTGAAATGATGCCAGAAACTCGTCGCACTTCTGCTGATGACGTTTCAGACTGTCGACCCTCGTGTACGCTCTACCGCAGCCGTCGCAGCGGAACTGCTGGCAGGACTTGGCATTTTTCTGGACCACATTGGCTTCCACGCTGTTCAGGATCGGCGAATCGCAGAGTAAGTAATTCAACTGACCGTGGAAGGGTACCTCGCAGACTTCCGGTTCCTCGTCGTTGTTCTTTTCCGCGACGCATTGGACGTCCTCGTCTGCAAAGACATGTTAGTCCGTTAAAAGATAAAAATGCGAGGCAAGACGTGCAAAACGACTGGCAAACGAGCAGCATACAGCCAGCAGCATGCATAATCTCATGGATTACCTTCTGATTTCGATTTTGGTAATCGTAGGGTATAAGATTGTAGAAAGGCTAAAGTTCTCTCGAAAATTTTAATTGTTAGTCATAAAAATGTTTTTTTTTTCGAAGATTTCTTTTATCGCGAAAAATTACAAGAAGGATAATAAGAAGTTTGCGCGACATATTTTTTTGTATAACTTTGAATAAAAAAATGATTAGGGTCTAAAAATTCAGCAAAGAATCTATCTTCTCGGAATTTGTAGATATTTATTGATTAAAAAAATAATGACGATGCGTGGACATATATTTTCTTATATTGATATACACACATTGCAAACTACAAATTTATCTTAAATGTACATGTATATGTTTGGTATCAAACATATGAAATACAAAAGCTCCATATTTGCGGAGATTGTAAAATTGTCTGTTTAGGATCGATTTTACAAAATTGTCGTGGATATAAAAATCGCGATTATGAAAAAGACTAACATATAGAGAAAAAGACTAAAAAGGAAAAGAATTGATAAAATAAAGAAAAAGTGAATGGAAAAAAAAAATACCTATTTTTATTTTTCATTTATTTTTCCTGAAATTAAAAGTTAAAGTCTCTTAGAAATATTTAAAATAAAAGCATTAACTAGTTTCTTACTTTGTATATTATATGTATATAATATACATATATTATATATATATAATTTTATTATATACATGTAATTTTATTATATAGTACACTTACACTTTGTATAGTTGTTGTTTCATATTATTTTTATTAATCCGCAAATAAGCGATTTAATATGCAAAACTACTACAGTGGAGATAGAGAACGATTACGCGAATATACGAAATATATATATAAACAAGGAATGCGCGAATATGGAGCTTCTACAAAAGTTAAGATAATTATAGAAATTATAGCAGATAGCGTTATATTAATCTTCCGCTTCATTGTGTTGTCAAATCAAATCTATACAATACTTTTCCCAATCCCATAAAGGAGCGCAAAAAATATTTTAATATTTTAATAAGATTCCTTTATTTCCCAAGATTTTATTTATAAAGGATCGATTAGCATACTATAGTTTCTATAAATTTAAGTAATACTCGCGATATTATTTGAAAATATTTCTTCTCAAGGAAAAATTGTCACGCATTTTCATGAAATAAAAAAGTTAAAGAAGTCTAAATATAGATCGATTCTAGCATTAGAATTTATTGCGGTTCTTCCTTTTTTACTAATGACGCATGAGCACTCTTTATGTGATTGTGTAAAGATAATGGCTTCTCGAACTTCTTGTCGCAAACGGGACAGCATCTAGGCTTGCTTTTCGCTTTACAGTATAACTTCTCGTGTCTTCTAAGACTATCGAGTCTCGAAAAATTCTTTCCGCATTCTTCGCAAACGAGCGTGGTAATCTTCAGCTTCTTTCGACGATGTTCTATGCTTTCCGGAGACAATTCGTTGTAATCGGTGGTCACGAATTCGAAGCAGCTCTGTGAGATATCCTCGTCAAATTCTTGTGTTATGAACGGCTCGGTTAACCAATCGCATAATTCCGTGTCATCTATAAAAAAAATAGGAAACGCTCATTAGATTTACATCTCGATCATCTAAGATTCGCGAAGCTGAGGAACAGAAAGAAACTGCGAGGGAAAAATTCTATAAGCGCATGCATTCGGAAAAAGTGATCATGTGTGAATACGCTATTATTGACGAATTAGAAAAATAGGATCTTTGATAGGGAAATATGAGAATCTTGAAGAAGAATCAGCAATAGACATATTACATTTATGAATAAAAGATTAGAAAGTATAATAGTAATTTAGTAGACATTCAATATATATATTAGAACAACCTTTTAATTAAAAAAGTGATTTTGATGGATTCAAAAGAAGGAGAGAACCTATATAAATAAATATCTGTTTTTTTATAAATGTTTTTTATTTATTGTTTCAATAGGTTTTCTGAGAGAGAGAGAGAGAAGAGAGAGAGAGAGAGAGAGAGAGAGAGAGAGAGAGAGAGAGAGAGAGAGAGAGAGAAACGTTTTGTTAATGTTTCTGTATGGCGATGTTGTATATTTTACATTTTTGTTAACACAATATAAATAAGAATATAATATAATAATGTAAAACAGATTTAAAAATAGGGGAAAAATTCACAAAGTAACTAAAATATAAAAAAATAGTCTCTTCTTTAAAATACACTTTTCACACATTATGTTATTTGTAGATTGCTTTATTTCGATATAGTCCATGCAACAACAAGATATATATATATATATATATTATAGAGATACATTTAATTATTATCATATGTTTCGTAGAGATGATCGCAAAATACAACAAATCATAAAATAATCACGATTATTCAACGAAAAAATGTTCGTCGCGAGAAAAAAAACGATTACTCTAGATGATGCTTCAAGTTCATATGCTTGGTAAATTCGTATCGACGGTAGAACATTTTCTTGCAAATTTCGCAATGCCATTTGGGTAGTTTGCCGCACTCCAATCTCTGATGCCGCCGTAGATTATCCATCCATTTGTATCCCTTGCCGCATTCGCCGCACATGAAATACTGTTCCTCCGGTGCCGTCACTTTGCCGCGACTTAAGGAATATCGGGATATATTGGCGTTCAGCTTGAATTCGCTAATCTCGTCCATCAGGGTGCCGTCTGGAACACGGAAAAGATTCTGTTATTTTCGCGAAACTGATAACGATAATAAACTGATAACATATAATTACACGAATATTGTTTAATTTAATTATATAATTAATCAATATATCGTGATCTATATTCATATTCATCATTACATCAACAAAACACAATTAGAACGCATTCGTTAAATGTTAATATTGTCATATTAAAAATTTATACTTTAATAATAATTTACTTCTTTCAGTGTAGAAATTGATTGCTAAAACATATATCTTTACGATTCCTGAATTTTTAATTATGGTTCTGCTAATAACTATTGAGTATTATTTGAATACAGACGAAATTGAAACTCCCCACATAGTTTATACTTTTCACATTTTTTATATTATTAGATCTAGTTTTTGGTTAAATGAATTATAACGCATTCTTCGTTCATATGTATATGCTAGATTGAAAGATGATGTTATGCTGTAGAGGAAGTTACGTTGTATAGCACAGAAATTCTGCATCGTGTGTTTATTGTTACGTAGACATTTGGAAATATAATAGTTCTCTCTTTATTGAAAACGTAAATTAACTTTGAGTAAAATACAATTGTTGACTTCTACAAGATTCATGTACGAAATCAGTAGCAAAAATTTAGGATTACAAATCTTATACATTAATTCACTTTGTTGGTGCGCTTTATTATATACATATATTCATCTTATTGTTACATTACATTAGTTTTAAGTAGAGAGAGGCATATTAAAGAACTAATCATATTTCTGAGTGAAAAAGGATTGCGTTTGAAATTTTAATGTGTTTAACGTATTAATGTTTTTCAAATTTGAAATCCAAAATTACTTTACTAGCTAAAAATATTATAGAAAACAGTTACTTATAAGGCGATGTTTATTCGTATCGTGAAATTTAATGCGTTATAAGAATTGTCGTTAAATTAATTATATTCTTTTAATATAATATTATTCTTAACTAAAGACAAGTAGTTAAGAAATAGTAATTTAATTCAATGCGTATGTATACATGTGTATATACACATATATGTTTCCATACATATGGGCAATTCCACGTCAAATCGAACAAAAATTGACCTTTTTCGACTTTGTATTTTTTAAATCAAACGAAACTTTTTTCACGTAAAATATACATAAAATAAGGAGATACGTATTTTTGTATTTGTCCGAAATATTTTTTTTTGCAGAAGTTATAAACAACAAAATTTTCGAAAAATAAAGAAATTGTCAACTTTAAAAATTAATATCTCTGGTTATATTTGTCGTAGAGAAATGTTCAAAAGTGCATTTTAAAGCTAAGGAAACAACCTTTTTATAAAAATAGTTTCAGTTACAAGAAATTGCTAATTACAATTGTTATAAATAATTGAAATATTTAATAATTTTTTTCACCAAAAAATACACTTCTTAAAATTTTTGAAATAATGCTATTTCATTTTCCATTTTATTCTGAAAGTGTACATATTTTTTATTTTATGGAGAATCGATAGATTCTATTCTTTATATATTTTTAATGAATGAGGCGCCGCGCCGTGCTCGCGTCACTGGTTCGACCAAGTAGTATGCTACGCGCTATGGCGCGCCGATTTCTTCGGAAATTTTTTGTAGGAAGAATGTACAGTATGAATGACATAATTTATAATGTGATTACATTCAACATTATAAATTATATTAAATGTAATCAACATTATAAATTATGTCATTCATACTGTGCATTCTTCCTACAAAAAATTTCCGAAGAAATCGGCGCTAGAGCGTGGCATACTACTTGCTCTAACTAGTGATGCGGCACGACGCGGCGCCTCATTCATTAAAAATATATAAAAAATAGAATCTATCAATTCTCCATAAAATAAAAAATATGTACACTTTCAGAATAAAATGGAGAATGAAATAGCATTATTTCAAAAATTTCAAAAAGTATATTTTTTGGTGAAAAAAATTATTAAACGTTTCAATTATTTATAACAATTGTAATTAGCAATTTCTTGTAACTGAAACTATTTTTATAAAAAGATTGTTTCCTTAGCTTTAAAATGGATTTTTGAAAATTTCTCTACGACAAATGTAACCAGAGATATTAATTTTTAAAGTTGACAACTTCTTCATTTTTCACGAAAATTTTGTTGTTTATAACTTCTGCAAAAAAATATTTCGGACAAATATAAAAATACGTATCTCCTTATTTTATGTATATTTTACCTGAAAAAAGTTTCGATTAATTTAAAAAATACGAGGTCATCTCTTGTTTGATTTGACGTAGAATTGCCCATATATGTACAATACATGTATTTATATATAATTAAATTGATGGTTGACTTTAACGCAAACAGTTGGGTATAGCCATTAAGAATAAAAATTTTTTATAAAAATGGTAGATACATGTTTTGTACATAATTATTATGAGAAATAATCTTCGCTTAATGAATTACTATTACCAGGTACTATAGCTGTATACACTTTAGTTAATAAATACATTCATTGGCGTAAAACGCATTTTTAAAAAATGCAGAATTTTTTGCAATATTTAACATATATCAGAATGCAATGTCTTGATAGATCCATTATTAAATTAAAGTTAATTATATAATTATTGAATATATATGTGTATCTTCTCAGTTTCTCATTGTACGATTATTCGTAACAGAATTTCGATTGAACAGAATGATAAAAGCAATATAAAATATATTTATTAATATTTTTTTAGAAATTTTTTTAGAAATTGAACAATTAAATCTGTGACAACAATTAACAATTATGCAGCAGTACTTATGATAATATTCTATAATATCAAATTATTTAAATAGTTTTCTATAGAAAAGAAATTGTTAAAATAAGTCTGTTTCTCTCAATGCTCAGTATACGCAACACAGATTAATCATTGTGTTAATCATTACATTAATTATTAATTGTTTCCATTGCGATGTTAACGCAATTCATCTAATCAAAATCAAATCTAATAGCTGTTCCAATTATGGAAAGAAATGTGAATTGTATAAGAATGGATGCACAGAAAGATATATTAAATATCTTTATACATTACATATATATATAAAAAGGATCTTAAACAAATGAAATGTTTTGCTTTAAAAGAAAATGTAGATATAAATTTGTATCGTGTACATAGAGTGTTAAGCGCTTTTCAACCTCGGTCGAATCGCAATTTCATCTTTTTTCAGTTCACATTTTCGTAAGCGAGGTTTCACAATCGGCAATCATGTTAGTATGATGCACCAATATATGATCCTTAAGTCTATCTCGTCTGTAGAATTTCTTCGAACAAAACTCGCACTCCATCTTTGCCTCCTTGTTACCGCATTGCAATTGATGACGACGTAAACTGCTTATCCATGTATATTCATTTCCACATAAATTACATTTAAACATCTGACGCTTGTTCGGATCGTCCGCGTCCGTTAAAAAAAATGCAGGTTCGTTGAGGCTTCCCATTCTTAAAGGGTCATCAGTCGGCGTATCTTCGAAGTTATAGGAAGTCATGCTCCATACGTTGCTCACTTTGAATCCTGTCGACATAAAATAAGCGTTAGCGAAAATGATTCTAAATCGCGAAATTACTAAACATAGTCAAGGTGCTTTCGATGAAAAAAAGCGCGATAGCGCGGACTTAAATTTAGATAAAAAACTGTTTTTTGTTGGATTACTATTTAATAAGTAATTATTAAACTATTAGAATTTAATAGAGAAAGAAATAAGATTTCATATTATAGCGAAAAAGATCTCGAAATGCAATTACATATAAAAAAAAGATTGAAACAATGCTATGCATGAAATTTAAAGATGTCTATTAAATTGGTCGAACTTCAAATATGTTAAAAAAAATATTGCTTGATAGCATAACTTCATTGATTATAAAGATTATACGTAAAATATTCATTATTAAAAATTACGTACAAAATTTTTTCTAAAAGCACAATTTTCAATAAACGATAACAATATATTTATGTCCATATATTTTCATAACGAATATTGTTACTTGTCAAAAATTAGGAGAGAAAGAGAGACACAAAGAATATATTTTTACTATAAGTTGCGTATAATTGACTCTAATATAATTGAATAATTATCATCAAATAGTCAATTTTGTTTTAGAAATAAAGATTGACCGACTTCTGACTTATTGTTAGTTGTAAATCCTCTAATATGTTATCTAATTATAAAAGCTAAAAAAATAATATGTAGCATTGTCCTCTCCTATATTTAGAACAAAAACATGAAAACAAAACTAAAAATCTATAAAAAAAAAAATGAAAAGGGATAGTTAAATGGGCACTTTTTATGGGATAAGGCTTGATAAGCGGAATAAAGTTTGATCGGGATAAACAAATACTAGAATTACAAATTAAAACACGACACAAAGAAGATGTGCAATGATTATGCAATTTAAAAGATGCGGAATTAATCACACTTAGACAGTTTGAAATACAACATTTACAGTCTTCTTATTCGCTGCTTACAACGCTTTTATTTTCAACAAACATTATATGCGTGTAATATTTCGTTAATAGTTTTTTAATTAATATTTTTGCACAAAATATTGTTCTCGCGAATCGTGTATGAAGAATGCTATGACGTGAAGGTAAAATTTAACGAGCACGTGTTTAAACAGTTTTATATTTTCAGTATGTATAATACATGAGTGCGCATTTAATGTATTGCGAAACATTACAAGAAAATGCTATTATATAGTAAAAAATAAGAAGTATACATATTTGTCATTGTGTCATTTATTATAGAAGTATATGAAATAAAAAGCATGGACGATACCCGTCTGTGTCAAAATAACGATATTTAATTTGGCTTATAGATAACAGTTGATTATATTTTACATTTGACTATATTTTTTCATGACTAAAATGATAAGAGATTAAATACATTGTAAATGCAACACATTCATCATAAATATATGTTGATCGCAAAAGTATACGTACGTAACGGATGTTTCTCGCGAAAAACAATCACTTTTGTCCATCCTGCAAGAGAATTCATACACATATACATTCGCACATCCATTCTTGCCATTAATAGAAAGTACGATAAGTATGATAGATATATAGATTAAAGTTAAAATCTTCGCGCGCAGAAAAATGAAAACGTCGAAGCATTGTGAAAATTTAGAGAGCTCTTCTTTTTTCGCATCTTTGCTTTGCTCGGCATTTACATATAATCTAAACTCATTTCTTAAAAATGCTATTTTACAATCTCCTAAATTGAAGATATATATGTATTTGAGAATAAATCAATGATAAAAATCTCAGGATGCATGTTCATTTATGTTATTAAAGCCTCTTTAGACGATATATGTATAATTCGCGACAAAATTCCGAACAGATTTCTATTTATAAATTTTATGTGTCGTGTAATGCAGAAAACATTTGAACACGTAAAATACATATAAATCAATATATATATATATATCAGGATACAGTATACATTATAAACATGTGACATATAAAATTATAAATAGAATTCTGTCTTAAATTTTGTCGCAAATTATAGGTCGTCTAAAAAGACCTTTAGTGATATTTTGCACATAGCTTACGCTTTAGTCACAAATGCTTTAAAAGAATGTTTGTACGGATGTCGATCTTTTTATGTAAATTCTACATAATTCACTGATTATCATCGCTCGTGTTATTGATCGCTCTCATTCTTTCGCATCGCTGATTAGCGCCGCCTTTAATCGTAGTCCTTTTTTTGTACCGTTTGGGTCATTCTTCTCTCGCAGCCGACAATATGCGCGTTCAGGACGAATCTGTGTTTGAATCTGCGGCCGCAGATAGGGCATACTTCGCAAGGCATGACGCCGCACTCGAGCCGCTTATGTCGGCTCAAGGAGGTCGTGGCTTTATACGTTTTCCCGCACCTGTTGCATTCATATTTGATGTCGCTCGTGCTCTTCTTCCGAGAAGTCCTGGCTGTCTTGTATGTCTCATCGAATCGCTGTTGGTTCCAGGACAGCTCGCTGTTGTCATGCGATAGCAGCATCGACGCCAGCAGACCTGAAATGAGAGGACAACGTGTGGTTAGATAACGTACTTCGCGATTTATCTGACGCTAGATCGTCGGCAATACTCTCCGAATTGAGATTAGGCATTGAATTAAATGATTCTCCGATTAAAAAACGTGCGAGTAAAAAGCATGGGCTGGAATTATAACTTGGATTATTTTATCTTTAATAGACTTCCGATAAGAAAGTTATTAAAGATACAAGAGTTGATTATACGTCATTAACTTCTCTGTAATTTAATTAAGAATTATTTGGAAAATTACAATTAAGCAAATTAACAAAACCCAATTACGGAAGTTTTGTTTTATTATCGAAAAAATATATTTAATTTTATTGCTAAAATAATCATCTCTAAAAATTGTTAGAAATATTAATATATATAACTATTTCGTAAAATATCGAATAAAATGTAGGATAAATTTTGTAAAATGCCAAGAATTAAAAATTACAGATTATTCATTAATTAATTGTAAATATATTTTATGAAATTAATGCATCGGACATTTTTTTATCAATTCATCTATTATTATCAGTGTTTACCAAGCATTGCAGTGCTTAAGTTCGTGCAGTTAGGACTTCCGTTTCAATCGGAAAATAAAACAAGTTTTGATTGAAGAAATGTTGATAAAATTGTGATAATGCAAAAAAGATAGTAATTTAGGAAAGAAGAATGTGAAAAAAGATAAGATAAAAGAATAAAAAGAGCAAGATGCAAGCTATCAATTTTTGTGCAAAGTAAAAATCGTAATTCTTTGTTATTACAATTTTTAGATATTATTTTGGCAAGTATATAGACGTCAAAAGAGTAGGAAAAATTATTTGAGTAAATATAACATAGGGTGTTTTTATTGTAATGTTTCGATAATCTTTGGGCAATTTATTAATAAAAATGTACATTTAGTTTGGTACTTTAGTTCGGAGATTCTTTTTTTTTTTACTTTTATACAACGAGAAGTGGAAATGTCAGCGTCCCATATTTTTCGATAGTTTATCACATCTTTTAAAAATAGTGTCAGTCTATCACTTATACGTTTACACAAACATATTATATACAGTTAAATTACAAATACAATCTCTCCTTCTTATGTCTAATTTTAAATAATTTTATACGTCTGAGACTAAAAACGATCTTAAGCAACAAACGCTAAATTATTTAATTTCTTGTTAATTAATTTTAACAGATTAGAAGGTCTGTAAGCAATTAACATTCGATCAGTATCAAATCTTTTGAAACAAAAAAATTGAAATTATCTAAAGAAATATGTAACATTTTCATAATATATAAATATCAATGTATGTTTGTTTCACAAATAAGATACTTGTTTTGAAAATTTGTTCTTCTGAAAAATAAGATACTCAAATGAATATATTGACGTAATATTATGAAAAATATATTACGTCTCATAATATTATAACATAATATAAAAAATATAATATATTTTATGCAATAATAAGAATTAATATAATATTTCAATATGTTACAAGAATAAGAAATATTTAAACAAATTATATGCTTAAGATTCTTTTTTAGAAACGCGACGCATATTGGTCTGCAAAAACGATACCAATTTATTATATCCATTTAATATCGCAAAGCAAGACAGCAAAGTATACTTTACTTTCATATATAAATATTTATGTATAGATACATTTTATACATAAATATTTATATAATAGATGAATATATTGAAAAAGTTCTTTTCATAGCGCCACTTCAAAGGATTCAAATTGTAGCAAGATACAGTTATTTTATAAGCAATTATTTTTTGTTCAAGCGCGTTATTCCGTGATAGTGTACATTTTTAAAATTAATTTAAAGATTGTGAAACGTATAATGTTAAAAATGAGGCCTTAACATTGTTCTGACCTATAATTGTACTAACATTGACTGTCATTAACTCTGATTATAACTCGGTCTTCGTAACAACCATAACACAGGAAAAAACTAAAAATAGTTAACTCAGAGTTAATTAATACAATCTTCTACCGATACAATTTTGTCTGAATGATCTTAAATATCTTCCTTATATCTTTCGCAACGTAGCCTTTGTCGTCTCGACATTCGACATTCGTCTAAAATATTTCTCTCCACAATCTCTTTTTTCTGCACGACACTAGATGGTGAGTTAACATAAATCTATATGTGAACTTTTTTCCGCATATCTGGCATTCGTGCTTGGGTTCGACGCCGCATTCCAATCTCTGATGTCTTCGCAGGGACGTTTCTAATTGATAGCCCTTGCCGCATCTCGTGCATTTGTAGATTACTGGTTTTTTCGCGTACTTCAACTTCTCTATATTCTTCACGATCAGTCTCGGGACTGAAAAGCAAAAGAGAAAAGCGTAGAAGATTAAAAAAATATCGCTAATAGTATATACATATATATATATATATATATATATCCTATATATTTATTTAAAGGAACGTTAGTGACTCTTTAATTGATTGCGAGATATCAGACAAGTGAAAAAACTTACGTTTTCTAAACTATATTACAGAAGATTTATTTTTGATTTTTCTCATAAACATTGCTCGAAAAATATATGACAGATACTTATTATAATTTTAATTTACTTATACATAAATATATAATAATATTATTATAGAGATATAATAATATTAATTATATGTGACTAAATATAACTTGTCTGATTCGTACGAATAATAGTCAATTATTTTCTTTTTAAAATTCCTACATGCACATTTATTGATAAATAGTCTCAAAAAATTAATTTTAACAGAGATTCAGTTACACTAATATATATATATATATATATATATATATATATATATATATATATACAATTATAATTAATTAAATCTAATAACTTAAGTCTTTCTCTTTTTAAACTATAGTTCTGACTGGAGCATAAGAATTTAATAAATCACAATGAAATCCAAAATTGTTAATCCATAATGCAATAGAGTCTTTATCTTACTTCTTAAATACAAATCTCCAGGAATTGTGTTTTTATCATGTTAGCATCTTCTTAAAGTAAAGCTTTATCCATATATATATATATATATATATATATATATATATATGCGTGTGTGTGTGTGTGTGTGTGTGTGTGTGTGTGTGTGTGTGTGTGTGTGTGTGTAGTTTAATAACAAGAAAGGAAATACAAGCAAATAAATTCAATAATTATTAATATATTTATATAAATATATATTTATTTCAATAAAATAAGAAGTATCAATTTATTTTTTCATACAAAGAAATTTTCATAGTCACAAATGCTTAAATTTTAAATGCTTTTTTTACTTTTGGGCAATATCACGGCAGAATGTAAAAATTACAGAACTCATTGTCAACGGCTAATTGTACTTGAATAATAATAATACAAATAAGTGTCATGTAATAATGATCAATTATAATATAACAAAGATGTATTAGAAAGCGTAAAATGTTCCATAAACTTAAATTACCACGTGAAATACGCATGTTTAATTAACCACTAAATGTGATCAAATCGAAAACAAGAACACATAAATATTTACACATAAATAGAGGATTTATACGTAATGTATGCATTTCTCTTTTGAATACATATACACATATATATATATATATATATATATATATATATTTATTACAACATCAGTTGTTATTTGCGAATGATACGCATCTTTGTTGTATCTGAGAAAAGAACACAATTGTCAGAAAAATTTTTGGAAATAAGGAATTTATCTCGTTTTTTGTTAGGTAGAAAATATCGCATATATATGTATGTGTGTGTGTGTTTTTATCTTCTCCATATAATAAAATAAAATATTCGGTTTAATGAAAAATTTAACATACGTTCCGAAAGTTTTAAATAATAGTTAACTCTTAGAAGTGCGATTTGTCACGTTCGTGTGACTTGCCATTCATATGTCTATGTAAATGATACTTCCGTTTGAAGGCCTTATTGCACATCGAACAGACGAAATTACGTTCCTTTAGACACTCTTTGCGATGACGTAGTAGTTGAATGCTATTTTGGCAATCTCTTCCGCAGTTCAGGCAAATCATCAGAGTCGTAGATTCGATAAATTCGAAGTTCAATTTTCTGTGATCCTCGTCCCCTGAAAGTGACAATAACTTCCGGTTAATAAGGCTTTCGAACGAGAGACATCTATAGACATGATCGAAAAGAATCGAGATTTTATAGCATTTATTAATCATCAAGTATGTTATTAATTGTGAATTTGTGAATGTAAAGAGCATCTGCGCTTACATCTGTTTCTACGTTACAAATTGAAAGATAACAATTGACGGGTTTATGTTCTCAAAACGTATTCTCTACAACATGCGCTGAAATTTTTTCCTGTCATAAATGTCATAAATTATATATATAATTTTATTACATACATTATATATGCGAAAAAATGTAACGTAGAAATTAGCAATAGGATACATGAATGAAAAAAAATGCTTACAAGATGTTTTTGAAATATTTTATTTACAATTGTTTAATGCACGTTTAAGCACGCCTCCACTTTTTACAGTCTCATTTAAACAGTCTCAAAAAAGCAAACATAAATATTATCAATAACTACATCTTCAAAATAACTTCGATGATACTTTTTATATTCTATATTCTAGGAATAGAATATATTTTGATGATATATTCATATTTACAAGAGAATTTCTATCCTAATCTAAAGCAATGATACAGGAAGATTAATAGGAAGATTAACGGAGAGATTAAGTTAGGAACAATCGCCATTAAGAAATAAAAAAACTATTGTGTTTCTCAAATTACACTATTAAAAAACAGTATATGTTTTCTAATAAAAATCTATTGGGTGTACAATGTGATATATATCTCAATAAATATTTATCACAAATAATAAAAAATGGAAAAAGGTCGAAGAACTGTTGTAGAATGAAATATAGCGCAATCATTTCGTTCGTTAATATGACGAGAAAAAAATCAAGAACATTCCGTTCACTCGTATTGATTGTTTCACGATTCATCGATAGGTTCGTGGTTCGGTCATATATTAATATAATGAATTAATCTGGCATGTGACTGCCACCGGTGCTTGTGCTTGAATTTCCTTCCGCAAATCGGACACTCAAAGGTAGGATCCTTTCCGCATTCGACCCGCAGGTGTTTCTTCAACGAGTCCCGCCATATGTACCGCTTGCCACATCGATAGCAAGACCAGGATTTCAGAGTAGAGGCTGAAAAGAGAGAGTGGCGATCATTAAATCGTTCGGTCGATTCGTTTTTCTCAATCGCAACATCGAAAGCGCGCGTCACAATGATTGTTCGATTTAGTGCATCTCGCTGTTCAAGGAGCTGATCTTAAATCATTGGATGGATAATCAATGTTTTTGCACGTCGCTTTCTTGGATAAATGTTATCGAGAGGATTGGATCCCCTCCTTTATTGTCTGATATGCGATATATGTAAATTTAATACTTTATTTATACTACTGATTATCTTGTTTCGAATATTGTCACATACAATCGCTCCTGTAAGAAAGAAAGGAAGGAAATTCTGCGCAAGATGAAATTACAAAGCACACCGACAATCTTTAAAAAATATTCTTTCAAGCATGAGTAAACAGAATCAGGACAAATTAAAGTTTTTCGCTTTAGAGTCGCGCGATATATCAAATAGCACACATTTTTATAACTAATAATAAAAAATTATTCCGATATGCGATGTGGATGCAATATTACAATAAATCATTTACTACAGTTGTGTGAAATGTGCGTGTTATCATGGTCGCTTCGAATGGTTCGAAACTTTTTTTGAAAAATAATTTCAATAACACCAAAAATCCGATATTCTCTTTAAATGAAAAATCATTTGATAAACGATCTCCGCATTACAATTTTACTATAACTAACAGAAAGCTGCAATATTTACTATTCTTGTTACAATATTCCTGTTGCTAATAATCCCTGCAATCGATTCATTATTAAACTTCAGTAATAAAAAAGAAAATATATTTTGTGGCAATAAAAATAGAAATATAATATATTTATTATATTATGTGTTTAAAAAACAATTAATAATAGTGTCACTTTCTCTGCAATAATGATATACATATATCAGTTTGAAAGTAGTAAAGGAGAAATATACTCCATTAATAAATCAGATGATGATGATTGAAACAATGTTTTTTATTCGCAACATTAAAAAGTATGTATGTTAGGAGATTAATAAACTACATATACAAATTCAAAATCAAAGAAACTTTATAAAATAATTCTAGAAATTCAAATACTGACGTCACGTAAATTTGTGTCTAAATACTATATCTAGTATTATTCGAACTGCAAAATTTAATAACACGCAGAATTGTAAAAATTGCTGGTCTCACGTCTTATTACAAAATATAGATTTTCTTATAAAGCTGTTCTTCTCTTATTTAATCATTAAGTGTAATACAAACACGATTTGAGATACGATTTCGTGTATTTCTGTTGCTCCGCTGAAAAATACTTTTTCGCCATAAGCCTCTAAATTACATCAAAGTATACGATGTATGTAAGCGATCATGTCATCGGGGAGCCCTATGTGCAGCCCTTTGCGAGATTTCTCGCGTGTTACAATTTAATGCTGTGCATGCATTTCGCGTGCGATTGCCAGCGATGCTTGTGCTTGAACTTTCTGCCACAGACGGGACACTTGAAGGTCGGTTCTTTGCCGCATTCCAGCCGTATGTGATTCCTCAATGAGCCGTGCCATAGGTAACGCTTACCGCATTGTAAGCAGTCCCACGTTTTCCGTAGACAAACTGAAAAAGAGAAGAAAAGTTTTCATAATATTTAGGAAATCCCGAAAATCACGCATAAGTCGCCATTTTTACGCTACCAAATGCCGCGTTCATCGAACAACATTAACGAGACATGACGTACGTTACAATCATAATCACATCTACTGTGATACTTCTTTGAGTGAAAATACTTTCAGCTGAGAAATTTGGATACATTCATATTTTTTTTATTAATTTTTTACTAAAGCTCTTGTATTTAATTACAACTCGTATTTAATCCATTTGACGATATATATACATTAAAGATTTAAAATTCATATTTGTATACTAAAATGCTACAAAAGAAGAAGATATATTTATGTAAAAATTAAATTTGCATATTTTTTTGAGAGGATTCTATGTAAGTAAACAATACACACATATATAATCATATGCTTTGTGAAGCGAATATATGTTCATCGAATCGTTTTGAGAAGATTGAAAGCGATAATTGTTCGATTTCGTTCAATGATAATATGGCGAACAATCTGTAGTGAAACGTTAAAAACGTCTTTAAAAATTAACACTAATTGTAAGTGTCATGGGATTCATCAAAAGATAACTTTTGTTAATGAAATAGAATTAAATATTTATTAATTGGCAAAGTTTCGTGTATATACACGTTTATATTACAATGCAACAGAAATCTCGGGCGTGTTTTATGAATATTCTTGAGCCAATTCTGGTCGTTGCAATTTATCGTTGCCGTAGTTTCAGCGCGTGTACGTTCGATGTAAGATGCGACTGTAGCCTGTGTTTGTACTTGAACTTCTTGCCGCAAAGAACACAGCTGAATTTGGGCTCCTTGCCGCAAAGTCGCAGATGGGCGTACATGGAAGTTTTTCGGGCATAGGTTTTGCCGCAAATCTTGCACGGAAACGCTACTTGATCCATCCCACCTGAAAGACAGATAATAAGCGGTGCATGCGTGCATCTTAAAGTGCATTTTACAGTAAAGTCAATTTTCTTCATCAATTTTTGTACACTCCGCGAAAAAAGAGAGACAGTGCATTTTATAAATCAGATAATAACAAAACCCCGCAATCTCATTTTTTTTTTTAAATAAGACTATCAATTCTTTGACGAATTAATGTGATTCACGCAACAATTTTATCACAACTACGAGAAAATTGTAGTAATAAATACACCCTTGTTCTCGTTATTAATAACCTTCACAATTAGTCTTGTATATCTTGAAATTTCAACGCAACTTAATTTTAGATTCAATCTATCAATTAGAGTTTTGCTAAAACTTTTATTACGGCAAATTCAAATTTATTTAGTAAGACACGATTTAAATTTTTATACGCGCGGTATATCTCATTTGCATCTTTAAATTTATTGCATCTTTAAATTTTAGTAACATAAAGAAAAGCAAATAAAAATGGCAAATTTTAGTTTTATTACTGTATTAAGAAATTGTCATCAATGTATTAATCTAGGAATACCATAAGATTATTAGGGTTACCATAAGATTATTGTTTTCTTTTGTCCCTCATTTTTGCACACAATAAGTATCTAAAACGTCGTTATAATGTTTTGCATAATGTTCTAAAATAAACAGCATATGCTCTATAATAAAAATGCATTGTAGAATAATATCTGTAGAATTTGCAAGAAGAAAAATTAAAAAAAAATCTCTGGTCATATATGTATAGCGACGAACACTTCGAAGTATATGTAGAATGCGCGATCGTTTCTGTGTTTAATTATTTTCTTAATTTCGCCATTATTCATGCTGTATTCTGTCACATTCAGACACACACATGTAAGAAATTAACTAAAGATTAACTAAAAATTCGTTAAATAAATTAGTATTAATTATCGAAGAATTTTATATAAATCTTATAATTTATGTAAAGCTGTATCACATGTGTTGCTTGAGATAATATTTGCATTTGAATTTTTTGCTGCAAAAAGCATATTCGAACTCTGCCATATCGTTGCAGATAGGTATACAGCGATTTCTGAACTCTTGTTGCAAAATTAGCACGAAAACACTGTCACCTGACCCGTTTCATCGGAAAGATAGAGTATGAATCGTGCATGTAGGAAGCGTAAAATCCGTGCAACACTATTTACAACAAAATAAATTAAGGGAATTTTAAATTCTCATTCAGTCCAACAATTTTATTAGATTGAACGATAATTTACTATTTTATGAACGTTTATTTTATTATTTTATGTAGCCGTGCAACATCAATTTTAATTAAAATAAAATTCGGAAGTAGGGATCCGGGAAGATGGGATTATACAATTTCTCTTAAGATGTGACAGATTATTTGGATGTAATTTCAGCATTTTATTTCTATTAATATATTAAATTAATCTCTTTTTACATGAGGTTTGCCTCATCTGTCTTCTGTAAATATAAAAAAAAACACATCGGTCCGCTTTGTTTCTCATTAAACATATTTGTGAATTGCTTTATGATGTTTCATGAGGTGATGTTTGTGTTTAAATTTTCTGCCGCAGACGTTGCAAGCGAAGCGTGGTTCAATACCGCACTCCATTCGTTTATGCAGACTTAACGATTCTCTCCATTTGTACGTCTTGCCACACGTGTTGCAGGGGTAGGATATCGAGCAAAACATCTGTGAGCCTGAAACATATATGCAACATGGTTTGGATCTTGGTTTGCATCTTGGTTTCATTGATGTCGGACTAACCGTCGATTTCAGCGTCGATGGCGTGCATGCTAGAAAGTCCGTCATCTGAGAAAATTAGATCTCTAGTTCTGGTTTCTGGTCTGACAAGATTTCTAATCTCGATTTTTTCCTCAAAATCATCCGCAATATGTCAAAAATGAGGAATTAAGTATCCGAGTGATTTCACGCGCGCGTGCGGCGATTCTATCGCAGTATCGTATTTACTTTTATTCTTATAAAATCACATTGTTAAAAATCTTTGTTTATATTAATACTGAACAGCAAGTATCGATATATAACTGAAATTTTGATATCAGCATTAAGCATTCAGTCATATATACACATAAGACTGAAATTTTCGTAATAATAATTTCGTAATATCTTCTGCAATTGATATTTTGATATGGGATTATATTGATATGGGCATAAGAAATTGAAAAATTGTTATCAAAAATATTATTTATCAATATTTTTCTCTCGTTTTCATAATAAATGAAATAAAAGCCGAATACTGGTATAATGTATTCGAGTGACATGTATATAGTCATATTTTTCTATATACTATCGGTATATTAATGCTATTACATTAATTCTAAAATTTGCAATTTATATGTGCATACATTATTTTTTATAATTTTTTTGTAAAATTTTATGAATTATTAACTGATTTGATAATACATTCAACAATATATAACAGTCGATAGTATTAAAAAATATACATATATCGGATTACGTGACTCAATGATACATAAATATCTGTTTTTCTAGCAAAAAAATTGACTTTTATTTTGATTATTATATAAAATTAAGAGAAGAAAAGTGAAATAGAAGGAAAATAACAATTAACATTTTTAATATTAATTTTAATTCCTTTGTAACATAAATAATATTGATATGTTAATTAAGAGCAAATGTATAGCAAAATTATCAGTAAATATATATCAAAATTTTATTTAAATTTATGATTACTAGAACAACACAAGCGCGCGCTACGCGCTTAATTATTACCTTTAATATTACCACCAAAAATAAACAAATCAATAAAATAGATCTCCAGAGCTGTTTTTTCATTCAAAATTCTTGGTAATATTAAAATTGCGTAACAATTAAGAAATTAAAAAGGCCCTTGATATATTTTCCCATACAACAGCTCAGATTAACTACGCATTCGATTAATTACGTGAATCTCTTCGCTTCTTGTTTCAGATGGAGACGTTGGGGACGTTTTTTAACGCTATCGGTCGATATCACGTTTCGCGTCTTAATTAGTTCGGGAGTGCCGCGCAAAATGTCGTGCATCCGAATTCGGGAATGCCGTGCAAAGTATCGCGCGTCCAAGTTTGTTGCATCTTCGCAATAATATCCCGATTTCATAATTGTCGTCGAGAATCGTACTTTTGATGCCGACTGAATGGGACGTCTCATTGAGACGTTGCGAATGCAACGTTTTCATGCCTCGTGTTTCGCGACACGAGGTGACGCCGGCCGCGTACGTATGGCATGTACATCTACGTACGATGCTCGCGCGGTTTTGAGCTCAGGCTCAAGATCCGGCTGATTGAGGAACACGCTCTGCTTCGACAAACGGCTCGGCTCAAATCGGATTAGAGTTCGGTCGATTGTCGGGATCGTCGTTAATGGGTCCCTTCTCTTGTATCGTCTACCAGTCATATTATGTTGCACCGTTGGTTGGTGGCATATATGTATTGCGTTGATGAGTTGATTGTATTACTTAGGCCGGTTTTAGCTCGTTCCGAGAGGTTGAGCTCCCATTACTTAGATTGTTTAACACATGGTTTACATGGTTTGCATCAGAAATGGGTATCTTCTCTCTCGGCGCGTCTACCTGCCCCATGATATCGCCTGCGATACAGCATCCTGGCGTCTCATTTGAAATCGCGCCTAAGTTAGTTCGAGTCACTCTGAGATGCGAATATGCGCACGAGAGTGGGCTTCGCCCGCGACAAGAGTCGAACGAATCCCATTCGCGTCCATCCTGTCGATCGAATCCGTCTTCTTCCGCTTCGGGCTTAACCCTTGCTCGAAATTACCGTTGCAGTCCCGACTAGTTGGCTCAGAGTATGATCGTCGCGCGAAATGGGATATACGCGCAAGATTCGCGATCGCGAAATTCGGGAGTGTCGAGCAAAGTATCGCGCGTTTTAAAGTCTAAAGTATCCCGTGGACTTATCTATCAATGGACTATCTATCAATGGACTATCAATGGATTTTGGAAACGGACAATCCTGAAACCTGAGGGGAGGAGCAAGCCTAGGAGGCATCGGGCGCTGACGGAGCAACCCTGAAGTAAGTATTTATTAATTGTATATTAATTATTATAAATCGCGTACGCGCATTAATTCGGTTCGTTTGTTTGATTTAAATAAGAGAGAATCGAAGAGAAAAAGTCTTATATAAATTATGTAAAAGTTTCTATTAAAAAATTTTTTTTTAGAATTTATAAAAATTATTCCATTAGATATCTGCTTATTATTGTACGCATTGAATATGAAATTCGATGCATACAATAATAATTTTTTGAAATGTTAATTATTTTGGGGTGCTGCTATAATTTGGATCTTTTATTTATGTTACAGCTTCAATGCCGTCGACTCCGCTGTTGCGCATCGATTAGTGAGTGACAAACTTTTATTTTATTTGAAGGTAATGGATTTACAGAGATCGTAGATGTAGATTCTAGATAAATCCTTATCTTAAAATGGATGGGTTAAAACAAATTAGGCTGAATATTTCATCCTGGATATAAATACGATCATTTATCGATTTATCGTGCGTATGAGGATGCACTCGCATGCACGCAGAGTTCACGAAAGAGAGCTCGTTTTTTTAATATCGCATGATTTATTGGTTTCAGTGTTCTGTCTTATACAGAATACTAGTTATAAAATATACCAGTTGCCTGAAAGTTATAATGAATCTTGTAAAGATTAAAGATTAATAGAAAATGAAATATATTACAGGTAGAACAAGCTTGATAAACAATCATTAAAAAATATAAGAAATATTGTATTTAAGATTTGATAAAAATATTATAATTTCTTACCTTTTCTACTAACAATAAGTACTCTACAAAGAGAGAAACAAAGGCAATTGGTAAGATTATTATGTGAATATTACTAATATATCAACAATATTTTTATTTGAACAATATTAGTCAAATATAAATTATATCTGATTATAAATTTTTTAATTTGTTATTTGAATAAAATAATAAAGAAAATAAAGAAAAGTATAAAGATGTGAAGAAGATTATAAGAAATTTCATTGACTGTTTTATATATTTAAATCTTTTATTTCAGTTTCTTCATAATGTTTATACCTCACGAACAAAATTAGAAAAGATATTCTATATACTTTGAGAAATAAAAATAAATAAATAAAATATATATATTTAAATGAAAAAGATATATATATATATAACAAGATAAATAAAATAAATAAAATAAATGAAACTAATATCTAATTAATAAAATTGTTTTATTCCTTCCTCCTTATATCCGTCCAGGATTAAATATTATATAAATCGTGTGCGAGAGAGCAATATACTTACAGATTTTTACAATATGTATCACAAGCATAAATTAAATAAAGATAGGAAACGTTACAGTTACATAGCAAATTTTATCTACTAATTATTTTGTAAAAAACGCGCTAATGATTATTAATTGTATATTGTAACTTATTTTTATATTGCACCAATTTTATCCTAATTTTTTATAGCTCATCCATCCATATTGATTAATAACTTGACTTTACATCAGTTAAAGCAAAGTTATAATAAAATGATGTGAGATCTAAAGATATTTCGCGGATGTTTTATCGCGGAGACTTTTTTATATAGATTGTCTTAAAGCTGATTAGTTTTACACTAATTGTATTTATATTAATTGCAAATATTTTATTTTAAAATATATATTATATATAAAATATAATTTTGATACGAACAATGTGCATGAGATGTATATAATGTAATAACAAGATTAATATCAATATTAAATTTTTTATAAAGACGTATACACAATATGAGAACATGAAACATTTATAATTTACAGCATTCTTATATTGATTATGCAAGAAATTCATTATGTCTTTCGAATCTCACATCATTTATTATGCATGTTTCATTTAATAAACTTTTGAGGTGTAACAACAACTACGGGCAACGGGCAAAAATACGGGTTTTGCGCGGATAAATACAAATATAAATACGCATTTTAGATTTGTGCTTGCAAAATTTCGTTTTCTAAACGTTTATAATTTCATATTTATATCATACAATTCGATTTCGGACATTCGCGAGGCACGATCGAAAATTTTCTGATTCAGAGCAATTAATTTACTATATAACGCCTATTTTTTCGTAAATTTTAGTGGATAATTTTAAATAAAAAAAATTATAAGAAAGAAATTGTTTAATTAATATTTTAATGAACACTCGTGTATCTTTCGTGACTTGAAGGACGCGCGCGTCTAATAAGCGATTTAACTCTTATCGTAAATGAACAAAATATAAAATCTTTACGTTTATTTGCCGATAATAATAATCAGCCGGCAATAGAAAGAGTGTCCTTCTGGTTAAAGATCGAATACCAGAATAGATATGGCTAGAAGCGGCAAAAGGTAAGTCCATACTGGCCAGAAGAATAAACGTCAGCTACGCAAGATTCCTGACCAGAAACGGCAAAAGGTAAGTCCATGCTGGCCAGAATGTGTAAAAACATAAGATGTGTGAGATATATATTTCCTCGCATTTTTTATTTCACCTGCGATAGCACGTAATCATACAATACAAGCTCTCGTTCGGACATAATTATTCCGCATAAACACTAGGCGATATTCATTGATGTGTGAAGATGTTAATTATGACCGATGGCAAATGAATTAATAAGCTGTAGTACAAGCCCCTGATCTAGACAGAGAGAAGTGATCGCAAATTTAAATTAAAGTTACGGATACTTATTTGATTAAAAATTAATTGAAATTTTAATTTAAAAATAAAAGAAAGTGTGGAGAAAGACGCGACGGGATTTCTGAGATGGAATTTTTTAAAGGATTAGAACAACACAAGCGCGCGCTACGCGCACGCTCTTCTTTACAGAAGTTGTTTAATTTTCAATAAATTATTCCTCTCTAAAAAAAAAGCATGTTATGTCAAACTCGAAAGTCTCAAAGTATATTGTTGCCGCTTTTTCGCGGTTCTGATTGGTTTTTATTGTGTCGCATGTTTCGTAATGTTAAGGGCTATTTGACATCGCGAAGATTATTTTGACAGTTTTGAAGTTAATTAGTAGAGATATTAATAATAGTAGAGATATTAAAGAAGAGGAATCTTTAAGAATGCAAACTTCGAAGAATATGGCAAATAATAATATTCTTTTTAAATATAAGAAAATATGTTGCACATTAATATATATACTTAGGTAGTAAAGTGTGCTATCTATAAGTAGTGTATTTATCCAAAAAAATTTGTTGTACACAAATTTGTTCTTCAGATATAATTTTGTTCCTATGCTGCAAATCTATTTATATTCTGTTATGTTAATGACGTATAAAAAATATTTTCAACTTTATGTTTATTGTTTAATCCAATTTATTCTTATTTGCGACTTAATTTTCAATCATGAAAATCGATAATTTGTTAATATTTATAAAATATTGTAATAAAATAAAATTGTAATTATTGTCATTATACATATATTACATTTATATGTCATTGAGATAATAGAATTTGAATAGATTTGCAGCATAGGAACAAAATTATATTTGAACAACAAATTTGTGTACAAAATTTTTTTTTTATAAATACACTTCTTATAGATAGCATAAATTTACTTCCTAAGTATATATATTAATGTGCAACACGTTTCTTTATATATATAAAAAAAATATTATTATTTACTATATTCTTCGAAGTATGCACTCCTAAAAATTCCTCTTCTTTCTAATATCTTTACTATTATTAATATCTCTAATTGACTTCAAAACTGTCAAAATAACTTTCGCGATGTCAAATAGCCCTTAACACTACGAAACATGCGATACAATAAAAACCAATCAGAGCGGAAAAGAGACAACAATTCACTTCGAGACTTTCGAGTATCGACATAACATGCTTTTTTTAGAGAGGGATTATAACAAAGTTAGAGTAAAAATTGGAATATCACGTTAATATATCACAAATGTATATGTTGTTGCACGTAAAATATTTTAAAGTCATTTTATATTATTTCATACAAATAAGTCATACAAAGTTTTCGGCATTAAACTATAAAAAAATATGTTGCAATCCATAGAAAATCGAGAAAAAAGTGACTCTTCATATAAATTTAAAAACGTAGAATAAATATTTTTAAAATAAATTTTATGAAATATTTAATATAAAAAAATTTATTTTAAAAATTTATGTTTAGAATATATTCAAAATTGTTGTATGTATATATGCATATATATAATATAATATATATATAGTCATATATGTATATATTTGTTGTATGTATATATACATATACATACATATATATATATATATATATGTATATATATATATATATATATATATATACACACACATACATATATGTATGTACATACATATATACATATACACAAGTTAGTAACAAGAAAAGACAATCTTTCAAATTTTAGATTTTTATCACAAAATTTGCTTCAATCTCACGTTTTGAAGAATATAAATAAATTTCGATTGTGTGACATACTACATTCCATATATCAAAAATACGTATATATAAAGTAAAGTAAAATTAGTAAAGCAATAAAATAAAATTATTATAACGTAAAATAAAATAATTCTCATATAATCTTTATACAATTTTTGCTGCAATTATTCAAGAAAATAATTTTTTACTATTATTAAAAATGTAATTATGCTTTTTCTTTTCTAATAAATGCGTGAAAATAACAATATTGATGTGTGTGTGGATTCTTGAATAATTGTAATAGTATGTAATTATTTTATTTTTTAAATATCAGAAATGTGTTCTTTATCAAATATCTAATAAATGTAGTTACATTTTCTCTGTTGTCCAGAGAACGAGTCATACAGCACTAACAAAATATTAAACAGAATATAATTCTTAAGATTATTATAAATAATAATGATCTTAAGAATTTAAAATATCTCGATATTAAGGGGTTTAAGATCCAGTAGAAATACAATCTGAATATCATATCAGCTAATTGATCTTCGTCTTAAGGAATTTCGAATGAACTTTATGGACATGCTTTTTGACGCTAATTTTCCACTTGTATTTTTGAGTACAGTATGGGCACATATTCAATTGCTCGATTCCACACCTAGTTTGTTCCTGATGTAGGTCCAGATGTTTCTTCCACAAGAAAATCTTTCCGCAACCACGACAAATAGATGATACTTGTTTATTAGAGGTTTCAGAGCTTTCGGAGCTGCCTAAAATAATTAATTAGTATAGCCAATCTTTTAACGTAACAAATTGCACTATTTTGAGACGATTACATCATATTTTAAATAGACGCTCTAGGTGGGTCTAAGAGAACTTATGTTTTTCGCATATATTTGAACAAAATGTTATTTACTCAGATTCAATGAATCGAATTAAAAACTTTTTTCAAGAATTGATTCAAAATTGATCGATTATTAATTAATAAAAAAAATTACTTTTAATTAACCACGAAACTATAACTATTTGGAATTAACCAAGAAACTATTTTTAACGATTTTGCCACCACCGCAATAATTTACTTGTAGTTATTCACCAATATAATTGACTCCTAATGTAATATTAATTAAATTGAAAACATATTTGAATAATAATATAGATACACGAACATTAAATATAATTAACCAACTTGCTCAACAACACGTCATAAAAAGATGCAAGTTAAATCCATTTCCCACACACTTCTCTCTTCCAAAACACAAAATATTTAATATTCCAATACATTTAAATTCGTACATCATTTTTAAAATAAACCTGATTTGGAATAAACGATCATTAAAAGATTAATAAGAACTAACAGACTGTAACAATCATAACTCAACAATTTGGTATTCAAACGACGAACAGAAGTGAAAAATAAGAATATATAATATTATTTCTTCATTGTTTCAATTTATTTTCTATATTCATTCATCCAGTTGAACATTGCAAACTTTTATCTTGCATATCGTGAATATGTGTAGATTTACTAAGTTAATCAGTAGCGCGACGTCTCAAGGAATTTGATTTCCTTTTCACTGTTTGATTATGAAGTTGTGTCATACGATGCTCCTTTAAATGATGCTTATGCTTGAACCTCTTGTCGCAAGGAGCGCATGTGAACTGCCGCTCTTTCCCGCACTCCTCGCGTATATGCCTCCTCAGAGAACATCTCCATGTGTATACTTTCTTGCATACGTCACAAATATATTTGCGTCTGTGAACTTGTTTCTTGACGCGACCTGAAAAAAAAAGACACTATCAGCGTGTGCTCTTATAATCTACTGCAATCTCTCTTTCTTTCTCTCATCAGATTTACATTTTTTTTAAATTTTTTGTCATGATGTCGAAAATCTTTTCTTCTAAAAAAGCTAAAATCAGAATATAGAATATGTTCGCAAGAAGATTAGATTCCTTTGGTGAAAGTACGATGAACAACTCTCTCGCATTTCATTTTCATGATCTATTCTCTATCTTCGCATTATACTGTTTCTTATGTTCGTGTAGGAGACAAAAATAATGGACGTATATAACATGCAAGGAAATTTCAATTTCCCGTATACCTTTCTCGGAATATGAAACGCTTAATATTTTAATAAATTTGAATTCGTCCGTTATTTTTGGAATACAAACAATCACGATTCAATTACTTGGAATTCAAACGATGAATAGAAATGAAGAGTAAAAACACATAGTGTCAATTTTTTTTGCTGCTTGTTTTATTTACATATTTGATTTGTTCATTCGAAATATAAATGTCCCATCAAATCCGAATCAACCACTATGTCTCAAGCTATGTATGAAGCTTCGCGTTCCATTTTTGTTTAATAGAAAATTTGCTAAATTAATAACATTGACAATAAGTTTAAGAAAATTTATTTTTCTTTTCAAAGATTGTGAAGGTGTTGTTGATGGTCCTTTAGATGATGCTTGTGTTTGAATCTCTTGCCGCAAAGAGCGCATATAAATCGCCGCTCCTTACCGCATTCCTCGCGTTTGTGCCGCTTAAGAGACGTTTTCCATAAATACTCCTTACCGCATGCGTCGCAGATGTATTTGCCACGATACTGCTTGTTACTGAACTTGTTGTATTTGCCGTAATCTGAAAAGAAAGTATATACGCTATCAGTGTATCGCAATTTCGTTAGATTCATATTCATTTTTGGTTCTTCGTTGTGGCGTCGAAGTTTTTCATTAGCGCGCTGCTTCACTTTTTGAAGAAGAAATTAGATTCGTTATCGCAAATAAATGAATTTTGACATCATGAGTCAATCGAGTTTCTTCAGAGATCATTTCTAAGAGCAAGCTTAAAATATAGCTAATTCTAAGGGTAAGCTTAAAATTATATTCTCAAATATAGAACAGATTTGCAAGAATTTTATTTCTTTCGATGGAACTTTGCGTGGACAGCCTTCTTGCATTCCACTCTTTCCCTCGTTTATATTCTCTATCTCCCTTCACATTATACTGTGCTTTATATTAAAAAGAACAGAGTATAATAGGCAAAAATAACAAGCATATTTTATGAAAAACTTCACACACGCGTAGTTAATCTGAAATCTGAAATAATTAATTATCGTATCATCTTTAGATTAAACACAAACAAATTATTGCGGAGGATCAGCAAATTATAATAATCACGACTCGATAATTTTATATTCAAGTAGTGGACAGAAATAGAGGATGAGGACACGTAACGTCGTTTCTTCGATTTTATTATTTACATTATTATATATTCATCGGTTTGTTCATCCAGTTATGAACGTAAATCAAATGTTGCTTGAGTTGGCCACTGCGACGAATCTTCACGTTGCATACCGGACACATGTACTGCGGCTCCTTACCGCACTCCTCACGTTTGTGCCTCGTTAGAGACGGTTTCCACGTATACTCCTTTCCGCATGCGTCGCACGTGTATTTGCCGCGGTACCGTCTGTGATAATCTTGGGGTCTATGGGATTTGATGTAACCTGAAAAGAAAAGATACTATCAGTATGTGTTTTCACAATCGAGGTTTCCAACCCCTCCCATCCTCGTCAGGTTTACATTCTTTTTTAATTCTTCGTCGTGGCGTCGAAATTCATTAGCTCTTTTTTACTTTCTCTAAAGAAATTATTTCGTTTTATTCTGTTTGTCATGAAATAAACTTCACTTTAAGTTTTAAGTCAGTCGAGTCTCTTTGAAAGTCTTCTCTAAGGACAAGCTTAAAATCAAAATGTAAAACACAAGTTTGATTTTTTCGCTGAAAGTTTGCATAGTAAATTAGAATAGTCAATAGCCTTCACGCTCTTTTTTGTAATCTATTCTATATATATCTTCGCATTACATATTGATATGTAGGAGACAAAAATAATGGACATATTTTTTATGTATTTACAGTTTTTATTTAGATAATCAGTTCTTTTCTAAATATTTCCTCATTTGTATTTCATCAATTGTAAAGCAACTGTATAAAGCAAATGTAAGATTTTAAGTAGTAAAATTATCGCTGACAATAATTATTAAGATGCGCATGAATTTTTTTACAATGAAAAATACAACAATTAATAATTAATTTCCGAACGAATATAGCATTCATCGAAATAATTTTCAAGATCGTTACTTTCCTAAAATGTTTTATTATCACACAGAGAAATACTGTCATATTCTCTTGTCATAAAATTTCATATCATAAAAAGATAACTTCTCATTCAAACTTAAAATTATATTCCCTGATATAACAGGATGTCTGCTTCGAATATGACAGTGTCTATTACACATATGGAATTGCTAATATAAATTAATTATCTCGAAAATTATTTCTATCAAAGTTATCATTTAAGTATTGTGGATGAGAAAATTTTATATATAATCGGTAATAATATAGAAGCCGAATTGTGGGAAATCTGAAAATAATGATATTCACTTGAATTTTATTATTCCTGCCTTACACCTTTTCTATTTCGAAGTTTTGAAAAATGTTATTTGAAAAGCTAATTTTTTCTACGAAAAAAAACGAGATGTGTAATAAAAGCATTATCGGTCAGATATAATATTATGTAGATTTGCTCGATTGTCATCGATCGTTTTAGATGTTGTCGCCGTTCGGAATGGTCATGCGATGGAATTTGATCAGGTGCTTCTTCAGCATCCACTTGTGTCGGATCTTCATACCGCATACGGGACAACTGTATTGCGGATCCTTTCCGCACTCCTCCCGTTCGTGTCTGATTAACGACTGCATCCATCTATACTCTTTTCCACATGTCGAGCAAAAGTGTCTGCCCAGTCTTTTATAATAGTCTGACGTATTGAATTGTGTCGAACCTGGAAAAAACAACGGATGACACATTAATGCATTCGAACGCGACACTGCTACATCTGCGGATCCGTTCACATGAAATAAACTATGCGTATCTTATGTTGTTGCTTTAAATGATATGTTAATTGACTAAATTATATTACTAATTTATATCATCTCCAGTGTGGCCGTACCGATTATTTTATTAGATTACTTTTTTTAAATGTGTCACAAACGTTTAAACGTTTTCTGTTTCTTTTTTTAGGTCTTTATCTCATATAATAATAATTATTATTATTACCTCTTGTTAATATATTATACGGATACATTATATACGGATATTATTATATCGCAATTTTGATATTCAATACACCATCCGTTCACAAATTCTTTAAAGCTTTATTTGAAAAAATTATTTTAAATATATCCTCGTTTTTTCATAAATGTATAACAAAAAATATAACAATAAGAAAAATATTACAATTGTGAAAATATAAATTTCTATTAAATTATAGGAACAGCAATCTTATTAACAAAAAATGCAGATCAGAAAATGTACCAATGCTATATTTTCTACACTTTAATACTAGATTCCATCATTTAGAAAATCGTTCTGTTATTTTACACAATTCTACGTGTTTTCTTATATGATAATTCATTGCCGTTGACACATTTACAATAATAACCGCAAATTATTGTTAGGTAAACGTTTACAACTTATGTATCGTTAAAGTTTATGATACAATATTGCTTGTTCATTTTTTTTTTAAATATAATGCATACAATATTTAATCTCTTTACATTTCTGTATTTATAAATTATATACCACTTCTTATTGCAAACGCATCAATCTACGCCCTTTAAATACGATGTTTAAATTCTTTCCCCTGCAAAATTTTTCAATCTTTCCATGGTTCGTATATCATTCTTATACTGCAATCCACTACACAAAATACTTACAGACACGATTTTTACTACATAAATTTTCTTAATGTAATACACGCTCCTTCAATGTTGTTTTAGAAAATGATAAATTATACACAGGTACGAAAAACTGTGGCTGGTACACACAATTATACGTATAATTCTATGTGCCGTTGTTTGCCGACGATAAAAAGCTATAATTTTATATTCATTGCTTAATGTCTTTGTATTTAAGTATACTCGCGCGGAAACAATAATTCGTACAATCCTAAAAATTATGTATTACACATTAATATAATCTATCGCTTTTCAAACTGTTTTTGCTGTTTTAAACAAGTAAATTTCTCACAGCTTAATCAATCTTTCGACGAAAATTCCACATTTTCTTATTTTAAATATATATAAGATTGTCCTGTTTTATTTTCTTCTTAAATAAACAACATATATATAAATATCTCTATAAAAAATATTTCTTTAAATAAAATCAGTAGTTAAGATAATTAATCCGTAAATCCGATCACTTTTATAAAACATGTGCATATTTAATGAGATAAATATCATCAAGAAGAGAAATTGTCAAAATATAAACGTCCAATGCTATTGAATTATAAATTTTCAAAGAGATTATCATGCAGTTTCTTGCGCACAATATTAGAACAATAAGCTGCAAAATCACTGTTATAAATCATTTATCTTATCAAATATGCGTTCTTCACATAATGTTTATGATCACTTTCCTTAAATAGACCGTCGTTTTTAGGAACACATTGTATAATAATCATTTTCGACGAACTAAATTATACTATTTTGACTTCTCGTTTCGCGCGATAATTTGATTATTTTATATGTTTTAAAATAAAATAACATCAGACAAAAAATACAATTATTTAAAAATAGTCGTTTGAAACGCGAATAACGCGATGCAAATCTCTCTCACACACAATATAAATAATCGTCGAGAAATAAAGAAATAAAAAAATAAAGAAATAAAAATTTTATCGCAAAAACTAGTCGTTTTCTGGTGTCTAATCTTATAAATAATCACACTTGTACTCGAGTAATCAAATAATATCAATAATAAAACATTGTGAGCAATTTGTATCGTTCAGGTGTAGGAATCTCATTCTTAAAATAGTTTGAGAGTTCTTTTCGACAACGGATTCCATCTCAGAAGAAAAAAAACTAATTCTCCTATTTATGAACGTTGTTCTCATGACGTAGGAGATAATCCTTGCGCCGGAATTTCCTGCCGCAAAGCGTACAATTATGTTTCGGCAACATGCCGCAACCCTCGCGTAGATGCCTCGTCAGGGAGTCCGTCCACGTATAACGTTTGCCGCATTTGTAACACGTGAATGGCCGATCGTAGTTGACGCGGCAATGCTCCCTCTTGGATTCTGAAACAGGCCGCAGAAAGGCCGACCGTGAGATCGCTGATTTCGTCGACGGCCTCTTTTAATTTTTACACATAGCTTGTGCAGCGCGATAGATACCGATAGATACCAGTTTTCTCGAATCGATCATTTTGTATTTGTATAAACTATAAAATAAACAATCGATGAAAGGCAGCTAATACATAGGAAGGCTTATCGAGTCTTAATTTTATTTATATTTTTTTATATTATAGCTTTAGTCGTAAAAAAAAAGGTCATTAAATATTTTTATGGAATTTAAATTTAACTCGTCACTGCCGATATCTAATATTTTTAATGTAACAAGTTTTATATTATTTATAATTTACACAGATATAAATCGTGAAATTTCGAGAATTTTCGATGACCAAAAATTTGCAATTCTAGAAGATAAAGTTGCATAGAAACATTTTTTAATATTTTAAATTGTTATAGCTTTAATTTTATTGATTCGTATTTTTTAAAAAGTGATAAATTCACTATAGGATATTATTTCGACGCTAGGTGCAATGGCTAGATGTCAAGTTAAAACAGTAATCAAATATTTAATAATATAATAGCTAATAATTTTGCGTATAAAGTCCTTCAGATCATTATCCGGATATCAATAAATGTTAATAGTTCTATTACTATATTGCTAAAAGAGTCAATAACTATTACTATATTATTAGTTTCGAATAATTTATAACAAAATTAATGCATCTTATATTCATTAATTTAGATAGCTCGCGATTGAATTTCTCGCTAAATTTTCGAATTATTCCCATTTAATCAAAACTTATATCAGTCTAATCATAGATTGGCGATCCACAATTAACAGCAATATTATTTACATAAAGAATTATGTTTAGCTGACAATATTTCATTCTGCAAAGAAACTAGGATGATAATATTTGATTGAGAGAGTAACTAAACATTAAAATATTAAATTAAAACGAGTTACTTTTTTCTCACTGTAATTCCATTCAAAGAGAGATCTAGCAATAAACTTCGGCAGATTAATAATATTAGATTATGAGAATTAATAATAAATACAATAAAAAAAATATACATATATATATATTTATTTATTTATTTTTGATGAAAGCAAAATAAAGAATACAGTAATAATAAAATATTTTGATTCTAAATATATGTATGATAAAGATTTCTTTTGCACAAGATCTCTTTTGCACACATACATAGATAATATACTATTGATACACGCATACACACACACACACACACACATACACACACACAATTAGTGTAATATATTATTACAATATTAATATATCGTTTCGTAGAACTCGTGAAATAATCTTACTCTTTTTTATGTGCATTCTTTTTAGAGTTGCTTCATAAAACACTCGCGATGTATGCAGTTTAAGAGGTAATTTATGATCGTATCTTTTTGTGCGAAAATTATTTTGAGATGCAGTCCCATCAGTAACTCGCTTTTTTCTTGTCTTCTCTCTAATAGGCCTTCTAATGCATTATTAATTCAAACAAAACATTATTATAACGCAAGCAAAACACACAATACACATATCTTCCTTTATATAGTATTATCATTTCAGATTATTTTCCGAAAAGATCCCGCTAGTAGTATCTGTTTGCTTATTGCAATTCGGGTATTTGCTCTGTATTTTTCATATTCATCGTATTTCTCGCATAAATATCCATAAATCAAATGTAAAAAATTATAACTATTATCATAATTCTTGCATCGATAGAAATTGTTCTCATTTCTGCTTCTGGAATCGAATCGCCACTCTGAAATGTCGTTCGATCGTTGTTAATACAATCAAGGATTACCTGTTTCATGTGCTCATAAACAATAAGGTTTTTCCTCTCTAGACACATTAGTAAAATAATTCTCATTAATTATGTAAATTAAAAAATAAGGAAAAATGATCAAAGATCTAGATTTAACGATTATATTGAAGAATAGGAAGCTAGTAATTAATTCTGGTTAGTTAAGATTGTTTCTTTTACATTCCTTTCTACAAGATTTCTTAAGTTTGTTATCAACAGCATAGAGCATCCATAGAAAGATTAACATAAAAAAGATTAAAGACACTTAGTTGCTTCTTGACATTATTGATTAGCAGTAATAATATTCATATAACTCTAGATATTAATTTATTTCAATGAGATAAGAAAGATTTAATCAGAAGAAACAAAATATCATACACGCGTAAAAGAATAAATTAATAAATAATCAAAATAGAAAAATATTCAATGCAAGAACAACTTGAATAAGTCGAATCACATGTTAGCTACTATATTAACTAATCTCGCTTATTAATTATTTCATTAATTATTTAATATCATCTTGATGTTTTATAGCAACCATGATTATATCATTTAACAATCTATAATATATCACATAAAACAAATGCTAATGAAATCAATGAAAAAGATGTTTATTTAAGAAATATGCTTTACGTAATTTTTAAAATAATAGAAAAGATTTTTTTATTAGCAATAACATTTAATGTTATAACTGATATTTATTAATTCCATACTTGAAAAGGTATTATTAATTATGGTGAAGCATTAAATTAATAAGAGTATCAATTATTCATGATATTTATAAAGCAGAAACAACTCGTATTTTTATTTTATTTTTTTTGTACAAAAACAACAATGCATTATCTAAGCAAATGTAATTTTATATATATAATGTAAGAGTGATTCTTTAAATTGAAGGCTGTTATATATGATATTGTGTCAGGATAAAATAACAGTTTAATCACAAGAAAGTTGCGTATTCATTTGAGCGCTATATTGATTATCAAGCTAAATATTAGAGATATTAAGACAATTTCAATATTCACATAGATAAATTTAGCGAGTAATCCTTATATAACGTTACTTTTTATAATGACACGCGGAAAGCTAATATTATCATTACTTTCATAAAACTCTGTCAGATATATCTTTGCTCTATAAGTATCAATGATAATTCGATGTTAATGCTAAAAGTGTGTTTAATATTCTAACATTTAATCCAATAATTGCAGAATAAGTGAGCTAAAAATATTATTGAATAAATTAAATATTTTCGTCAATCACTATCAAAAACATGCACAATAAAATAAATTCACTTATTACATTATAAGTTAGTCCCTTAGTAAGGCAACAATCTTTTAACATAATGCATTCTTTTATACGAGAAAACTCAGATTATTAATTCTTTCTATTTCAGAAGTAATTAATTATATAAATACAACTTTTATTATTCAATAATTCTAAAATATGTAACGTTTTATATAGATAAATACAATATATATAAATATATATTTTCATATATATAATATAATATAATTGCATAAAAAAGATTTAAAAAATTTTAAAAATTCCCTGCATGTTGAAATAAAAATATTAGTTAACTATGATTCGAAAAAATATTGAATATTTAATTAGTTTGACAACTTCAAAACAGGTACTCTATCAATATCTTTTAAACATTCGCGATTCAATTATTGACAATGTAAAGCAAACAATAAATAAAATGTACCTAAAGCTTCGAGTCTAAAAACAAATAACACTTTCAGAAAGAATAAGTTATTGCGCTTGATTAAAATAATCCCGTTCACGCAACTGGAACATCATGGCGCGGTTGATCGTTTCCGATAATACTTAATGAGTTGCCAATAATAAAGAATGAGATCGGGGGATAATTTGTGCGTCTTTAAGTGTCGCTTGAGGTTGTGTAGCTGATGGAACGCTTTGTGACAGATGGGGCACACATTTTGCCGTTCTTTGCGGCACTCCTCTTTTTGATGGCGCTTTAAGGTGCTCCTTTTAGCGTAGGATTTGTGGCACTGATTACATGAGAACGGTTTCCTTTCTGAAAACAAAATTCAGACAGTGATTAATACGCACAATATGCATTCGGCATTTGATTTGATCGGCTTGTGATTTTCGCGAAACAATATTTCCACGAATTGACTGACTCCGATCATTTAGTCTTGATAGTTCATAGAGAAAATGATAATGTTTGGCAAACTTAAAAATTTTTTTAACGAGATTTTTGATAGATAATTTAGATTAATATATCAGAAGCAAAATTAGAGAATTATTTGTGATGTCATAATATCGAAAAAAGATATTTTAAGCATTTGATCTGATATGGATATTATGCTCTTGTATGATAATCTTCCTTCTGGTTGTATCTTCGAATAATGTTGCCATTCGTAAGTTATCTTACTTATAAAACATCGACTAACGACAGGTGTGTTGTGAAATTCATTATTCAACCGTACGTATTAGTTATAATTTTATTTATCACATAATATATATAACATATCTATAATAAAATTATAACAAACTACAATTAAACACCATAAACAGGGTCACGTATAATTAAGGCCTCGGTGAATATTCCATTTAACGTCCGAATTTAAATTAGTCAACTTATCACAGAATTTTTTCGCTCACAAAATCTAAATTAGCGAAAAAAGATCTTCCAGCGATGCGTCGCAGCTCTTCATTTCGAAAGTCCAGCTCTCCATCACCTCAGCTCATTTGTAATAATAAGGATTATAATTCCCCATTTTGATCTCATTATCGATCAGTACAATCAACGAATTCTCTATAGCATTCTTACATGCATATATCAGCGTATCCTAATAGTTACGTGACAATTCGATTGCGAAAACTCTCTCTACCAGTGAGATTACAATATATGCTATGCAATAATATATGCAATCAATGAATAAACTGATATTTTAAGTTATAGAAACAGTGACGGATTTACATTTTTAAATACATGACGCTAATATATTTGGAAAACTTCTCAAAAAAAAAACTTTGATAAATAACGAATATTTATTTATTACTTAAAAAATTAATAAATAAGATTAACATTTTTTTTCAAAAATAGATACATAATATGAAATAAAAAAAATATAGTTAATATATAACCACGATTATAATTATAATTATTATTTGATCCAATTTGATCCAATTAATGTAAATTTTCAGACTAAATAAATAAATAAAAATAAATTAATTATTTTTATTATTCAACAATTTAAAAATATTTATCATTTTATAAAGACAAACAAATTCCATAAAAAAATTAAAATTAAATTTCCTGCAAATTTTCTTGCATATTGAAATAAAAATATTAATTAACTATAGTTTGATAATAATCAAACATTTGACTAGTTTGTCAATATTAGAAAGAATATTCTACCAACATTTTTTGAACATTTGCGATTAAATTGTTGATAATATAAAACAAACATAAATAAGAAAAAATTTCATTTAAAAACAAATAACATTTTCGAAAGAGATAATTCATTACGCTTGATTAAAATAATCCCGTACGCGCCACACAGACACATACATATCTGTGCCAAGAAGACACTTGACATCTTAAGATTTGCTAGATTAACAATAAATTCGCCTCTATATGTATACATATGTAAGAAAAAAGAGGATAAATACTAAATAAAAACTAATCAAATATAATAGCATTGTGGGGCAAGAAATTCGAATTTTGTGAAGCGCCGCCTTCGATCTCGACAAAAATTGAAGATTAATTAGTCTTCTCGTTAACGAGAATTACATAGTTGAATAGAATTACAATTCTCGCGCAATTAAAAGTTCTTCACGAGAAGTTTCAATCGCGTTCTTCCCACACAATCGCATGTACACGTATTTATATAATTTTCAATGAATCATCAATTTTCTTCTTGTCGATGTATGATCTCCATCTTGACGAATTATGTGAAATGTGCTCGCAGTCTCTCAGACATTTTTTAAGTTGCAGATATATTCACAAAAAGATATCAACTGTGTACTTATATTTCGCAGTCTTCACAAAATATATCTTTCAATAATGATAAGATCTATTATAATTCCCTTAGCTAGAAATTTTATCTATTCTCTTTGTAAATTTATATATATATATAAAATTCAAAGAGAAATCACCTACGTTTACGAACCTCAAACTCACGATAAAATATGACTTGCAATAACTCAAGTCATATACTTTTCGAGTATGCACTTTTGAAATATATTTGAAACATATTTCCTAAAAATTCTGAAAAATTTAGAGTCTAATCAGTTCGCTATCTGGCGCAATATATCTTCCAGATGGTCATGATTAAAGGCTCTTCTCTGTATATCTAAATCTCACAAAAAAAAGAACGATCATCAATCAACAAGAACTATCTGCTATCCAACAAACTTCAAGATTGCTTCAATGTCTTCGACAGATACGAGAATAGCGGAGGTTCCATCGTGTCACTAGAGTGCATTGTGGGATATGTATACATCAATAGTGCGTTCCTTCACGTAACCGCTATGGCGTTGCGATTTCGTGGTGGACCTCTTCGTTGATCGTCGGACTTGATGAGTCTTTAGACAAGGCATTAGCCGGTTTCCCTCGATTTTCAAGACCATGGCCGTTCCATTTGAATACTCAGATTTGTGTATCTTAATGTGACGAATCATATTGGTCTTCTGGTGGGAACCGTAATCGCAGATAGAGCACTTGAATGGAGGAGGCTTGCCGCACGCATTTACGTGACGTTTTATAGTGGCCTCGCGTCGACACCATTTGCCGCATCTATTACATTGGAATTTCTTTTCGATACATTTATCTGAAATTTGGAAAACGGAAACGTTTGATTATTGGACCTAGTCTTGACCAAAGTGATGGAAAAAGCGTGCATGATCTTTAAAAGCATCGACGAATCTCTTCAAACACGAAGCTCGTGGCAATTGTTTGTGTCTATCACGTATGTACGCGTATGTGTATGATTTAATGCGCAAAGAATATCAATAAGGATTTTCATTTTGTTAGTACTGTTAATTTTCTATACCTATGTATATCACGGCATGACTGAAAGTTATGTTAATGAAAAATCGCTCAATGATTAATATCTTCTGGCTGATCTTCTGCGATCTTCTAAAATTTCACCTCTCGTCACTGCAAATCTTCAAGTGTCTGGGAATAATAATAAATAAATAACGCAACATCGTGACTAAAATGTTACTATATCTATCGTGCCTTTATTTATAATTTTTTTTTCAGATACCTCTTGAAATTCGTACGAAATGCGTCCTGCTAACGATTTTCGTAAAACATTGTGTGATTTGTGATTCACATCAAAAACGTAAGCTTGACGCGTCTCTACGACCGAGGCACAGTCTTATAAAAACGAAAAATCAAAAAATCGAAATAAAAAGTCAAATTATAATAAATTTATGTGCTGAATATAAATTTGCTGGCTGCAAATATGCGTTGTTTAAAAAATCAAAAGTCGTTGATTGATAATAATGTATTTTCTATGATGGATCCGCATATACACATGGTAGATTTAGACGTGTAGACTGTGCCATACGAGCAGCAAATATAGGATCTATGAGTTGTTGATTTCGACACCATTTTTTCGCTTGCAACATTATCTGTAAAGTACATCGAAAATCGCGATTAAAAATTGCTCAGTAAAAAGTGCGCAATGAAACGAAAACCATGACTATTAATAATAATACATATAATGTGATGACAATACACAAAATACAGATTCTAAAACGACGCAGAAATAACTCTACAGAATTCCACAAAATTTTCAAAATATCACAATTTTTTCCTTCTCAGAGTGTGGCTTCATGATCCTTGGAAATTGTCTCGAATATCGCGACGAGTTCTATAACTTCATGGAAACTTGAAGAGTGATTTCTATCTCTAGGAAAAACGTGGAATTATAAGGATGTTAACCAATGAACAATAATCTTTATATTCACACTGACAATGAGATGAATTCTATTTTCGAATATGTTCCCGATGGATCTTCTAGTTGTTACGTGAACGGCTGATTTTTATTTAAAAGAGAGTTAGATAAAAAATATTAATCGAAATGTAAACTTTAATTATAATTTCAAGGATTTGTTCAATGGGATATATTAGGGATACTAAGAACGGTTAACAAAAATTTGATTCTGGAAAGAATTAATTTGATGCATTGCTACGAATCTTTTACTGACGAAAGATTATTTCACAAAAACCGTAACAAATAGAAAGAAATAAATAGATATAACAAACATTTCCCATTAGATAATTGAATTCAACTCTACATCTTAATAAAATAATATTAAGAAAATAAAATATATATAAGAATAAAACACACAAACAAGTTTTAAGTATTCAAATTGTCGTTTATATCTTAAGGCTCCTGTGTCCTCACTGCAACCATATTGAATTATGACGTTAGAAGTGAAATCATATTATATAATTTTTGAATGCGACCACTCGTGTACGATAATATGGATTAGTAAAATATGAAAACTTTTTTTTTTGTTATCCTGCATTAATAAATGCATGTATAACTCATCCGCATGTGTTCTACATTTTCAGTGAAAATAAACCTTATAATAATTGATTAAGATTTACAGCTATTTATTAATTCATTCATATCGAAAACAGAGTTTTCGGCGTATTTTACTAATAGGCAATTCCACGTCAGATCGAACAAGAAATGACCTCGTATTTTTTAAATCGATCGAAACTTTTTTCACGTGCTGATCGTTATATCTTCTGGCATGCTGCCTCTTCTTGTGTCTACGAAACTTGCTGCGCTGCTTAAACTTTCTTCCGCAATATTCGCATTTGAATTGCGGCATTTTACCACATTCCTCTCGTAAGTGTCTAGGGAGACCTTCCAAGCGTATCTCTTGTCGCAGAGATGACAGACGAATACTTTCTGGTCTGCCAATCTGCTGGTCATTGCGTATTTGAAAACTAAAAAGGACAAAAAGACTAATGACAATTAGACTAAAATTAGGTAGCAGATTGCCTGATGTAAACCCGAAAGATCAGAAAAAAACTCTTCTATGAAATTTATAGAGCGCTTGAAAATAATATTAGCATACATATTAACCTGTTTTATTGCTGAAATGTTTACCAGTCGATGAACGTGCCTTCACTTGGATAAATAGATAACAAACTTTATTAACTCATCGAGTTAATACAAATAAATTTTTATTTTTAATTAATGTAATAAATAGTATACGTCGAGATATTCTCAATTGAAAATCCTGGAAGGAAAAAACTCGTGGCAAAAATCTTTGGAATTTTATATGTATTTTAATAATATTAATAAGAAATTATTAAGAAAATGACAAATATTTGTTTTACCTAGTAGATCTAGATAAAATAAACTCCGGTTTAAAAAAAAATAAAAATATTTCTTTTGATATTAATTTTGCAAGATACTTATATAATAAAAAATAGATTATCTCAAATTTCTCATATTTATATAATTAAAAAATGTCTATGTTTTATCTTTTTGTTTTTTCTTTTATCGAGTAATTTTTATTTTATTGTTTGTGCCAATGATATAAAATTAGAACACAATGTCCATATTAAAATGTCAGAAAGAATTGGATACACAAACATCGGGTAGACATATTCAACAAGATAAATAAGTTATTAAAAAGTTGTGACATCCTCCACCATTTTAATCACGAGAAGCGATATCATTGATTGTTTCTAACATCAGATTAGTACGTTCTTTTTTTAATCGTGCATTTTTTGGCAGTGCTAATGTTATTTACAGTGTTTTATTTAAATAATGCACCATATATTATTAGATTTTGTTATAAGACTGTAATAAATAATCGTGTAATATTCAACAAATTTTATGTTCGTTTAAACATATGAACAAAAATATGTATTTTCTATCTCTCCTTCTTTTTTTCGATACAGTCTGTCTCTATTTTAACTGCAATGTTTTTTAAGTCTAAAATAATTTCTTAAATACAAATATTATTCTATGTTTTTAAATAATATTGTTATATCATAGTCAGTTATATACCTCTTTTAAAAACAATTAGAAAATTAAGTCTTCGATTTAAATTTTCGGCCACGAAAGCCGCACTCGATCTTGGTCGTATTATCATAGTCCTTACATATAGCTTCTTTAGATATTTACTTCTTGATATAAATTCAATCTTATACCAGGTTGGTTCACGTCACCTGAAAAAGAGATGTTAGATCGATCAGATCGGTTGCTTCGCGCTTTTTGTGCTACTTACCAATATTATATATATAGCATGACGATAAAAACCGGCACGTTAGTAATCCTTGTGTCGCGTAGATGCATTACGATCTGCGATTGTGTCATTCAATCGCATCTTTAAAAGAATCGAATCAACGCTGTATGGAAAAGAGTCGCAGATGTAAATAAAATATACGCAAAATGCAAGTTACAAGAAATGAGCTACAATACTCGTACAACTGCTACATAAAAAGAAATAAATTAAAAGTAATTGTTACATATAGTATTAAAAATATTGCTTGCAACATGTCTTTATTTTCGTTTTACAATAGTCACTATCCAATAATCATATCCAATATAGTTATTACAACCATGACAACTTTCTACTGTCAAGTCAAAATATCTAATGATTTTTATAAGTCAGGTTTTATTATTTTACATCACTCTTATACTAACTTATACTTATTGCTATGTTTTCTCTGTTTTATGTGTGTCAAGAAAACGTTCTTTAAGATCGAAAATATAATTCTCCTTGAACGCCATCGACAACGCGTTTAATTTCGCGAAACTGCTCCCATGCGAAAGCACTCTTCTCGCGTCCATTCGATCACCAAAAGCGATGACGATGCACCCTCCCGATGTGCCTCTGTAGATGATGCTTATACATGAAACGAGTGTCGCACTGTTCGCAGACGAACTTCCGTGGCTGTCCGCATTCGTACGTTTGATGATTGCGGAGAGAGCGCTTCGACAGGTACGACTTGTCACAAGTGTCGCACGCGAATCGTTTTGTTGTCGCGTTTTCATCCATCGTATTCCTCAAATTTGTGTACAGCTCCTGCGGCAGCCAAAAACCTGCAAACGGAGGAAGTAGAAAACAGTTAGAGTCATTAAGCATTAATGACAATACATTAAAGACACGTCACAAAATTGTTGAAATTCTTGACGAATATCGGATGAGATAAATATGGGAAGAGTTTGTGCAGAATTAAGAAAATAATTTTGCGATGTGTGGAGATGATTCAATCGTTTTCTTGCCGTGATTACAAATGCAGTAGAAAATGCGTTTTTAGAATTATAAATTTGTACTATATATTTTTAAGAATCTTTTTTCATAATTATTCATAATTTAAAAAAAAAGTTAGTAAATTTGTTTAGTATATATCTTATATTAGAGGAAAACAAAAAGTGTGTCCCTGATACAATTTTATAAAAAAATTATTAAGGGAAGGGAATTATAAATCAAAGTAATTAAAATCTAAAACATATGCATAAATTAGAGCTGTTTCGTAATGTATGCTTGTTTGAGCTTTAATATATTTTTGACGAATCTGCAAAATAATAGTGAACGTTTGTATTGTTAATATTCTATGAAATATACAAGACTTGCTTTGCGAAGTTTATGAACGTAATGTTGGTCACCATCTGAAATAGAAAAATACATTTTGGTTATTAATTGTGTCAATATTTATATAGATTTCCGCCAAATTTTCACAAATCTAAACAGTTAATAAAAGAAATCTCATTAATAAGTACTGTTATCTTTAATGCAAATTTTTGAAAAAAGAGAGATACAATCATTAATTATATCTTATTATCTTACTTACAGTCTTAATATACAATTGATGTTATGAATTACAAATTAATTATTTGCGTTATTATATTATTTACTAAATTATCATGTATGTATTATAACTTGCCAAATATTTGTCAAATTACACAAATTTGTTGCAAGAAAAGAAAAGAAATTCTATAATTTCTCATAATCTGTACGCGGAAATATTTTCAAAAATATATTTGAACAATTAATTTCTAATATAATAAACAGAAATGTTGCGTTCCATCAGGCAGGAAATAAAATAAGTGAATACTGTGTTTTTCAAATTTTCATATTTACAGAAATCTGATTTTATCTTCGTAAAAGTAAAAATAAATGTATAAGATCTATAGTATTTCGCATTCAAATATCATAACAATAAAAATCGAATACACTTTGTAACTCAAACTGCCTTAATACTGCTCTTTATCAATAACGCATGATAAGGATGAAAGGATATGAAAAGAAAATTTCTACTTCCTTCGTTGACTTAGGGGATTGTTTACTTCAGACCGCGAATATTTAATCCGATTTACTTTAATCGCATTTTATTACGCTATACTTCTAAGTCTTACTTCTAATCTTACCGCATTAAAAATTGGCTTGTAGAATCCATTTTGATCTAACATTAAAGTTTCATATAATAATTCATACTTAAATTAAGTAAGATTTCTATATGCAAACACGTTATTGGAGAAAAAACTCTCTAATTTAGTGTTTTTCTAAAAATTTTATTTTAAAGTAAATCATACGAAATGTTTTAAACTTATTTTCGCGTAAGCTAATTTCAAATATATATGACATCAGCCTACTTTATAATGCAATTAAACAACATGTAATAATTTTTCTAAAAGATACACCTGTAGAAAATATGTACATATTAGCATATGCAGTTTCTTCTTCTTCTGAAAATCATCTAGGAATGACTTTAGCTCTTTTCCAAAATATCATGTTCATAATAAATGATACTAGATATATATGTTGAATGACGTGATTCTTAAGAACAGTCTCTAGTCATGGTTTACGATAATGCCCTTTTTTAATTATTTAAAGCTTTGTAAAAGTAAAGCAATCAATTTGTCACAAATCATATATCTATAACATCAGAGAGAGAGAGAGAGAGAGAGAGAGAGAGAGAGAGAGAGAGAGAGAGAGAGAGAGAGAGAGAGTGTGTGTGTTAAACAAATATGTTATAATAATACAATTATTACATAGATTTCATAGCATTCAGCGACAAAAAGATTCTACATATACATCCCACAAATCATTGCTAATTCGATTTTAAAGTAATATGTTTCCACTTTTTCTATATTCGTGTAATATTTTGTAACATATTATATTATTTCAAAATATTGTAAAATAGAAAAATAACAGTGTGCTGCAAAAAAAATTAATGAATACCGCAATATATAATAATTAGTTGCAACAACATTGAAACATTGTTGCCACAAGTTTCTAATGATAGAAGTATATCGGAAGACGCATGATAACGTCTCGATAGCAAATATACAAATCAATCTGTTATTGAAGATTGTTGTCAATTGTTTTTGAAAGACTCTAAACATATATACTAAACATATTTTTTACTTCTCAGTCCTTTATCAAAGTTGCGAGACCGTATTTACAATTGCTGTATCTTGCCATATTTCGAACAATTAGTGAAAATTAACAATGTGATTAATGTCATAATAGATACGCAGTATCATGTAAAGACATATTTTACGGTTTCATATGTACATAAATATCTTATTAGATAGATGCATAAGTGTCGATAGGCATATAGTCAAACACACACATCATATCACTGTTTTCACATTCAAAACCTAAAACTACACACAATCAACTAGTAATATGTTTTAAAACTATGTTTTTTATTCGTTGTTTCACGAAGAATTTTCTCGCGCGATTTACAGAACGTGTCGCACGTACATGAAGTACAAATAGAATAAAAAATACAGAATGAAAAAGATTGTGTTCCGATCAGTTAAACGATTTAACAACGACTAAAGAAGGAAAACATTGGAATTGTGCTATTATTCTGTCGAGATGATCACTAGTATTTATTTTTCGATCTGTAGGTCAATTATTATATCTGTAGGTCTTTTGAATGAAATTTGATTAGAAACTGCCGAATAGAAACACAACTCTACATTAATAATTTAGAACAAGTATGTCATATATACAACATAAACGCTGTTCTGTTTAGTTATATTTATATTAATAATTATTTTACAGAATATCCTATCTTTTTGTCGCCGAATGGCATCATAATATGTAAGCATTATAGCCTCTTGTTATTTCATTAGCGTAGAACAAAAATGTAAGTCGAGTTTTTAATTCATTACTATCTTAATTATAATAATCTTAGTGTCATTTGTCGCATTTTGGCGATAACGAAATAATAATTGTTGTCGTATATGGACACTTTAATTAAAATAGCCAATTACTAACTTTGATTGCAATTAAATTTAATTAGATTATTATACATATTATAATATTTAAGCAAATTGCATTTAAGCGAATATCCTATTAACAATTATGAGAATCTATATTAACTAATAAAAAAATAAAAAATGATTAAAATAATAAAAATAAGAAAGTCTCGTAATATTGCAACGAAAAGAATCATAGTTATGATACAATATAGACACCAGTATATAGCCTAAATAGTACTTAAATCTTTGGCCAAGTTTGCTTAGTTTCTGTGAACTGATTTAGAAAGGACCGTACATATCTTAAATTTTAGAATAAAGTTTTGATATTTTAATGATTTAATGTATAATCTTAATTGCTCGAAAAGAGGAATTATTGTTCATTCATGTATATATCTATCTTGGAAAGATATTTTAAGATTTTTTAAAGATTATGCTTATAATGATATACGTTATAATTACACCCTGTATAAATCCTAATATTAAACATAAACCTAAAAAAATTTAATTTTTTCCGCAATAATATTGCATATTTTAATACACATTTTGAGTGAATACAAAATTTAATAACTAATTATTTGAAAAAATATAGAAATAAAAAATAAACAAAAATTTATAAAAATGAATAAAATCTAAAGAATCATTATTAGCACAAAATGTTCCTTAAAAAAAAGTCTGAAATAAAATGCAGAATAAGATTTTGCATTTAAACAAAACAGATTTTAGATTTTTTTAACATGTAAACGTTATGAAGAAAAATCCAAGTACTTAAAAATATCTTGTTTTAACCCTCCACTGACGAACGCTGAGTCATATGATATATTAAAACTGATGATAAACTTCTCATGCCATAATCAAAACAAATATTTCCACACACACACATGTATATGTTGTACATTTTACTATAAATATCATTCATTTTTATTTCGAAAATATTTTTTGCTCATATACAAGTAGTATTTAAAAAAAGAATAAATAAAAATTAAATTAAATTAAAATTCAACACAAAATTTTATTCTGAAATAAATAACAAATACAAAATAAATTTTTTTATAAAACTCGAAGTTGATCCAGAATCCTCCGTGTGCGTTGTCAAATCATTCGAGAGTTAAAAAAGCGGAAAAAAATCAGTGAAATTTACATAAAATTTGAAAGATGTATCTGTTGTTATTATTCAATTAAATTTTACTAGAGCTATTTAAATTGCATATACTTGAAGTACTTTCTCTCTAATCGTCCACATAACTGTTGAAAATCTATCACAAATTATTAATTCTTCGTATGCATTGTTGTTGTTCTTCAAATTGCTACAATTGAAACATATAGATTTTGTTTCGAACGCGACTAGGGCAAAGAATTTAAGAATTATAAAACTGGACCCATTTCTCACGATATTTCTGCAAGTCTTTAAAGCGTTACTATGACCCCAAGGGCCTGTTTACGTCCGCGTCCATTTGTATGGGTTTTCTCATGACGAATCCAATTCGATCTTATTTTAGTCTTATAATTGCAATAGTAGCATTTGTACTGCGGTTCCTTGCCGCACTCGTCCCTTTGATGGCAATGCAGAGACGTCTTCCATTTGTACTTTCTGCCACAGCGGTCGCAAGTGAAGGGCTTGTCCTGATGATGGTATTGATGATCGTGGTGATGACGATAATGTTGGCGGCCTACAATCAAACAAGTCCATACGTGTGAGAATAACTGTTAGATAAATTTTATACGCGCGGAATAATATTGGAATGGATCTATTATTCGAAGATTACTCCTAAAAAATTGATGGACTGCACCACACAGGCTGTCGCATTGTACAAAAATTATAATTGATACACAAAATACAATTGACAAGATCATACTTAAAACGTGTACATAAATATCTTCATTCAAAAGGTATACATAAATACCTTACGTGTCGCTATATCATCGATGCATAATAAAAATTGATGTCTAATAGAAAAATTTTTAATAAAAACGTTTATTGGACATTTAATTTCTACGATCGAATATCATTGCTCAATCGCAAAATAATCATGTAATTTAATCAAGATTTTCTGAAAAGTATATCAAAATGTAGATGCGTACTGTGATAAAAAATAATTTCACATTTAAATAAAATATAGTTATTTTTTTATTTGCAGTTTTGTGTTAAAAATGTTGATTGAGATTCTATTGTCGGCATCCCGATAATGTATAGATGAAAGGACGTAATTTAAATATTATATACATATAGGCCATTCCACGTCCAATCGGACAGGAAATGATCTAGTATTTTTTAAATCAATCGAAACTTTTTCACGTGAAATATACATAAAATAAGGAGATACGTATTTTTTTATTTGTCCGAAATATTTTTTTTACAAAAGTTATAAACATCAAAATTTTCGTGAAAAAGTTGTCAACTTTAAAAATTAATATCTCTGGTTATATTTGTCGTAGAGATATTTTCGAAAATACATTTTAAAGCTAAGGAGACAACCTTTTTTATAAAAATAGTTTAAGTTAGAATAAATTGTTAATTACAATTGTTATAAATAATTGAAATGTTTAATAATTTTTTTCACCAAAAAGTACACTTTTTAAAATTTTTGAAATAATGCTATTTCATTCTCCATTTCATTCTGAAAGTGTACATATTTTTTATTTTATGGAGAACCGATAGATTCTATTTTTTATATATTTTTAATGAATGAGGCGCCGCACCATGCTCGCGTCACTGGCTCGACCAAGTAGTATGCTACGCGCTATGGCGCGCCGATTTCTTCGCGAAGCATACTACTTGGTCCAGCCAGTGACGCGAGCACGGCGCGGCGCCTCATTCATTAAAAATATATAAAAAATAGAATCTATCGATTCTCCATAAAATAAAAAATATGTACACTTTCAGAATGATGTGGAGAATGAAACAGTATTATTTCAAAATTTTTTAAAAGTGTACTTTTTGGTGAAAAAAATTATTAAACATTTCAATTATTTATAACAATTGTAATTAATAATTTCTTGTAACTTAAATTATTTTTATGAAAAAGGTTGTTTCCTTAGCTTTAAAATGCATTTCTGAAAATTTTTCTACGACAAATATAACTAGAAATATTATTTTTTAAAAGTTGACTTCTTCATTTTTCACGAAAATTTTACTGTTTCTAATTTCTGCAAAAAAATATTTTGGACAAATACAAAATTACGTATCTCCATATTTTATGTATATTTCACGTAAAACAAGTTTCGATTTAAAAAATATAAAGTCGATTTTTGTCCGATTTGACGTGGAATTGCCTATATGTATATATATATAATATTTGAAATCTGAAATAACATCACATGCAAATAAAAAAAAAATGCATTACAGTAAATTATGCTACTAAACAAATAAACTTGTGATTCTTCAATTTGACAAAAGTATTATGAAGTCTCGATTTAAATCACGATGAAAACTATCATGATATTAATATTTTCCTATGAGATTTCAATTCTAATTAATTTTTTAAAAATGCTGTTAAAATATTATATCACAGTTGCAAAACATTCCATGTATATATAAAAAAAGTTTCTACTATTCTCAAATATAATTAATTACCAACTTTTTTTTTAAACGAGTTCAAAAAAACATGAAGTATACAAAAGATATTTTTGCCTTTTAAAATGCTATATTTCATATTTTTGCAGTAAGAAAATAGAAACAAGAAATAATTTTTGCTTAATAGAGATCTTGGCAAATGGCACTAATCGTAAGCGTTGCTATGCTTGTCATCATGTATATGTATATCTTTTACATGATATAATCATGAATTCAATTTTGCGGATCAGATGTGAACAAGCAATATTTATAATGGTGCTTTATCCAATATTCATTTCGTTGATGACAGATTGTGGAAAAAATATTCTTGAATTGACGTCCACAGGTATACACACCCATCGATCTGCAAATAAAAAATGCGAAAAATGTTAATACGATGAAAACGAGCAACCATTATGCAAATCAGTTAATAGATTTGTTACAATAAAAATGTTTGTGTAAACAAATAATTTTATTAACAGATACTTGACATAAAGATATTTTGTTTATTGTTAATATATAAACTTCTCTCAAAAGCCAAACTAATTAACTATATTTTTTCTAAATTTCTTAATTTTAGAAAAAATAAAATTGATTGATAATTTGGTTTTTGAAAGGCTCATATATTGATCACACATAATGTCTCACATGACGTAAAATAATTATACAATTGCAAGTTTATGATTCTTAAAAGTTAACAGTTACACTAAATTTCTTATGCCACAAAACTTTCCATTCTCAATAAATCTGAAATTTCCAAATCTTAAAAAAATAAAAATAAAATTTAAAGTTCAAATTATTCATATTTTTCATCTATAAAGAAAGCCATAAATGTGTTTATTTGTGTCATTTATGTCTTGAGTTTATAGATTGTACGTTAAACATATAACAATACAGTACGTAAAACAATATCGTGCAAACTCTACAATCAATAAAAAACGATAAGAAAAGACAAATTAATCGTAAATTAATGATAAGAAAATTTGGAATATCATGTGGACATAAAATAAAAAATCTATCTATATCTGAATAATTAAATTTACTTCTTTATTATTTGTCGAGTATCCTCGTTAACACAATGATTATCAGTAATACACTCATAATTCATAATAATGATTTAAAATGCGCACAAAAATCATAAATCAGAAAGGATACTATATGTGTAACACGTATATTATATATATATTTTAACATTTGCGGGTCTGTTTAATACCCCATAAACGATTAAATCATAAAAGCATAATTGCATAATTAAATTATAAAATATCTTGATAACACAAAATATAGACAAATACTTAAGAAACTATAAACTGGGATAATGTAAATGTAAATGTGTTGATCCCTTGATCTAATGGGATCGTCAGGTAAATTGTAGATACATCTCGCATGTATTACATTAATGAATAATATTACGCATTATTTTCTGGGCCGTTTATTCAATAATATTATATCGCCATTCCTTCTAACGGGGATTCCGTGCAACACACACGCATCGTTTATATTGTAAATTAAAATAAAAAAGAAACATATAAAAATTATTTATTTTAAGATAAACATATAAAAACATTGTAAAACATTGTAAAATATATATATGCATTTATAAAAAAATAGATTTGAAAAAATTGTAATGCAACAAATTATGAATATTTTGCAATGAGGAAATCAATCTTTTTCATATCAAGTGCTGCGTTTGTAAAAAATCATTATGCGTGAGATTACAAGGAATATTCCCATTATATATTTTTTTATCCTCTATTCTTACAATTATATATTCGGAAGAGCTCCCACACAAAACACGAGAAAGGAGCCAAAACGCTTACATACTAATTATTATCATCAATCATCTTAATAGCTAGAGGTATCTCATTGGCTTTCGCACATTGCCCCTTTTTTATTTCACCCGCGTATTCGCAAGTCATACACGTATATATGTATGTAGGTATTATAATGGATATTTACATATATATTTTGTGTGTATATGTATGTGTTCCTACATATATGTATTTATATACGTGTATATATATATAATATATATAGAATCTTTGTGTTTTTCGTCTCTCTTTGTATATATATATATATATATTTTTTTTCTTTTTTATCTTCTTATGTATCTACATATAAGGTGACTTCAAAATAACTCTATAGGCATCTCGTGTACAGCCATTCATCGGCTTGCACGATGACTCGAGTATTGCATAATAGCTGGCCTCATTTATATTGGCACAAAAGTCGCAAAATCAACGCGAATATCGCGTGGATTAATTACAATTTGTTTTTCGTTTACAAACATTACACCTCGCACGACGACAGAAAATGCCACTAATCGCATTAACGTTATTATAAATTGCTGTGTCTGCTAAATTTATGACATCGTCGCTGTCGTATTTCATTTGAAAATAATTGAATTTGAAGATTTATATGACAATGTATTATTAAATATAATAGACCAGATTGATTTCAATAACAGATTGAAAGCATTATGATGATTCTTAAATCATCAGAGAGTAGTATATCACTGTAAATAATCAAAATGTGTGTCAATGTTTAAAAATTAATTTCAAGTTTCGATATTGAAAATATAAAATTTCTCGTCGACGTGCGAGAAAAGAAGTGCAATGTTATCACTTGCATCTGTTGGGACAGTTGCACGTATATTTCGTTATCGTTCACGAATTATAATAACAATTGTATACCTCTCACTTCGCGCAACTTCCTTCTTTTTTTTATCTTCAGTCTTTCTGTCACTGTACATCTCATTTCGCATTGTTTAAACGCGAGAAACAAAATTTTCTTTCCTCTCGTGCTGTACTTCGGCTCATCTCTGCTCGATAACATGGAAAACTTGGAAGACACATTCCGTTCGCTTTCACGTTTCGTACGAGGTCGACATTACGTACATTATACACTATGAAATATTGTATATATCAACGTCGATCGCATTCTGTGCGTACATATAGATATAAAAAAATTACAACAGATAAATGCACAATCGCTTGTTTATCTCCGTAATTATTCGCGAACGCTTTTCTGCTATGGAAAACACTTTTGCTGTAACGCATAAATTGTAATAAAAATAACAAAATTATCTGTTTAAAAAAAAATACTAGTTAATAAAATTGTATTGATGAATTTACGCGTATTTTCATAACGTGTATAAAATTTCGTATAAATGGACTTGGTTTCGTACTAATTTAGGAAACATTTTTATAGTTTTCAATTTCGCTGTGCTGTATTTTCTCTATCGATACTAATAATAAATAGCATTGTTTTTTTTATGCATTTTTAATGCATTTTTGTATCATAACAAAATTATAATTTATCGCTCATGTTTATATCATATAAATACTCATAGCTTTTCTCACAAAACTATAGATTCGTTCGTGTTATATCTGTGTCAATTATAAAGGTATATCTGTAATAATGATAAAAACATTCCGTGAACTCTAAAAAAGATGTCAAATGTATAATAACTTCGCGGTGTTCTATACGTGGTAAAAAATTTATTATAGTTTTTTTATTATTGCTGAAACATATATGTAGATCCTATCCAATGACCTGCTATTCATTCCTAAATTATTCATGCCGAATGTCATAATATATCGCTTGTCTTCGAAAACGAAAGAGGATGACGAATGAGGATCGATGAATCTCTGTTAAATAACAAGAAACTAGACATTAAATGCGACGCGCGAGCGTGTCGCATTTTACAACAGCTTGTTTTGATCACATTTTTAGGCACATGGAGTCGATTTGGACGACACACGAGAATCTCCTTATCAGTAATTTAATTTTCATAAGGAAGAAGAAAATACAAGACGACATGAATCAGCGGAAACGCAAGATCGTCCGGATGTGAGATCGAGATCCTTTCGAAATTTTCGAGGAGAAGCACGTCGAAGCTGAGAGGTTCGCAATCGCGTCCGTTTTCACGAGCAGTCCCGATCGATATTTCGCGCGAAAAACTCACAATATCTGTCATTGCTCGTTGAATCTTCCATCGTGCTTTTAATTATCTCGCACCAGTTTGAGATATAAACGAGAGCTTGATGTCGAGTCAGGAATACCGATCGGACAATCATGATCATAATATCGGACAGTCGAGCGAGTTTAGTTTAGAGACAGTAATCGATAGATGCAGATCGATGCGACCGTATAGATATATATATATATATATATATATATATATATATCAATCGTCATTTAGATCTAAATCGGGATTATTCGAGGACTTTTTCAAGATGTATAGGAGAGCTTAACTCGAAACTACAAATTTCTAGGACGAAGAGAAAAAGAGATAAACACGAGAAGATAGATATGATAGACAGAGAAAGAGAGAAAGAGAGACAGAGACAGAGGAAAAGAGAAAGAGAGTATGACATTTAAAGATCTTCTAGATTTATAGAATAAATACGAGATCTTCAATATTTTACAGTTGCCCTGTGATAATGTTTATTTTGTGCTTTGTCGGGACAAAGTTGTTTGGCGGGCTTGACTAGGATTCCGACAGTTTTATTCGTCGATTCATTGGTCCTTGATCGAATAGTTTCCCAAATTCGTTGGATCTCTAAGGAAGCTCGTATATCGGGCACACATACGCACACACACACACACACACACTCACACATAACACACACACGAAACATCATCTCGTCAAAATTTTCACAAATATCGTTTTTTTATCGCAATGTCTAAAACGATACTTGCATTGCCTCGCGTATTTGTATTATAGTTTCTACATAGATCGTGTTCTTTCCGTGACTGATGTTTTTATTATTACTTATGAAAATAACACGCGGAATTCGCTGAAATAATCGTCGATAATCTTTTATGCATGTGAAATGAGAACATTGCATCCGTTTCGACGAAAGAAAAGAGATGAAAATCTTTGTCATATATAAAAATTTATCGAATTTTCATTCTATACCTTAAAGAAAATAATTTCATATTCTATATGAGTGCCGTGATATACTTTAATTAAATTGATAGAAGACAAGTTTTTTTGCAGTTATATAAAGAAAGCCGAATGAGTTTAATTGATAATTGATTTTATTGTGTATACAAAATCACTCAAGATCAATATATGACATATTCTCATGCAAAATATATTTACCTTGAATTTATTGCATGTATAAAATCGAACACATCTATTTAATTGCAATATGCTATTTATATCAACGGAAATATCTATGAAATTTTTAATCTTTCGTTGAAATGGAACATAAATGAATTTGATGGATTATTTGTCCCGACTAAGCATGAAAGGGCATTCTTCCTTTTTAATTGCAGTATATAGCTTATAATTTATATCGTAATATATCATTGCAAATTATCGTTATTACGTCATACGTATAATATATATGTGTGATATACATAATACACACATATATATATATAATATATATACCTTTTTGATTTAAATATATTCTCTATCTTGAATGTGTCTAATAATGTAGAATAGTTTGCGACCTGCTTAGGCCGTTCTCTAGACTAGACAAGACTCTAATTTAGATCGAAAGACGCGAACAAGATGCGAACAAATCTCCATGAATCTCCCACGTATTACATATAGCATCGACTTCGTTCCTATGTTATCAAACGTCAAATCGACAACAATTATATCTTTAAACGGGAAGATTTGTTTAATGCATTTATATATTAGTTCGCAATCTACATACAACTCTATGATAGAGGAGAACTATATCTTGTCTCAAACGATAATGACGAATACCTTTAAATGCTCTTATATCTCGGAATAACGTGGAAAAATATTACCAAACACAATTTCTTTCTTTGATTATAGATTGCAGCATCTTTTAATAACTTTCACTCACCTTTTTTACTACTGTATCGACATTTCGTACTGTGACGAGAATTCTTATTCCAAAAGAATCGAAATTATTACGTTTTAAATAATATCATCATCTAAAATTTGAAGATTAAGCTACAAAGCTTGGCCTTATATGTGCTTGCGGGCACAAAAACCAATTAAATTTAAAGAATTATGTATAATGATTATATGCATTTAATGACCATTGGTATCGTCAAGATCTGTCTTCGTCGTCCATAAATCATCGAGATTGCTTTGTTTAAAGACATTGAAAAGATGCAGACTGATCTGACTAGATTTAGTAAAGAGTTCTTCTTAAGGTAGACTGCACTAGAGAGCTAAGATCGGTAATCTACGTGTGTCGGTATTTTCGTTGCGCTGAGAACTTCGCCCTTCTTGTGACAAACGATCAAGGTGGAGTCTCCTACATTCAGATTTTACTAGAGCGACACTCGTATCACTTATAATTAGTATAAAAATAATTGGGCAATATTTAGCAGTATCTGCAGAAGACTCGGAGACGTCCCAAAAAAGTGTCCTCTCTTTTTTTCAATAGGATATTTCGTAGTCGCTGCTTTCGTACGTTTTGAAAAAAATAGAAAGCGCATAAGAGACGCTCGAAAAATGAAGACCCGTTCCGCGATATTCGAGAGAGAATATCATTCTCGGATGATATTCAACAACAAATCGTACGCGATATTTCGAATTTCGAAATCGACTGTCGACACAAAGTGCAACAGATAGAATAGCGCGATTTTCTCACATCTTTTTGGTAACTTCTACAAGTCTGAAATATATTCAACAATGTTTTTTATTCGACTTTTTATCCATTTATATATTGTTAAACGGGATCCAACAAGAGTGCTAACTTCGCGCCACGATATGGCGGATCACTAATGTTCTTTTCTTTTTTTTTAACGTTTACTTTATCGTTTTCTTAGATAAAACGCTCAGTTTCCTATCTTCTCTTCTTTCTAATATATAATATCGTAAGCGGCAAATAAGTCTTGCCGTAATCTTGCTTCGAAAAATAAACGTCGAACGAAAGAACTTTTAACTTCTAGTATTTAGCGGCTGAAATATACATATTGTCTTATGTAATGCACATCGCTAATGTTTTAGTGCTAGACAAAAACGCATCTTTGGTATATGTTTCTCAAATATCCATTTTATGTTTTTTACTTGTCACGCAGAGTAAGATCTCCATATCATAAATAATAATAAATATTTAAAATAAAATAAAACAATGGAAAATAAAAATAGGAAAATAGAGAGCATAATTTAAAACACTTAGCTAAACTAATTTTTTGGCACTTGCTTTGGCTATAAGAAAATAAATGGTCGGATTGATTTAATTGAAACTTAATTAGTTATATGCATGCAGAAACTGCATGACGCTTACACACGACTTTATCTTATTGTTAGCAACGAAGGAGATGGAATTCCACATCCTTTGTCCATTCAATAAAAAAAAAATAAAAATTTTGAATTAAAAGAAAAAAAAATATTTTTAATGTTTTTTACAGATATCTTTTTAAAGGTGCATCAAAATATTCGCAAATTATTTTTTACTAACACCCTCCTTTGTCCGAGAAGCACAGTAAAAATCCGACCGTTCTGAGAACTTATTAAAAACTGAAAATTTAAAGCATCAGTGTATCGTTTAAATATTCACACGAGAAATTTGTCCCTCTTCGCGTCACATACCTAAATATATCACATACCACATACCTCTCACCGTTCATCTTGCGAATATTTAGAACGACAATCTACGACTGAGTTTGACTTAAAAATTGGCACTCTGACTCGGCATGTACGTTCTCAGGACGTACCCGATCCGAATCACGAGAATCGCGAGGCTCTATTAAAAAATGATCAAGAACGTCGCGCTCCCATTCTTACGTCGCGACCTCGCAAATCACGGCGAGTCACTCCCTGCCGTGCTGATGACGCGTCTCCCGCTGGCCGACGGCGATGCCGGGCAGCGTCGGCTGCAAATCGACATGCCGATGATTGATGTGCGCCTTGAGATTGCGCTCGTATTTGGAGCTGAAGGCGCAGTGCGGGCAGCTGAAGGACGGTGCCTTGCCGCATTCGTACAGCAGGTGACGCTTCAGGATATACGCGTTCTTGTAGCTCTTGCCGCATCTCGAGCAATTGTGGCGGCGATCGTGATGCGCCAGGCCACCCCCGCCGCCGCTGATACCCGGATAATTGTTGTTGCGACTGGCCGAGTGCCGCGACGGACAGTGCAGACGGGGACGACGCTGCGGCGTTAGCGGCGCCGGGACATCGCTCGTCGCCGCCGACGACGACGACGACGACGACGTCGTCGCCGCGGCGTTCGCGCTCCTCGAGGCGCGTCGCGAGCCGTCGCCGCTCCAGCCGAGGCCGGCGAAGAAACCTGCAAAAGACACAAGCAGACGGGCCGACGGGCACGATTAGTATTGCGCGGTCTGCGGGCTGTACGCGCGCGGTGCCCCCGGTTTTTAGGGGGGGGGGGGCCACGCGTGCATTACTGTACTCTTTACAACGGCGCGGGCCATGCCAACAAAAAAAAAAAAGACATTCAAGAACTCAAGCTTAGCAACAACGAGCATGTGTCGTCAGAAGCGGGATCGAGGAATAGGAACGATCCTCGATGGCAATGATTATCGTCTACTCGTTGGAAGGGAAGGGGGGGACCTTCTCGCGGATCCTCTAAGCGAGAAAGTCCCTTGTCGAACGTGTAAATGAGGTGTAAATCGATATGTCGCGGTCGGTTTTGTGAATCCGAAATGTAACGCATCCTAAAATGAGATCAGATTTGACTAACGGGAGGAACATTTTATATCGCAGGAAGAAAGAAGATTTTAGAATCAGTAAAAATTTATTCGAATTATTTTTTTTTAATATTACATGATTCTAAAACATTCTTTTTTACTAAGATACAAAGCTGAACACCCGCTACTACTATGTATCTTATCACACTGCAACGAATTGAAGACATCGTTGGATCTAGATTAATGATAGATTGCACGAATTCTAGATATACTGCCGCTTCTCGCTGGGTTTCTTTGACATCGCGTTTGTTGTCTGTAACTCAAAATTAATTTCGTCAATTTTGAATGACATGTAATCATGGGAAGGTAACATCAAGATTAGGAGATTAATGTTTGTGTCTATCTCAATTGTTTACTTTTTATTTCTTTAATAATTACATTTCTTCGGAGCATATACTATAACGTTTCTTATATTTCGTCGATTACGTTTCGTTGCATCCGAATAATGATGAGATTTCGTAAACGTTCTTAGATGGTCCATACAAAGACTTCCGTCGTCGACTGCACCTGTGAAAAATAAAACTAGTCAGTATGCGGAAATGGTAACTAAATGATTTCCAGAGATTCGCGAATCTCGTCCTTAAAAAAATCCAAATTCTATCTCTTATCATCCTCGTAGATATCCTGCAAAAGTATTTTAGTCATTATTTATTTGTATATTTTAAAGAGTTGTATACTTTGAAGTAAAATACCAAAATTTTGAAAATTATTGAACATGTAGTTTTATAAATTGTTCTGCATAGTAATACTTTTTCTTCATAATTAAAGATTAAGAAATGCAAATTTTAACAGAGCTGTATAAGATTATCAATATTATCGCTTCTTAACTATGAATGAGAAAAATGTTCTCTAATTTTCTTTTTAAAATAAAAATTTATAAAAAAACCACAAACAACATTAAACTTTTAAATAAATTAAAATAAAATGCGCGTTTTGCGTTTCGATTACTGAGCAAATTATTAATAACAAATAAAATGCTCGAAAGTATTACTGATTATAAAAATACCAAAATTATTTCAATTGTTACTTGACGTAAAATCTCTGAAAAAAATTCGTTTCTTTTCATTTTTCTGCGGATCAGATCGCCACATCAATCTGCGACAAGAATTACGGGGATTGAAGAGAACGCGGCAAAGTGTTGCCTTTCTAGACTTTATTTTGCTCTAAATCGAATACAAGGCGCTCTACAAATTGATAAAAAAAAAGAGGGAAACAAGCATTTTGGAATGTTCGAAAGGTTCAAAAAATTATATACGTACACAGAAAAAATTAACGGAAAGGAAGCACGGTGATAGAAAAAGAAAACAGGATTTGAACGTTCGGTCTGTCACGATCAACGCGGGATCTCGCGAATCTCTCCTCGCGCCTCTATGGATTCTTTTGATTTCTTTTACAACTCATGCGATCGAGAGATACGAGTTTTAACGCGAGTTCGAGACTGACCCAGCGTTCCCTGTGAGTTCTCCTTAAGCAAACGACTCTTCTTACGTGATACAAAAACGAACGCCAATAAACGGCGACGTGGCGATGATGAAGTTCGCGCTCCACACGTTGTCTCACCGTGAATGAATGATATTCGTATAACGTGTGTGTTTTAGGTGTATACACGTGTATGTATGATTCTGTATGTGTGTTTCGTTGTGGATTTGTCGTAAGGAAACAAGCAAAAAAGTATCTAGAAAGATTATCGTTTATCATAGCGTAGTCGTTAATAATTGTTGCTCTCTAAATAATATTAATATAAAATGAAGGCAAAAAGAAAAATAATAATTAATAAATCATCGTTCGTTGGCAAATACATGGCGACAAAGAAGTTACGATTACAAGTAGTAGTATGTTTTGCGTTCGAGGCGCTGAGCGGAAATTATAGTTGTGTGTTTTTTATTTTTACGTATTCTTCTCTGTCTCTCTCGCTCTCTTTTTCTCGCTCACATTTTTGCTCATTCGCTCTCTCTCTTTCTCTCTCTCTCTTTCATTCTATTTATTTCTGTACAGTCGAGTACTGTGCTTGTACTAAGAGTATCATACTTAAAGTCGAGTGCGAGACGCCCGTCGAGTGTCTTAAAAAATAACGGCGTTTACGATACTATCTGTGCACATAATGCGGTGTCTTTTACATATAATGGATCGATATTGTGATGATCGTCGATCAAATTGAAGCGAAAATAAGAGAGATTTTCGGACGCAGATCGAAGCGACGTCCCGCACTCGGTGCTCTATTCGCGCGCTCGTGGCGCGATTCATAAACTTTGCTATTATTTATTACAGATAATTGTACTTGTAATTAAAGTCGAACGAAAAAAAGATCGAAATGCAAAGGAACCCGAGGAAAGAGTTGCATACTCGTGTCTCGCGGAAGATAATAAAGGTTACAAAAAAACAATAAAAATGCGAATATGAAGTACGAGGAATAACGCGTATGAGCTATATAGGAATATAAATACGGAACTGATGTGTAAAATAGTATGCGCAAAGGATCACATATATTGCGGTTATTGTGTGTCGCGTAGATCGGGGAAGAAAAATGTCACGCGAAGGGCGATTATAAAATGGATCAACAACGAAGGTTGAATACGTCCTAGCGGATATATTGGCAGTATAAAGGTGAGTGATTGAGATTGAAGTCCATCTGCTTCGGCGTAAATAAATAATTTCTAAAAAAATATCACTGGTCTCTTCTCGAGATGTACGCGGGGTGCCGCCGGAGATTTCGGCCGATGAAGCTACTCGTCGCAAAAATTCTCAGCTGTTGTACTTTCCTTTTTCAGAAAGTGTATATCTTGTTCTTAGAAATTTTTATTTCAAGATGTCATTTCTGATATTTTATAAAAAGATTGATTAAAGGAGAAATACGTGTTTAATAATTATCTACTGTAACAAAAAAAATAATATAAATATATCTTTAAATAAATATGTTACTTGATAAACAAGAAGTAATTACTAAAAATTTGTGTATCGTTATATACTTCATTAATCTCCCGTTGTAATTCAAGCGGAACATCTCACGAATCTGTTATTATCGACATTTGCGCAACATGTTAAATTCAATTAAATTATAAATCATGATAGCTACAGTAATTGAAAAAATTAAAAAAAAGATCGAAGGTTATTATTGTTTTTTTTTTTTCCGGAAATATACGTCGAATAGCTTCGTATGCCAAAATCTTGCACATATGAATTGGCGACACCCGGCTGAATAATACCATAAAAATCCGTTCACAGCTGGACGCGCCCAGCGCCTCTTTTGTATTTCTCTTCTTCTATAGCCTAAAATCTAAGTCGTACTTGAAGGCACTTATCGCAAGGCTCTCTCGGTTCAAAATCTACTTGTCTCGACTTTCTCGTCTCTCCCTCGTACGCGCTATTTGCTCTTATTTCGCCATTTCTTACAGTTGCTCGCTTGATTTCCTGCGATTATTTCCTTCTCTCTTCTCATATTCTTACGAAATGTCGAAAAATCGCTTAAGGGGGTTCTGCGATGGGTGGTCGAACTATAGTCACAATCGTTTCTCGCGTCGTTCACCTTCCATCATCGTTGCACCCCTGCATGTTTCCCTCTCATTCATACAACTCTCTCTATCTCTCTGCCTCGCATACACTGTGGACATAACACACCTTCGAGCCAATTAATAATTTAATTGCAACGCAATCTTCTCTTATTAATGTAATAGTACATTCTTTACAGCGAATTAGTTGCCCTGTGAAGACGAATCGTCAATAAAATAATCGAAAAAAATTATTAAAGAGTATTTTATACAATTCTTTATATAATATTTATATTTCTCACGAAGACCGGATAATTTTTCTTTTTTCGGAATTGTATTTAACACCCTTATCAATTGATCCAAAAACAATAAGGACGTGTACGGTGCACAGCTGATAAAATGATAAAAGCGTATCTTGATTCCGAAAACTTTTTTAAAGTTGTTATTTTGCCGCGCCAACATTAACTTATTAATTTCGACTAGATTGAAACAAATCGCAGTGCAGTGATGCACACTCGAAAGAATAGAGGATTTTATCTTCTTTATCCGGTCTTCGAATCGCGCGAACTCGATCGTTCTTCCGCGCGCGGGATATCCAGCGGCTGATAATAAAATTATATGATTGGCAGAACAAAAACCTATAATAAAAACGAAAGCTCTTTTTACCAACTTCCCGATACGCAGAAACGGCAAACTATTTAATACGAACGTCAGGCGCTGTCCGGCATTATGCGCCTACGCATGTTTTTAGAGAGACATGCTCTTTTGTGTCCACATAAATAAAAATTTTCTTTTACATATCTATACAATCGCCTTAAGATCTAAACGCCGATCCCGATCGTCGAAGAACGTCGATTCTTGATCGCAGGGCCACGAAATTCGCCTTTAATTTCTCGTCGACAATTCCACATGCGATTCGAGCGATCTAAGTTCCTAATTAGTGTATAAGTGCATTTGTGACAATATTCATCAAACAATAAGACTGTATAATCTGCTTTATAATTACACCAACTTATGCTGATGTAAACTCATATCAGAAATTTTCAAGTCTTTATCTAAAAGTTTGATTTTCTAGAAAATTTAAAAATATACTTGTACATCACTTGGGAACTGAACAGCTCGCTTTTCATAACATTCTTAATAATTTCATTCTGCACATTCGTTTTTCAATATATGTATATGATATACATATCTATTATATATATAAACTTTTTGAATAGAGAATCTTATCATTTGTTATTTCTTCTCTTGTTTTCTTTCTTATCTTCCTATATCTCTTTCTATATATCTCTCACTTATCCGGTCATTCATGCGTTCTCGCGCTAAACGTAACAATAGACTCTCCAAAAGTAGTACGGCCGAAAATACGATAAAGCTATACGATCGTCTCTATATTTATGTACCAAAATAATGTGCATCGCACTCGCTTGATTTAACCCTAGAACGATACACTGGGTTCAATACATTGCTGTCCCATTTCATGCAATCGTTCGTTGTAATGTACGGTTTTTTGAATAAGATTATAGATTTAATTGTAAGATATATTTAAGCAATGTGTAGAGAAGATGACTCTTAGTATATTCATTAGGAAAAAGAATGAGGTATAGGACTGATTTCATTAACAAATAAAATTTTAATGACAGAATATTTTGCGTAAATTTAAACTGAATTTTTCTTTAACAAAAATTCGATCTGTTTGCTCAGAATTGTGATCATTTATTTATATATATAATTTATAAATATAATTATTAATTACACGTCCAGAATAAAAAGCCTGCTTTAATTCTGGTTAAAATAAAACCCGCGCGATTTAAATCCGTCAAAATAATCCTTCATTAAAATTTTATCCGGTGTTCACATAATATATACTATTTGTTTAGAATTGACAAAAATGCGTATATGAAAATATTGAGGTCTTGGACTTCAATGTGTAGCTGAAAATTTTTCCGAGAAGGGTTTGCCGTTCTAAGGGTTAAATATTCTTATTCATCACAAGCTCTCACCGGGATGCCCATTCGCGCCCATTTCACAACATAAGCCAGCATCCGTTCGCGTATTTGGAAAACGTGAATGCGTGACAATTATAAACTTTCTTTCTTTCGCTTGTAAATATAAAATAATATACTTTTTTATCTCTTTTTACTAGTAGTAGTAATTAAAAAAAGAGAAAATAAAGCGCTGTACTTTTTAAATACCTGAATGGCATGCGTCTAACACTTTTCGCGTCTCGTACTGTATTCCGTCATGTATATAAATCTCTCTTTTCATCCTTCGCTTCGCCCCCTTTCCCTCCCTCTATCAACTTATCAAAAATTTTTGTTCTCCCTCAAAAAGTGCAAAACACAATAAAGGATGGTCGATCGTCTGAGAAGTACTACAGAATCGAAAATTCTTATGTCCTAATGAGATATTCTTATAATATTCTACATAACTTTTCATATAAACGTATTGTTAAATAAATTTTTAACGATAAACGCGCCGCGTTTTGTACAAAGAAAAAAAATAAATCTTCCATCTCTCGCTATACAACGCCGAATTATATTTTTATCCTAAAATCGCTCTTGATTCTTGTACTTCTCGGACGACCGACCTGGAAAGAAATTTAGCGTCTAAATATCACACGTCAGCGCATCTCATAAATCGTCGCGAATAGCATGGAACGTATAATCGAGGTTTCCTGCGTAGATTGATAATTAACAACGATCCGATATGCGATCGAGCAATTCAAACTGAAAGCGAAATCGAGCGTACTAAAAAGAACCTGAAACAATCAATGTCATTCTTTTGCCTGAAATCGAGCGACAAGCGTCACGTGTCAGTATATCTAACATATCGTTCTGTTTCTATATCAAAGAATGATAAACGTTGTTCTGTAGAGAATTCCTAGCTGCTATATAATTAATAATATAATATACCATCGAATATAATCACGGATGTTAAAAAATCGAGTCACTGCAAACGTCGAATTCTTGACGCGATTTTATTATCGTATCTGTAGAAGATGCATTCATATTTTATGTATTTTTTATATTTACATTTTAGAAAATCATCATCAAGATAATAATTCTATATTCTAAATTAATGAAGCATTCTGATTATTATTGATATTCAATATATAATTTCACATACTGTAAAACGTCTTTTTTCTCGTAACAAAAAGCGATAATAATTATATATAAAAGCAATAATGCAATTATCACGTCAAGATCTACGAATTCAATAAAGTGCTTTCGATCAAGAGGCAGAAAAATGTATCAAATAGTCGTGATTGCGTTTCGCTTTGCTTCCTCTCGAGCTCCACCACGATGCTCTCTAATCGATCTTTTCATAATTGTTTATTCGTTTCGGTTAGAGTTTTCCCAATCTCCCAAACCGACACCAAAAAGAAAAAGAAAAAAAATACATTATACATACATATCTAAATGCAAGGAATTCCTCGCTCCGTATGGCGCGATCGCCGAAATCGCAATATAACCTAATTCGAAAGAGATTAATAAGCCCAATTATTATACGCGCAAGACTCGAGTTAGACTTGATTAAAAGCTGTGTAAGTAACACAAAAGACCAATTCGTAAAAAGCATTTACGACGCATCACCTATGTACTCTCTTGTGTATATATATCCATATATGTATATATATATATATAATATTTTTTGCTTACTTATATATATATATATATTTCAAATCCTACGAAATTTTATCTCCTCTCTCTTGTCTACTCTTACGTTCATACTCTCTTATGGTCTTATAATTTTTAATTCTTCTTCTTGTTTTTTTCTTTTTTTTCGTTTTTTTCTCAAAGCTTTTCGACATCAGGCACGCGAATCTACGCGTTTCACACGATAATTTCATAATCGGTTCCCTTTTATTTCTCGAATCTTTTTGCTCTTTTTTGCTTTATTATCATTACTTCTTGATATATATGTATAGATATATATATATATATATATATATCACTATCTGTGTGACTCGCTGTGATCTATAATCGTGGTAGCCAGCCGAATGATTTCGCGTGGACGCTCTGCGTCGCCGTCATTATCATTGCCGCGGATTCCGCGATAACGAATCACTCGGACGATTATAAAGATCCTTTTTCTTTCTCTCGCACAATCTCTCATTCTCTTTCACTGTCCGTCACTGTCTTCTCTCTTTCCGTTTCACGTATTTTGAATCGTTTCTCGAAGGCACATGTATGCGGAATTACAAATATTGTCAACGCGACACGATCGCGCCGTTTTACGCCCCTTCTCTCGTATCATCGTCGTCGTCGTTGTCGTTATTCGTCGTTTTTTCTCGTCTTTATATATTTTTAGCTTAAATTTTGAACAGAGCTAAGTGAGAGTGCGCAAGCTACCATAAGTCCATGCAGACATATCGAACGAAGAGAAAATTAGTCGAATATCCTGCAAGAATACTACGAAGGAAGAGTATACGCGGTTCAATCAATAATCATCACGTTCTTTATCTAACGTTCTCTCTCTACTTTGCTCATTTCAATACATAATGATTACATTCACTTAAATCCAAATTAAACCCGATTAGCGAGGGAATCAAAATTCTCTTTCCTCAAAATCGATCACATAATAACGTTTTTTTTTTTAAATACAAAAGATAATTAGTTAAAAATTTAATTTTTCGAAAAATCATAAAAGTTGTCTTTGCGTTATAAAAAATGTTATTTGACAATAAAAAAGCTTGTATAGTTGAAGAAAGAAAAACATACGTTTTTCTTACAAGAATTGAAGCGTCTAACAAATTCTAGCGAAAGAATCTTTCAATTTGAATGTTTTTTGCACATTTATACACACAATACAATTAAATCAATTCTGTATACCAAAAAATTATTGTCGACCAACATATATTTTAAATTTTGAACAAATAAAATGTATGATGCAAGTGAGTAATGTTTCAAAATATATATATCATATTAATTTCGATTTATATTCCTTAATTGCAAAAAAGAAAACATCCGTTTTAAAATTATAGAAAACATTTGTTTCAAAAGTTATAGAATCAAAGAAAGAATTAATTTAAATGTAAAATAAAAGAAACACATAAAACGCAAAATGTTATTCATGGATCGATATACGAGTAAGGGAATAAGCTCACAGAAAAAACCTTCAATCAACGAGCAAGGGAATAAGCTCACATAAAAAACCTTGGCACAGCAATTACGATAATAGTCCCTTCATAATTTTATATTTTTTATTCATAATCCTTTCATAATTTTCGATAGATCTAATTTCCAATTGTTTTCATAAGAATCCGTAAGCCTTGAACAACTTGAATACTAGAAATTAATATCTCGCATATTTTATAGGATAATGCAAATTAATCAAGATAGATCTTAAAAAACGGGAAATTTATTCTCTCTTTTCTTCATATACTTTATATATAAATTCCGTTTACTTAATATTTCCATTGCCAAAATTAGAATCAAAAGAATTAGAAAACTATGATATTCGTAACGGATACAAAATTTAATACTGATTAAAATAAGAAAAAATATTTTTTCGCTAAATAAAATTTAAGTTAAGCTCTCTGTTTGAAAAATATTCTTTACGCTTGATACGTTTATCCTTACATTTGGTTTTATGCATTCTCAAAGAAATATGCAATTTTGATATATTTTTCTTCAGCCTAATAAATTTTTTAATAATAATATTAACGAAAATTGGACATATATGTGTGCATATATATATATATATATATATATAGTATATACATATATATAGTATATTTATTATAAAATTCAGTTGTAACAAGAAGGCACACGTTTTCTTATGAAAGTTTCCTATGAAAATAAAATTTCGATATATGAAATCCGCGAGATTCTACGTGTTTTTCTAAACCACCGATTTAATCATTTCAAATGTTGAAAAGTTTCTCGATTAACCAAACAAAAATAATTTTAATTTCTGAATAAAAATTTCTGAATCGTCGCATTTCACTTCCTGCATCTTTCCAAGTTCTCTTCCAATCGTTTCTTTATCCCTTTTTACCACAGGAAATACGTTACTATTTTCCCCAATTTTATCACTATAATTATCACTTTCGTTGCTGCCTATATGACAATCCTTTTTGCTGACACTCACATTCTTGCCTTCGATCTACCCTATTTAGTTTCTTCTCCCTCTATAATTGTCCTTTACACATCTCTTCGGATCGGCGCGACCACAGATTCTCGCGGGAAAAGAAAAACGCTTTAGGCGCGTGTTTCCTTCCTTTCTTCTTAAAAAAAAAACATAGAAAAAGAGTCGTTAAGAGCTACGATCTATCTAATAGTACTCTTATATACCTAATAATCTAGTAATCTCCGTCGATGATGGCGGTCCGTTGACGTTACCCTCATGAGAATCATCTCGAGCACTATATCGCTTTATATAATCAATTTTATATAACCAACCCCGCGTTTACTCCCTAATTGTCTCTCTTTCGACCGCCACCATTCATCAAGGCCTCGTGAGGCAGTAATATTATCAATTATCATTCAATAACTATGTATCATCGATCCATAATCGTATTTATCGATTAACTCTATCGTCTACCATGTCACCGCATTCTCTCTTTAAACTACGTAACGCCATCATCGTAATCATCATCGACCGACGATTCTTCTCTCGTTGTCTTCATCAACATTATCGTCAACATTGTACTCGTTCCCATTCCCGTCCATTGCGTTCCGCGTCTCTATGTCTCTTTGACCTCTTAAATCACCTTCTCTCTTCTTCTCTATTAACCGGCAATCGCGAACGAGTTAATGTCGATACCCTCGGTTGAACTCGGTTTCATTCTAACATATTTCTCTTTCTCTCTCTCTCTCTCTCTCTCTCTCTCTCTTTCTCTCATGATAATCTCCTCTCTCAATCTTTCTCTTCTATTTTTCTCTCTGATGCCTTAATCTTTTGTTCGCTTATTATGATACGTATCAGCGTGCGGCCGCTATCGATCGATCGGACGAAGTCTGAAGCGAGACGCGAGACGGTTTTTAGAAAACCATGCGAATCGCGTTGGTTCTAGTAGCGCGGGACCGAAAGGATAGATTATCAATAGTTATTGCACTTGGACGGAAGACGAGTCCTTCTGGCCTACGATCTGGCTCCGAGCTGCGGAGCTAACCATCCAGGAAGTCAAGTCAAGGTTCTTCCAATTTCGCGCGGCACTGTCACAAAAAGATAATTCTAAATTTTTTTTTTATTAAATGTATCGATAAAGAATTGAAAATTTCTATGTTTCCGAAAATTTGTCGCCCATTTCTTATTTTAAAAAATAAATAGATAATTGATATGATATCTTCAAATGCAAGATTTGTCGTTATTAATAAACTACAATAGAGCTCTTGTTATTGTAGTATTTATCAAAAAGGTTTTTAAAGCTATATCAATTGTTAAGTTAACATAAAGAAATAATAGTTTTGAAACAAGTTTTTACGTTAAATTAATGGGAACATGTAAACAATTTAATATAAAATATAATCTTTCAATGTGATAGTGTCGCGTAAATTTAGAAGAACGAATCAATCTAATTCCCTGTCATAAAGTAATCACGATGAACGTATATTTAATTATAACGATTCACTTAATTGGAAATGTCTCTTTATTAATTAATCAATCAATCATCGCGATACGGACTTGGGAATTAGACGATTAGCTTCGCGATACACAGCTTGGCGTCTCTATACATTTCTGCCGGAAATAATTTACTCGAAACATCCCTTACAAAATTTCAACGAATTTTAAATTTCGGAGTATTCGGCAATCAAAATCGTATCAAATCGTATTAAAAAACAGTTCTTTGTCTCTGTGTATAGATTCCATATATAGAATTAATATTAATGAACTTTTTTTGAAAAATCAAAGCACACATAATGTGCTTCCTGGATGTGTACTATTGTCTATAAGGATTCCTCCGTTTGAAATAAAGGCTGCAAGAACTGCAACTCATATTATCCATATATTAAACAAAAGTTTGATTTTCCGTAAACTATCATGTAATATAGAACAATTGTGTTCTCTCTTCTAATATGTTTTATTGTATAACTCTAAACATTTTTATAAATTTTCTAAAAAATTTGCAATGGAAAGATTACAAGAATATTTTAAACTTCAAATAATATGATGCGTTTCAAAAAATTAAGAGATCTATCGAAACAAGAAATTTCTCAATTACGACCAAAAATTAAAAATGCTTATGAACGTACGGTTAATTTGTCTACTAGATAAAAATGTTATTTTAAAAATGCATGAGAATGAGTTGTTCCGTATTACAATTATTTTTTCTAATATTAATATTTTGAATTGACTCTTTTTCATATAACATGAGTTACAGTTATTATGCGAGGATTGCTCTTGCAGCTTCGTGTGAAATCCGGGAAATTTCAAGGGACGGTACTTCCCTCTCAGAGAGGTAAAGTTCCGCCGTTTGGCTGGAGTCGAGACTTCGTCGTCGAGTCTTCGAGGATCGATCGCGAGCGCCGCTCGCCGAGGAGCGCGCGATCGCTCGCGCCTCCAATAAGAAAAAAAAAACTAAATCTACCGCTTCGTTCGTTGCGCGCGTTAGCCGTCGCGCATACTTAATTGTATACATGAGTTACGAATAGTAGTAGTAATAATAGTAGCAGTAATAATAGTAATAGTAGTAGTAGTAGTAGTATAGTTTAGCTTGTCTCATAAATATTGTCTACAGTATGGAAAGTCGGGCGGCCGTGACGCGCGTATTTGGCGTGGCGTAGGAATATGGGACCTGGTGCCAGGTAGTGTCCGAGTACGTGTACTTTCAAGTCCATTCGAATACCGGATATTCGACCAGACTGTAGATTTTAGTGGGCAAACAATCTACAACATTATTAAAAGTCCGTGTTCTCATCGTATGTTCAGCGCTAGCTGTGTTAATCCGATTCGATTATTTCAATCGACATCAAATGTGATATTTGTATATCGAACAAATAAAACGTATAATTAGATGATCACGATCTAGTGCTGAATATATAGGGAGATCACGAGGTCAAGTGTCAATTGGAACCAAAGTTCATCTAGTTACATAGATTAATCGGTATACTGCCAATAAGTGTGATTTGCAAAAATTAATTATAAATATTAATCAAGTCAATCTCAATTAAATTAAATTGATTAAATAATAAGAATCTTTCCAAGACAAATCAAACATTGAATAGCTGATTGAAAATTCTTCTGGGACTTAATAATCAAATTTTTTTTAAATGTTACCAATTACGCAGTTGGAAATTTAAATCATCTTTTGAAATCAACGAGAAAATTAACGTGAAAAATAAGCTTAAAGGAGGAAATATCATTTATATTATAAAATAAATATTTTATAATATATTTTATAATATAATATATTATAAAATAAATATTTTATAATATATTTTATAATATAATATAATATATTATAAAATAAATATTTTATAATTTAAAGGTTACAGTTTTAACAAAATAAAGCTTAGTGAAATAATTGTTCGCACACTCTATTAGAATGTTTTCTTATATTTAAATTTGTCTCGAAAATATGCTGTAAAAAGTGCGATACATCGTACTCAGTACGCGGCCATTCGTCATGCCCATCGACCTGATTGCGCGCATTGAAATGCAAGAGGAGAAAATAAAGACTCGTGTGTGTGTGAAAGAATAGAGTACGCGAGGGGCCTTAACAAGGACGCTTAATTAAAAGGGGAATTAATTATACGCTTTATATAATATAAATATATATACTTAAATGCATCGTATAGGAATCTACGTTTGTGTATCTGGCAGTCTGACAATCACAATGCTATAGGAATACCTCGCGGTAGTGTATATGTGCATATGCATATGTATATATGCATATATATATATATATAAATATATATGTGTGTATGTATGCGGATGTGTATGTATGCTCTCATTCACGCGCGAGTTGTGTGTAGATACGCGTGTAGATTACGCGTAGATGCCTCTCTTTTTCACCAACTGTGTCTATTTATCTCTTTACTCTCCCTCTTTCTTTCTGGCATGTGGTATGTGTTCGAGTAAGTAAATGTATAGGAAGCATAATGAAATGCGGGAGATGATCCATGCGATTGGTACATCGCGCGAATCTGTGCCTAATACTGCGATTGCTTGTGTGATTGCTTGCATTGCTGCGAGGAATAAAGTGTAAATGGCTGTCTTGTTTGACAAGACCGTGAAAAACTTCTTCACCGCTTTCAGACCGTACGTGGTTTAGCGCGTTTCATACTTTTTGTAAGCGTGCAATTTTTAGAATAATCCCTAGATCTAAAATTATGTAATAGTACAAGTGATTAACATTACGTTAATAGTACGAATAAATTGTAAAGTAACTAATTTTATACTAACTATAATAAAATCGCATTTCCTAGAATTTTAATAATACGTAATTTGGTCGTGAAAATATTCTCCAATTTAGATATATTAAATGAATAAATTATTAATAACATTTTCGTGAAGAATTTCTGAAATAACTTACGAAATATATGTCTCCAATAAATATTGTATACGTATATATACACATTATACCACAAATACAATGTATACTAAAAAATATAATTTCATAATAAATTTCGTAATAAATTTTGTCGTGCATATTTCTGAATGATAAAAACACGTTTTACTCTCTAAATATTTTAATAAACTTAATAAAATTTTATAAACACCTGCCCGCAAGTTTCATAAATAACTAGAAATTTTTAAATAAAGAGATTATATATTTACCGATATATTTTTTAAATATTTTGTCTAAATATATTTTTAAAAAATCTCTAATGAATTTCTTACTGAGCGAAATACGTTTAGTAACAACGAATGAGTAGAATTAGAAGATATATAAAAAATTCTAGATTGATCAACAAATTTTACAATTCGTAAGAGTTACTTTAAATATAAAACCGCGAATATTACTTGTATAGATTTATTTCGTTCTTGTTCCGAAATTGTCGCACACAGAAATTGTGTTAAAATAAAAAAAAAAAAAAAACTCACACTGCAAAAGACGAGCAACAAGGTATAATAATTATTCTCTATCGACCAGAAGAGTTCACAGGATAAGCCGAGATGACTGGCAGTGTGAGTCAGCGATCAGATTTTCAGTTTTAACTCGCTTCTGTGTATGTTTAACGTCGTTTACATTACGCATACCACAAAATTTATAGCGCGATCGCCAGTCAGGTCTGAAAGAGGTGAAGTTCGAGCTGGTCTTTGGAGACCAGTCTCCGAGGATCTATCATCCGAGCGTTTTTTAGCGTCATTCATACTGACGTGTACGATACCGATGTGTCACGCATATAACGATGCGTATCAGGTCGACAGACATTTGTTGACGCGGCCGCGTTTTCGATCTTTCCGGAATATTCGTTCTCTCTCCCTCTCTTATCCACCCTATCACCCTTCCCCTTTCTTTCCCGTTTATTTTTTTCATGTCCCCAGTGAGCCACACGCGCACGGCTGCGCCCGTTTAAAAATATGGAACCAGTGTGACCAGAATGGTTGCTATGGAAGAGCTCCGGTTTACCGGACGGTCTCAATCCGACCCGGGGCGAGCCCTGCGAGAGAAAAATTCTGTCTAACGATCGCGCCTCGAACCCGCGTTTGTTCGAACGAACGTATGATAGCGTTCCGTTCTCATCTCGATCCCACAGATTGCGAATATTACGATCTTAAAGATTAAAAAAAAAAAAAACAAATACATGGAATCCGTCAGCGATCTCAGCGCAGATCAAACGGTCTGGCTTTAACGCCGGCTCGAGGATAAAGTCTCTGGGCCATAAAATGCGCCCCGGGCGGGAGATCGACGCGTTCTCTTGTTTACACGCGGCATATATCTCGTTACATAAAAATAATAATTAATTAATTATAATCAATCAAAATTGATTCATAATAATAAACCTTAAAAAAGGATAAAAAAAATATGCATCCAAGATCGAGACGAGGGGGTTGGGCGGCCCCCCCCCCCTCTCTCAAAAAAGCAGAAGGTTCTCAGCTTCGATCGTCATTGTAATCATTATCGTCCTCAACGTCACTGTACATTCAGCATACTTTCTTCGCCCTCGTTTCCCCATCCTCTCGTTTCGTTATCTTCGAGGTCGTGCATTCCGGATATCGGTCGTGCGCGAAGGAAATGTAACCTCCTACTCCTTTTCATATCTTCTCTTCGTTCTTCTCTTCATCTTCCCGCGCGATTAATCTTCTTCACGCGCGATCGTGCCCGAAAAACGAGCATATCCCGGACATCCACCCTTCCCTCCCCTCTCACTCCCCTTAAACAAGCTCCTGCTTATAGATCTTCTCCTTATGCATTCGCTCCATATGCCGCGCGATGTGCATCTTCTGCTTCGCCCTGTAGACGCAATGGGGACACTGGAACTGGGGCTCCTTACCGCACTCCCACTTCTGATGGTTCCTCAGGCTGCTCTTCAGCTTGTAAACTCTGCCGCAGGCCGGACAATTGAAACCCTCTGGGTTGGACGAACCGGAGCCGAGACCCTTGCCGAGGCCCGCGCCGGATCGCCACATGATCGACGGCACGCTCCATCGTTGCCAGGCCGCCGCCCACTTGAGACCGGTGATGCTCAGGTCCTCGGCTGGAACACAAGATCCCCGGCTTTATTAGTATGTGTCCCGCGGAAACGAACGATCGGTTGTGAGGCGGAATCTCTTTATTGTATTTTCAAGCTCTCGAGTGGGAAACGCGGCCGACAGTATCCGACCGTCATTCCCCGCTTTCGGCTTAAGAATTAAGAGCTTAGCGGCTAAGGGGTGCGGGGGCGTCGAGGACTTTAGAGGGGGAGGGAGGGATGATCGATGGCTCGCTGGATTCGGTACCTCGACGGTGCCTCTTCGACGTCGTGCGCTTCACGCCCGTCTCTCCTTTTCCCTCTCACTCTCACTCTCTCTCCCTCGTACTGTCAAGTAGACCTCCGTTCGTGTATCTTTAAGAAATAGTTCGGAGGAGAGTAGAGTCGAGATCGCGAGGTTGTCGTCGAGAGCGGAGGAGCACCATTCGGCGTACCCTGGAAAGAAAGCTGTTTCGAAGAGGAGCCACGCGGACTCATCCTCGATCGCAGGTGCATCGATGCGACGATCGACGTTGGTCAGTCATCAAAGATAGAGAAGAAAAGGGAGGCGTGTCCTTCGTGTCCCTACTTTCGAGCCCCAAGCAGCAGCTAATTATGAACTTCGCATACGAGGAAGGAGCGGTAACTGCGTGTTACGAAAGGAACATCCACAGATTCGCGAGCTAAAAGTTCGTCAAGCAAATTCGTCGTAACGTTCTCGTCGGAATATTGAGATGTTGCGGATGCTGGCCGACCGGTGTATGTTCCTCTCGATGCGCAAGCGATGAAAGTTCGATACGTAAGTGGCATTTCTATGTACAATACTCGAGGAAGGTTAGTGCGCATGCTGCTCCCCTGATATCGCACAGGTGGAGAAGGCAGGAGAAAAGAGATAAGAGATGCGAAGGATACTCAAATTGCTCAAATAGCTCTCGCAACAATGCTTAAATCAGCTTAAAGAATTTGCGATAAAGTCGGTTATTTACAGAGGAGAAATGTTCCTAAACTTGGCAGCTATTAGGATTTATTTAACTTTCTTGTATCTCTGATCCCTTAATTCATTTAATTATTCTTACGAATGCAAATTGCAATTTATGCCAATTGCAGCTCTCGATTCAGCCGCCGATGAATATAAAACAATTGACAATCGTATTTTAATTGTTGCAATTGAAAATTTGCAGAAGAATATTATTTGCGAAAATTATTGTCTATTTTTTTTCAATGTAATATATACAGAGTTTTTTGTCGTCAATTCACCTAGAAATTAATATTATAAAATTTCATGTATTCTGTAGCATACAATCGAAAACTGCAAGGGTAAAAAAAATGAATGAACAAAAATCTTTTGGAACACATCTGTCGATTTTACAAGACAGCTACAATCACTATTAATCACTAATAATCGATTGTGACCACTGCAGGAAAACAGTTTTTCTATCGATCGCGCAAATTAATCATAGAAATGAGCTTTGAGTAGCTGGCGATGAGATGGATGGGATAGCTCGACTTGTGATGTTCTTCGTATATAGATTTATTTTTTTTTTTTTTCAAACGCAGCGAGCATATGATAGATCTTAATTATGACGTTATCGATTTAATCTGAAGTTACATGATCGCGCTATGATCAGACGACGATTAAATCGCTAACAGCGGCACGATTCACGCTCGTTGTGCATCAACGTCATCAGTCTTAATGAGTTTATTCCAATTCATACTTCATACTTTGTAAAAAAATGTAAAAAAATATTAGTTACGTTACACACACTTATAAACTAACGATTTAAAACTAGTCCCTCAGCAAACTTCATCCTGCTATTCTTTATTATCTTCCTCTTTTCGTTCTTTATCAGAGAATAAAATATAGATAATATATTTTCTTCTCATCGGCGCAAGGGAAATCTTCGTTTTAACTGGCACTTATTATTTTGATAATTAATTACTTTACGCGTCGGTAAGGCACTTCTTTATGTAAAGGCTTAAAATACAAGAATCACTCCTGATTGATGAATCGATTAAATTGTTTTTTTTTACGGACTAAAAAACAAAACACAGATACTTTACGTAATTGAACGTAATTGAGGCAAATCGTAATGATAAATAAGATCAGTCGAATATCTTCGAATGCAAAGTTGAAGATATCTCTTATGTATCTAGCAAATGTATCTTACTTTCTATACATAAAGCTCGTCTGAATCTTAATTTCTAACGAGTATTATAGTAATTACAAGTCTTCACACCGACGAGTTTATATACAACTAACGAAAAAAATATCAAGAAAAAGAGATGTGTATATGATATACATATATGATATACATACATATATTATATACATATGTGTGTATATATATATATATATATATATATATATATAGTGTGTATATCATAATATAAAATATAGTATACTTGGTATACTTAATATATACGCATCCTTAATAAGAAATGTACCTCTTCACAATTCTTGAAACATTTGAATGTCTCATAAATATAGTGTATGACATTAACTCGATCTTGATATTTTAAAATACTAAACGTCAATACATAAAGTAGATATAAACATTTTATACTTAGAGAAAGCGATTTGCTTTAATAATACTTCGATTAAACTTTCAGAGGATGCTCATTGCGACACTTCGTTGCCAGGGATAAAAGTTCCATCAACATAATTTACGAATGTATTATACGATTGATTTTCATAAGCTTTTGATTTATCTTTCAATTCGACGCAATGTTCTAATCAGGAATACAATATCTACCGTAAAGTGTAATAAACTCAATATCAATATCTTCTTGTCATTTCAAGAACATTTCCGGTAATATCCGGATATAATACCTCATATAGTTATTAAAAAATATCACGCATGCAATTTAAGTGCATGCACAAATCTTTCTCTGCCGGGCGCGAATCGTCTGTCATAGACATTGCTTTCGAATTCTCTACATGATTTTGCGTCACCGAAGACCGCTTTTCATCCCAGCGTCGAGTCAGTCGCTGCTAAGAACTCAGTCGACCTCCACTTTCGGCGTATAGGAGTGCAAGTATTTCTCCAGAGAATCAATGTGCTCCCTGTGCTGGCGACGTATGTGACGCAGCCAGTGTGCTTTGCGCTTGCAACGTTGCGGGCAAAACGGGCATTTGAACTGCGGTTCTTTGCCGCATTCCCAGTGCATGTGGCGTTGCAGCGAGTCCTTCCTCATGTACGAACGGCCGCATCTGGCACAGGTAAATTGGCCGGGCGTCTTCTTGCCGACATAGTCGCAGGCCTTGGGTATCTTCAGCTCGGCGAATGGTATAACTGGCTGTTCTTGCGCCTTCCAAGCCTGCACTGGCAGATCCGCCGATTCCTCCATAGATATTAGATGGATCGTGCTCATGCGCTTGTTCGCCGTATCTGCAAAAGGGAAAAAAATAGCTTTAGATCAGTTCGATGATCCCGCGTGAAGCTCCGTGCCGCTGAAATCGAACGCGCGACCGATATTCACCCTCGATAAGTCCTGGGATCTCGTTAAGCAGAAGTCGGTGGAACCCATTCCTAACTTAATCGAGGAGTAAATTGAACGCTCGAGAGAAAACCTTAAACTAACTATAAATATCGCGTCGATTTCGGAAACAATTTTCTAAAAAATACTGTAATTTTTTTAAAGTACAATCCTAAGATTTTTTTAGAAAAATCCTAGGATTTCGTGAAAAAAGAAACCTTAAATACGAAAGATTCAGTACTTAATACAGTACGTAATTCAGTACTTACTTAGTGCAATTGTGATTTGGGAGTAAATGTTAATTAAATTAATATATAAACATGTAGCAGTTTCAATAATTCGAGAAGAAATTCGATCGTATTTGTAAAGGGGATCTCATTAAGGAGCAAGTTTAATAAGGAACCTTATCAAACATAACAAAATTATAAATATATAAAAAGGACTTTTTTTTAATCACAACTAGCATTTTTTAATGAATTATAGCAAGTTTTATCCCAATAATAAGAATTTACAAAAAGTTCAGACATAACTCTTTCTCACTCATAAAGCGACTTAATACTTTTTATTTATCCGTTTACAAAATAACAAAATAAACAAAATACAGTTTAATGTACGCTTTTATTTTCCACGAAATATTATTTCAAAAGTCTTACGAATTAAATAGTTGAGGAAAAATCGGTACTTCTAGACGAAAGGAATTCTCCTGTTTACGATTCGCCTTCTTTTCATATAATCAATTTGCGTAAGGCATCATAAAAGTATATTATGTAATGAAATAAATTTCGTAAAAATATATTAAGTAAAATTAATTCATGATATAGCACCTTACATCTCGAATATATTTTACATTACTAGTATGCAATTTTTTACGCATACTAATAATATAAAAAATTGGATGTATAATCTTTTTCTACAATCAATTAATATACTTATACCATTTAATGTAGAAAAAGATCATATAAACGAAAATAAGATCATTTATTGAACGACTTTTGTTGCCGAAAAAAATAGAACAAATATGACAACTGCATATATCAAAATGAATCGATTTGTAGTATATGTGTGTGAATGCATTTATCTCAGTATACTATAATTTGTATACTTATATTTTTTTGTACAAATTTTTATATGTATAATTTGTATACTTTTTCTCTAACTTAACTCATTGTCAGTATATTTAATATCGGTCTGGCATTGGTAGAGAATTCTCCGTCTTCAAAGATTCTGGACACAATAATTGTGATTGTGATTAGTCCTTTAAATCATCGTTTAATTTCAGTCAAAAGGAGGATCGCACATTTATTGTTATGCGTTTCCGGATGCAATTTATTAACGTGTCGAATAACATTCGCTTTTTGATGAGAACGATAGTTGCAACAAGCGCACCGATACTTCTCCGCTTTGCCGCACATCTGGCGATGATTATAGAACGAGCCGGCCGATTTCAAATACTTGTAGCATATTTGACACTGATATGGTGTGAGGACGACCATCTTCTTGCGACAACCAAATGGTTCACCTGAAACAAGCGGAAAAAAATGAACTACTGTTCGATTGTCTTCTTAGGCAAAGTATGACACCGATGGCATGGCAGGATATAGAAAAAGATACAATTAATCTGACCCAAAAAAAGAAATAATAAAAGAAGCTACAGCTTGTGTAAAATACAAGAAAATTTAATCTACTTTTGCTTTTGATAAAAAAATTTTTAAAAATACGATAAAATTCCACATATGTTAAAAATACATAACATTTTTTATATATTTTAAATCGATAATATTACATATTAGATTAGATATTTATTCGAAGATTTGAAGATAAGATATAACAAGAGACATTTTACACAAAACGGTTCACTATGTACATTCTTTTAATATATAATGCACAATCTTTTACTACTTTTAAAAATAAAAAAAGCGTTAGATATTAAACGTTATTATTCAGTAAAACTAAATTCGTAAAAAGAAGTAGCATAAATAAAAAAATATTTTTATTATATAATAATATCTCTCACGTGATTGAGCTTTAGCAACTCTATCAATTCAGATTTTTTTTCAGATATGAATTTAAAGTACTTTCAATTAGCCAGGTCGCGGAAATATCCACATCTCCTGATTGCCTTTTTGCTACTTGCCTTTAAATATTCTTGTTCGCAGATAACTGAAATGACAAAATTTTGATGCATAATTGACATAGTAGAATAAACAATATGAGCAACAAAACATGATAAATAAATAATGCCATATTTGTCCATAAAAGTTTTATGCTATTTCGCTTTTATGACTTTTATGTTGAAATGAGGTGTAAATCGTATCTCAGCAAAAATAGATCAGGAAAAAATGAAATAGCGAGTTATAAAAACAATGTCTGAATTTTATTTCAATCATACACCAGATACAATCAGAATACCAGAAAGAATATGCCGAGATGCCGAACGTTTTGTACGATCGCGTTCTTACTTGACAAACCTATAGTGCACTTGCATGTGTCTAAGCAGATTACTTTTTCTGCGAGATTTATAGCTGCAGAAGGTGCAAGCGAAGCTGGGATCCTTTCTGCACTCCATGTTTCGATGATACTTAAGCGAACCCCAAGTCCTATAGGTCTTGCCGCAGGATTCGCAGTTATACTTCGCGAACGAGGAAGGACCCGCGTTGTTTCTGTGATAATAATCTGCGAAAATACACGAGAAACGAAATATGATTGTTAATAAACGGGTGACAAATGAGGTTAATATCATTTTTAAGAAATCATTTCCCCTCGAAAAAAATCTCGTGCATAAATTCTTTATAGTTTACTAAATAGCGATATTTACATAAATTGATCCATGAGTGTCTTCATTATAAATACGCGTTCGCGTGACAATACTTATAAAGATTATAGTATCTATTAGTCGATTACAGAGACAATATGTTTTATGCAATATAAATCAAATATATTCAGAGATACGTCCTATTTATAATATTCGTTGTGTAAGATAATAAGTTTCGAAAAAAGGCCAACAAAAAAATATATTTCCTGCAGCTATCGAAAAATGTAATTATTACACATTATTTAAATTAATATAATAAAAACATATATGGGCAATTCCACATCAAATCGAACAAAAATCGACCTTTTTTGACCTCGTATTTTTTAAATCGAACGAAACCTTTTTCACGTGAAATATACATAAAATAAGGAGATACGTATTTCTTTATTTGTCCAAAATATTTTTTTTGCAGAAGTTATAAACAACAAAATTTTTGTGAAAAATGAAGAAGTTGTCAACTTTAAAAATTAATATCTCTGGTTATATTTGTCGTACAGATATTTTCGAAAATACATTTTAAAGCTAAGGTGGCAACCTTTTTTATAAAAATAGTTTAAGTTATAATAAATGGTTAATTCCAATTGTTATAAATAATTGAAAAGTTTAATAATTTTTTTCATCAAAAAGTACACTTTTTAAAATTTTTGAAATAATGCAATTTTATTCTCCATTTTATTCTGAAAGTGTACATATTTTTTATTTGATGGAGAATCGATAGATTCTATTTTTTATATATTTTTAATGAATGAGATACCGCGTCGTGCTCGCGTCACTGGCTCGACCAAGTAGTATGCTACGCGCTATGGCGCGCCGATTTCTTCGCGAAGACATACTACTTGGTCCAGCCAGTGTGACGCGAGCACGGCGCGGCGCCTCATTCATTAAAAATATATAAAAAATAGAATCTATCGATTCTCCATAAAATAAAAAATATGTACACTTTCAGAATGATGTGGAGAATGAAACAGTATTATTTCAAAATTTTTTAAAAGTGTACTTTTTGGTAAAAAAAATTATTAAACATTTCAATTATTTATAACAATTGTAATTAGCAATTTCTTGTAACTTAAGCTATTTTTATAAAAAAGGTTGTCTCTTTAGCTTTAAAATGCATTTTTGAAAATTTCTCTACGACAAATATAACCAGAAATATTAATTTTTAAAATTGATAACTTCTTCATTTTTCATCAAAATTTTATTGTTTATAACTTTTGCAAAAAAATATTTCGGACAAATAAAAAAATACGTATCTCCTTATTTTATGTATATTTCATGTAAAAGAAATTTCGATTTAAAAAATACGAGGTCATTTCTTGTCCGATTTAACGAATTGCCCATATATTAATATAGTAAAAGTTATATCAAATTTAAAAAATATTGTAATAATTAAGTGCTTTATATTGATCAAAAGAATTAAAAAATGGACAGCTGCACTCTGTACGTCTTTTGTGGTCAAATTATTATATTAAAAAAACTATGTAATTCTTAACTTATGTGTACATATACAAACAAAAGCGACAAAAAAACATCAAAAATAAAATAAACAAAGACGGAGAATCAAAAAAAGACAAATAAACAAAAAGTGTGACACCAAAAATAAAAAATAAAATAAATAAAAACAATAGAAATCACAAAACGAGAAAATATATTGGAATTTTCTATTCGATTACAATGGATCTTGGTCCAAATCGATTTTCTTCTTAAAAACAAAATTTCGATACTCCTTAACGTGCTGCTTGACCCCGTTCTTCGGATTGTCTCCCGCTGGTTTCTGGTCTGGCATGAGTATCAGTTGAAGTTTCCGAATTGTTTTGACCGAATTGTCTTCTTCTGCGACACTGTCTTGTAACATGCCTGCGCAGAAAGTGCCTATACAGATTGTACTTCCTTTCGGTCCTGTAGAAGCACTTCCCGCACGTATACTTGGATTCCTGACTGTTGATTCCCCAATACTGCGCCTCGATTGGAAGCAAATCCGCATCGAACGCAGGTATTGATGCCGCATTCGATACAGCATAACTCGAATAATGATACACTGAAAGAGACACATGAGGATTGTTACTGACAATTTCATACTGCGAGCAACTTCGAACAGCGCAAATATGTCGAAAACACTTCGCAAAATGATGTCTTCACAAAAGCACAATAGTTAATTGTTGTAACTGTGTTTTTAATTTCTTCATTCGAATCTCGATATATTTTCAAAATATCTGCTATTTTTCAAGGTATCAAGATATCTTCGACCGGGAAATACAATTGTAAATGTTCTCTCTTGGTGATCGTAAGATTAAATAAAAATCTTCGCCTTAGGAGTTCTGAAATTATTTCAACGCGAAGTGCTCACGCATTAACATATATGTGATTATAAATATTGCATGAAATATAATATTAACAGTAACATTAAAGTTTTTCAGCTATGATATATATATATATATATGTTCTATACTCTATATTTCTATACATAATATTATAAATAGAAAATTTTTATTTCTCTTATTTTATTAAGAGTCAATTATAGGCATTATGGGCTATTTGTTTCTAAACTTTTCCACGCTAATATGATCACTTTATATTTAATCGACCTGGATTCATTTGCACATCTCGCAGTGTTCGACATGTAAACGCAAAGTGTATATATATATATATATATATATATATATATATATATATATACATATATACCATCCCTAAGCTGAAAAGTACAAAATCTTCTATATTTAAAATTGATTGAAGCGGACATTCGAGTTGTTATTTCGCATGTCAAATAAATCCGAATATTATTTTCGTGCTGATAATATGCTTGTTGAAATACTAACACTTCAGCATCGGAACGATATCACATTCTCGCGTGCTCTTCTCTGCCCAGATTCTGTACGTGCAAATGGAGATGTAAACATATTAATTTTACTGATCCAAACTGTGATTAATGATTGAATGACTATATGCAAAACATGACAAAATATTCTTCCTTATATATAAACATTCATATTAAATTAACAACGATGCGTAAAGATTGTTTCCTTCCAACTTGTTCTCAACCCTCAACTTGTCGTGTCATATACACTGCGAATCGATTTAAAAACTGTAAATATAATGCAAATAGCGATAATAAATAAATGTTTATATTTGGCCTTTGAATCTTGCTAAATATACTTTATTATAACCGAAATTTTATAATACTAGTTATAACAAATTCCAGATACGACTATAACAGATATATGTATATAAATACAAATAATATGAGCTACTCTGACAAAAAAAATGTAAAAATTATTTTCGTTATTGAGTTATATATTCATTGAGCATCGTATCTACATACATATTCACAATATATGTATATTGTAGTATCTAATGAAATAAGAATTAGCATTTTTAGAAATCATTTTATTTGCTATTATTTGGTATATTATCGCAACAAACATTTTATTACTAGTGTACACTTACAATTAGAAAATACTGTAAATATAAGCAAAAAAAATTTATAATTCCGAGCAGCATATTTTTTTTTTTTTTTTAAATAACGTAATCTTTAAATACAAGCTATAATTTTCAATATTATAATATTTTCAATATTAATTTATAGTTTTAGAACAATTTTGAATCTTTAAAAAATGAGAAGCTATTAAAAGAGCCTTCTTTAATACAATCGTTTCTATTTCGAATCATGCACAAGCACACACAATCATGATCAATGTTTTCAATTTTATATTTCTACTGTGCGTATGTTTTAAACTTGCACTGTTCAATAACTCGAAAATTTCTATCATTTCGTGATTGCTTCTTCACAGGTCTTAGCCATTTCCCTTGTCAAGTGAAACTGTCCTGACTCTTTATGAACTCGCTCTTTATGATCGAGTGAACATTGTAATGCCTCAGCAGACTGTGCTTGTGCTTGAATTTCGCGTTACACATCGCACATTCAAATTGCGCCTCCTTGCCGCACTCGAGTCTTTTATGCCGTTGCAGGGAGATGATTCTTCGGTACTGCCTCCCGCAGGTGTCACACGGATATGTTTGGCTGTTGGCGCATTGCTGGCGAATTGCTGAAAGCAAACATTCGTTGGTTAGATTGATGTTTGTTAGAACGCTGATTACCACTCGTGAAAGATAATCGCACATGGAGACAATATGTAGTTCGCAAATTCGTGACCGCACACATAAAAGAACGAACTAGAAAAGTAAGCATAGAAATTGTCAATAGAATACAAGTTATTTAATATTTATATTCTACGGCAACAAGACGGTACATCCTACTGATTAATGCATTAATTGCAGAATTACGAGCATTATATTTTTTTTTATGGAAATTATTTAAAAATTTATAATAAGATTATATAATTCTTGATATTTAGAAAAAGTCGTAAATCTATATATTTTACCAATATTTAATCAATATTAAATCAATAATTACTATCTTCTTTTACTATATATATATATATATATATATATATATATCTTTTTGATAAAAAATATTATATAAGATATATATATATATATACACTATATGTATATATACACTTTTTTAAAAATATATATTTTTTTGTCAAAAAAGAGATTATATAATAAAGAACAAATTTCTTATAAGAGAATTTAAACTGCTAAGTTTCTGTGTGAATATATTTCGTTGCACAATACATTATCAATAAAAGGATTCCTTGATATAAGTAATACATAAAATTATTATTGCTAAAAAAGAGTGAAAGGTGAGTTTTGGGTAAAAATAAACGAACACATTGAATTTTAGAAAATAACCCGCAATAAAGAGTATCTCTTTATTGATAATATTAATAATAATTATTATTATAATTATAATATTAATGATAATAATAGCGCGTGCAATAGAAATATTCTTACTCCGCTTGGTAAACCTTGCCAAATAAAAAGAAAAGAAAAAGAAGGAGATAGAATATTAAATATCGAAAGTGCAACGAAGGGGAATGCACGGCGTGCGATTCTTATGATTCTTTAATTACGCCGTGAAGATCTCCGCAGCCGCGTTTCGATCGGGATCAACTTTTCTCTCAGAAATTGTTTGATCCTCTCAGATACTAATCAAGTGTATCGATAATATAATAGAATGTAATAGAATAATTGACGAAAAAAATGGAATAATTCCAATCAAATAGTTCCATAATAATTTCTCTGATCGCCCCCTCCTTGCTTGATACGCTGAAACCTTAAACGAGGACTAAAAAGAGAGACGGAAAAGTTAGCGAGAAAACGTGTAAAACGTGTACTTAAATATTAAGCGGTAAAAATTCGGTAACAAGAGTCTTGGAATAATGAAGTCGATCTCGGCCGATCGACTCCGCAGTGGCGGATAGTCGCCAGATTGGATCGGCATCCACGACGAAGATCATGATTAATAGCTATGGGTAGAAGAGATGCAACGAGTATATCCTGGCATCATCTAGTAGGCAGGCAGGTAGAGACGCGAACGCTGATTCGCAAATACTGATATCAAAAATACTAACGCGCGTCCTATGGCCGGACGTATGTCGACTCTCGACGTTACTTTCGTTCTTTTTCTTAGTATCTCTCTTTACCTCAATGTGTTTGTTTACATATATATAAATACTGCCGGAAAATACTGCTATTTCTTTCGGTATCTGCAGATTCTTGATATCTGCAACATAATTAAACTTGAGAAAAATCGTTATTCGATGAACATGATAGCACCGTATTTTATCGTTCAAAATCTCTCGAGATCCAATTAGAGTAACATTTATTTCAAATTATCAAAAAAGTATTAGATTCTGTTATCTGCTAAATCTTAAAATTTTTCCAGCGAAATTTTTTTAAGAGTAAATGCTTTAAGATTTAAGTGACTTAAAGTTAAAAAAATTTGGATATCTCGATATTATTATAAAAATTGAAATATATCAAATTCAGTTCGTAAACGAAAGAAATCGCAATAATTCGATGACACCTTATGTATATATTTCTATATATATGTATGTGTGTATATAAACGTGTAAATGTATATAAAAAATGGAAAAGACATTCGTATAAAGATATGAGTATGATTCTGTACGGCGCGATAAGCAGATTGATCTCGTCGATCCGTATTGAAAAGTTGTGTGAATCATCTACTGCAAAATAAAAATGGAATATAAGTAATCTTACATGTAAAAATCATAATCGCATATATAAAGAATACAACTCATCAATTTTCTTACATATATATATATGATACAATATATATATATAAGATTTAATATATATATATATATATGTAAGTATAATATATGTATAATATATATATATATATATATATATATATATATATAAGTTAGAGTTGTATGAGGCACGCAACAATTCTTAGGATCGCAAGATAAACCCGTTCGCGCGACCGAGCCCTTCGCAGGCTGCGCTCGTAAAATCGCCTAAAGGTACAAGTGGTCCTTAACATTATACGATATGTCGATTATGTTCTCTGATTATCGCCATTTCCTTGGAAGATTAGACAATCGTTCAGAAAAATATATTAGAGCGGTCCAAGAAAACATATTATCGAAACAGTAAAATTGAATTTTTCTACATACGGACAATAGCAATAATCGAGAGAATTACGTGTCAAATATGATCTTGATTAAGAGATATGTGTTGCTCATTAAGTTTCCGATTCTCAGAGAGCGATCGAATAATTTTTTTAATTAATTATAATGTCGTTTCATTACCAATCCTCTTAATAGTAATAAACAGGGGATATATGTAATGGAGGGTGATATATGAGTCTAGACACACTCGTAACTATCATCCGTGGCAGAGGCACTGATGTATCTGTGTAGAACATTCGCATATTTTTCAGCCTAACAAATAATCGCTGGAAAATGATTTTGCGGACTAGAAAAATATGTGAGTTGCGAGTGATTGAATCAAACTCAAGTCTTCCGGGCAATTGCTCGTACCTCTGAGCTATTCAGACCACACATCTTATGTCTTTTAACACAGTAATACAATATACTCCAGAGCGATGTTGTAATCTCGCTCAATGGATGCAGTGCCAACTGCCACAGAGAAATCCGCGCTACGGATAACTACAGTGTAATTCCAGAGAGATGATTGGTAGCTGGATTATGGATGCTAGACAAGCGAGTCACACCCCACACAAGACCCCTCTAAAGAATACAATTCCCCACCATTTCCTGAATAAAGTATTCTTCAGAGTGGGCAAATAACGCTTAGCCTCCAAGTAATAAACAGGGATGTATGTAATGGAGTGTGGCACGAGCTTAAATACGCTCGTAGAGGATTAGTACGTCATTTGAAACGTGCGTGAAGCGATTGCGAAATGCGGTTCTTTGTACTTTATCCTGACACGTAACGTGATATAAATCTTTCTATTATTTCTTGGTTTACTTTTTACATTATATAAATATATTATATGAAAATATTTTGGTTGAACATCTAATCTACCGACGCATCATCCTGTTAGAAATGCTAAAAATGGTCAACGGAGTAGTCTACGAAGATATGCGCAAAAGAATTTCAAAATATTCGCATCCGCGATCACAAACCCGAGAAACTGGAAGACCAGATCATTATTGTCTATCGTAAGCGATTGCGTAAATGTTCTCAGGTAACCGATATTCTGGAGATTATTTCGTAAACATCATTAATAATGAATCCCGGTTCGTATCTTCGGCTGTAGATGATTTCTCGTGAAAGGCACTTTGGAAAATTTTCATCGATTATATGAATAAAACTTATAACATCGGTATAATTCGATAGGGACTTTCATTTCTCTGATATTGCGCGAATCTTCACGTTGGATATGTCAAGTTAGATTAAACAATAATGAAATGACTATTATTTATAAAAGCAAAAAACCGTTCCCATAACTCTCACAAATATTTTGTATAGCATATCTATTTTTATAAGATATCAATATCTAAAAAAAAGAAATTCCTAATACGAAATAAGCGCTATGTGGAGTTCGATCTACGCGATCGTTGGAATGTACTCGCGATATCCTTTAGAAACAGATTCCATGGAATGTCTTGTTCGTACGTATCGTTTTCTCCAAGTAGAGGCTTTAAGTCTTGCGTGAACAATCGCGACGAAAACTAGTATAGCGTTAAATAAAATCCTCGATGACAGATGATCGATTGTGCGCGGTAAAAATCTCATTACGTTACGAATTCGAATTAGCTTACGAATCAAAGCAACAGTTACGCGAACTACTAGCTACAATTTATCACCGACCCCAACAAGTAAAATTAAACCAATAATGTTATTTAAGGTTCCTCGAATAATACATCGTTTCTTAAAAATTAATTCAAACGTCATTCTCGTCGCATATTTCTGAATACGCCTGTTTGTTATCTCAATCGAATACACGATCCATTCGTTAAAAAATAAAAATTTATCGAATCGGACAACCACATCTAGCACTAATTGTGCGGCACTAAATAAAATTGAGATTACGAGTCTCTTTGTATATCATTATCATTACATATAAATTTCGAGTTCGTAAGAATCGAATGCGAGACACGCGAACCAAAAAGGTTCTCAAAGTTATTTTCTGGTTTAATAATTTTTTTTATACGCTCTCTATCGCGTAAATTTTAAAATACTGATATTTCTCAATGTGACATACTATTACAGTAGCTTTAGACTTTAGACATTAGCAGATCTACAATATGAGAGGCAAGATCACAAAAAATGTGTCATTAAGCTTTGTGGAAAAATTGGCATTTCTTTCATCGTTTTAAATTTAATACATAGCTTTCGGACTTCAATCCTATGTCAATAATATCATTGTAATCAATACTATCAATGTATATATTAATATTATATTAATCACAAATCCCCACATAAAAATACAGATTTGTAATTAGCTTTTTTATTAATATTTACATTTTGTTTCAATATTCAACGTTTTTATATGCATGTGATATTCACATAAGGTTAAAGTCCGAAAGCTGTATATCAAATCTGATACGATAAAAAAAATCATACACACACAAGACTTAAATAATAAGCAGATGTGATACATGTTTCATTAGACGCAGAATGGTTAATCCATTTTTCTTTTTTTTTTTTTTCAAATAAGTTGTTAAAAGTCATGTCATGTAGTCCTCTCTTAAAATCAGATTAAAAATCAAAGATGAGTATTAAAATTAAGTACAATCAACTTTGAAATTAATTACGCTTAGAAATTTAGCATTGCGCCAAATGTGATCGTGTGTACAAAGTTAAAAATCATCATGAATCAAAGCATCTAAGTCCGCGAAAAGTTCTGAAATCGCGATCCCGTTCAGTCGACCTTTAAGAGGGTCAAAGAAGAGAGCCGCGGATTTCGGCAGCGCTTTTTCGAGACGCCTCAAAGGGGACGACCTCGCGCGACGATCGTTCTTCATCGAGAAATGTCACGAGAAATGTGTCCTAAGCGCCCTCGTCGTAGCCCATCTTTTGATGATGCCGCTTGTAGTGCACGGTGAGGTTGCCGCGCTGCCGCGCCTTGTACGGACACTCCGGACATTGGAAGGCCGGAGGTTTGCCGCCGCACTCCACCATCTCGTGGCGACGCATCGTGCTCTTCCAGCGGTAACCCTTGCCGCAGAAACGACAGCGGAATTTGCGCTGCTGCTCGTGCGGCACGCCCGCCATGTAGACGACGCTGAGGTCGTGCGGCTGCGGCAGCACCTCGAACGAATCCGGGAATACGACCTCGCGGGTGGAAGCAGCGTGACCGCCGCTGTTGTTGTCGTCGTCGTAGCTGTCGCCAACGCCGGAGTTGCTGTTGCTGATACGTCTATTTGCCATGGCGATATTGGCACGCGTCATCATCGTCGGCGCGGACGCGCGGTGACCCTTCTTCGTCGGGAGTTGCTGCTGCTGCTTGTAGGAGCTGTCGGAGCGTAGCAAGGACAGTAACGCACCCATGCCTGTAACAGGTACCCAGCGCCGGCGGGGGCGCGAAGGTGGTAAGGAGATTAAATCTTTGAGGAAGATGTGGTTAGCTCGCTGACACGCTCGCTCGCTTGGTCGTACGGTTTTTACACGGCATCCTCCTCGCAGCGTCACGCGGTATCGGAGGAAATGTGACTTCGGTGTAGATAGGTACGTGACGTACGATGAATTTATAAAGCGGACTTCCGCCGATGCCGCGTGCCGAGCTCGAAGTTATTATCGTCGTGTGTCTCGTCAAGATCATGCTCGTAATGATGTAGCAAAGTTATTCTGTTACTATCAGAATTCTTCTGACAGATAGTTGAAATATAGCTCGACGCGTTGATTGTAACAGCTGTAATATCTCATGCGTTTACTCTTGAGACAGTAAACTCGGATTCTCGTCTTCTTCGTAAAATAACTTTGCCACAAGTGGAGCATGATTTGATTCGGAGAGCTTGGAAATGTCTCGTAATAGACATCAATTTCACTGGACGACGACAAAAACGCACGAGAGGAGATAAGAGGGAACGAAAAGAGGAAGACAAGAACATTTGCATCGATATGCGAATATGTGATTGACAAAGAGATCAGTGAGATTAAAACCCGTAACCAACCCAACACACAATGTATCCAACCAATAGCCCCGAAGATCAGAGAGATAGATGCGCCCAGGATCAATTTTTACCAAGGATACGTGTTCATAAGAAGAGGCGTGTAAATAAACTGCGTGAGGCAGGAATGATGGATAAAGAGGAGGCTCCGAAATCGCCGAGTCAATCCTTTTGAACAATATTTTTTCGCATAAATATTTCCGAAAACATATATTTACACAAGCGATTCGTAACGGAAGTAAAACTTAATATCTGTCAAACAATAAAATGTGTTACGATTTATTTTCGCGAATTACGGACAACCTCTCCTCATGCTCCAACTTTCCCCCTCGAGCGAGAAGACACCAATTTCCAAACCCTTCAAACAATATATCCCCAAAAAAAAAGAAAAAAAAACAGGATGCGACGACGAACGTAGAACGACGTCGTGTTGAATTAATAAAAATCAAGATCAATGAAACAATTTTGATATACTCGGAAATTTATATAACCGCAGAACGGTATATAACAGCCATATGTATACAAACATATATGTGAGAGGTATATCGACATATATATACGTATTATAAATACAAATTAGAATGCCCCGTGAGAGGGCGAAACGATGAAGTGACAAGTCGATTAAAGTACAGTCTATTTATTCAGTTCGCTTGCATGAATTAAACAAACGCGATTGTACATATTCGTCGATATTAATATTGCATTCTTCAATATTCCATAAAAAAAGAGGAAAGAAAATTTAACGAGAAAAGAACACAGAACAATTCTTTCCCACTCAAATTCCGTGAACGGCTAGCATGTGCTTGTGCAGACTGCTCTTCTGGATCATTCTTCTCTGGCAGATAGGGCAGCTGAATTGCTTCTCCTTGCCGCACTCGTACTGCACGTGACGATTCAGCGAGCTCTTATTCTTGTAGCTGCGCTCGCAATGCATGCAGGGAAAAGGCTTCTTTACGACGACAGTGGGCCTGATTGCTTCGGAACGACCTGAAACAGAAAGCCGCAGGCGGTATTTTAGTATTTGCTCTAATGATCTGCGAAGAACGATCGTATGGGATGTGTGGTTATTTCAGTTAGATGAATTTCCGATGAAACGGCTGAGCCAGGCCTTTGATCCTGGATCATTGGTTTTAGGATAGATATTGATTTTAGGATAGATTGTGGAAAAGAAGATCTGCATTCATGAAAGGAGAAATACTTACGTTATTAATGATTCGCGCCAAGTGTAAAGATACAAGCTCGGCGAGCAATCTGCGAAAAATCATTGTGTCAATGAAAATGATGCTAAAGGATAATGTATAAAAAAATGTGTGTATATTTGTAATCTTCATGAAGCAATAGCATTCCTCTTACGATTGCCCATCTTGCTGAAAGTGACTTTTCATCGTAGGAATATTACGATTGTTTAATTTTGATAACGCTGGACAGGTTAAAACTCATCGAAATATTAAGATACGTTATCGTGTCTATCAGAATAATAGACATCACGGGAGCATTGTACATATGTACAATATGTTACACACGTATAATATTTTGGGATTTTTGGAAACATCGACTGTATGTGTGGCTGCCTCTGATAAATTTAAAACAGATCATAATAAAGTCGCATTCACTCTGGGAAAAAAATAACACAGTGATATCGTAATTCAAGCTAGTTCTATGATTTCATGCATTATTTTGCATACAGCAAGTGAATGGTGCATGATTGAAAAAATTAAATAAATGACAGATAGCATATTTTCTCGGATTCAGATCAGCGATTGAGATTAAGTAATAAATTCAAAATATATATAAACTAGCAATTAATAAAAATTAAAAGCACTTCAAAAAAACACATTCTTGCTTTATATATGGATCAATGGCATTGTATTAGAATATAACATTTATTTTTATAAAAAATATTCCAAATGTAAAACATAACAAAGAATTTTTTTCGCAATTAGAAGATTTCTCCGATAATCGTCGACCCTCATTTTAATCAATTCTTGGCATACATCTTGTAGTGAATCTGCCGAATAAACTCGCCGTTGCCGGAAGCGAGGAGAATCGGCCAGCATTCCGGGCTCTCGCGCACGTGCCGAAGCAACGACTTCTTCCATTTGTACGACTTGGAGCAGGCTAGACAGGTGTTGTATTCTGAAAAAGAAAGCAACACGTAGACTTGTCAGTAACTTCGATCAGAACACGCGAGAACATTGATGTCTTTCGAACAAGACAATCTCGACAAACACGAACATTCGGAATACGAACACGTTTCGGTTAAGTTTCTAATTCTCATCGCACCGTGCCTCCCTTACACATAACATAATCTATTTTGCTCGACAGACAGATTGACAATCTAGATCATAGATCTAATAATGCGAACAAACGTTCTCAATTTTCAATTGTTGATGCATTCAAACTTCAATCAATCTTAGCACTGCGGGATTATGCAATTTTAAGAAAAAAAAAACATTTTAATAGCAGTGTAGTTTTAAAGAATAAAATTGAGTCTTTTTATATTAAAACCACATTAGCAGATTATATACTGACAATTCAAACAATAGAAATGATAATAACAAAACGAGGGAATAATATATTAACTTTATTGTGTTATGCGTGCGTAATCCCGCTTTTAGTGCCGCGAATATATGATAAATTAATTATTAAGAATATATGTATATATAATGTAAGATAAAAAAGGTCGTTACATTCAATTCCTTGCTTTAATTTGACAATTAATACAAAATGTATATTTAGTATCTCACGCTAGCGAAATATAGCAGTATACAAGGAAAACATTACTTCTCGTAATATCTCAATATAACAATTATTATCTTGTTCATTTCTGAAAGGCATAGGTCAAATCGTAGATAGATCAAGCGTAGAAATAGCGTAATCGCACGATACACTTTTTTTTGCACTTCAGGTAAAAGTCTGAAACGAAAGATTTTCGAAGTTTAAAATTAATGATATCAATTCTATACATTAGTCTCTAGATATTTATTTACAAAAATGTTCACGACACTACGTGAGCATGCGATGACGTAGAAATTTACACTATTTTATAACCAGCATCTCACGAGTGACTGCTGATGGATCGTGAGCGTTCATCAGGGATCTATCGAAACGCGACGCTTTGCAGTTCTACGTTTTTATTTGTGATATAAAAATTATTTAGGATATGTATGTTTGTTTACGCTATATATTTTGGCAAAACTAATAGGTAAGAGTAGAAAAATTCTTATCAATCTCGCGTATTTAAATCTCGTTCGCGGCTCCACCGCCACAATCACCAGACACTTCCGGTATTCTCAGCCCTGCTCAAAGCCGTGCTTCGTTCGCATATGCTTCAGCAGGTTGCAATGTAATTTCGATCTCTTTGGGCAATATAGGCACTGATATTTCGGCGACTTTCCGCATTCTTCCCTCACATGTCTCATCAATGAGCTGTAATACACGTATACGTTTCCGCAGTTCTTGCAGGTGTGCCTCTGATTCCCAGAAAGACCGCCTGCAAAGAAAAATAATATGGTCATGTTAATACAAAACACATAGCTTGGTCGTTCGTTTTGATGATCGCTGATATCAGCCAACATATTATTTCTTATTAATTATTCTTGCAAATTTATAGATAAATAATCGCAATTATATATTCCCCCGAGTATATACTTGTCACAATTAGTGGCAGTTAAAAATAAATATTTGACAATTTTTTATACGTTACGTAAAGGATAGAATTTAATTAAATGTTCAATTTTCTTTCGATGTTTAGCATAATAATATAGTGTAAAAATAGTAACTAAATGATGACCAAAATTTAACAAAAATAATGTAATTTTATCTACTTCAGATAATATCTGTGTCGGAATTTTATTAATATTCAATTTTTTAATTTAATTAGAAATATTTTCCATCGAAATAACGCCCAAATTTTTCAAGCAATTACAAATCGAACATCAACGACCAATCCGTTTTACCTGAGTATGTTAATATCAGTCTCGTAGAGACACACATTAGAAGAAAAAAATGCACGCAGGGAAGCTTAAATCTACGCACCTTTCGTATTTTTATGCGTACTTTCTTCGTATTCTTCTTGCATACAGTCCAGCCGTTCCTATCGGCGTAGACAAGGGTTACATATTGTAATTGTTAAAGACGAAGACAGGGAAAGCACGAAACAAATAAAAAAGCAAAATTGCGACGAACATAACCGAACTCTCATGCATTCATTAGTATTTCCTGTAGTATTAATCTTGGCAAGAGCATCACATAATTACCATGTCTGAACATTTTATTAATCCATATGTAATGATACTTATTCGCGTTTGCGACTTAATTAATATATTCTTTATATAAAAGTTTTATTAAAAGTTTTTGTTATACGATTTTTCCTTTCTAGGAAAATAAAAAGTAAATATATTTATAAGCGTTTATTAAACATTTTCAATTTTTTAAATTCTTCTCAAATATCGTTCTCTTTAATATTCAACTCAAATAAAAAAAGCAAATTAAATGTCATAGTGTAATTTTATAGTATATATTTTATAGTAAAAACGCATGTATCGTGTTGTTGTAAAAACACTCATAAATAATTACGAAAAATCTTACAAAGATATAAAAATAAAAATTAGTCCTCTTATTAATTCTTCCAACTTGTTCTTGAGTTGCAAAACTCAGCATCAAAAAGTGCTCGTGTATCGTGTATAAAAAAAATTTAATAGGAAATAAAAAGGAAACATAGGTTCATAAAAAGATTCATTATATATAAATATATATAGTATATATTAACATTCAATATTTCAGAAAGACGCATTATAGTTTCTACAACATTTTATCATCAAAAGATACGATTTAACATTTATTTTCGCTTACACAATTACGTAACAGTATAATCTATTAACATCACATATTTATATGTTAATAATAAATTTGCATATTATATACACAGCAGAAGGTGCGCCAAAATATATGAAATTTCATAAATTTTCCAATTCGGCGTAAAGCGATGAAATATCTTTGGAATTGTATATCCTTATGTACAACAATGAAACGCAATAAGTGCGAACACAAGTATTACTCTTAATCATTCGCAACGTTGTACTGCAAATAAGTCTCACGTTTCACAAGAACGTCATCGTCGAACTTGAAAAGAGTACTGTTCGTTCGTCTTAGCGCGAAAAAGTATCGATCGTCAATCTCGGGGACGATCGCGAAGCGAATTCTCTCTTTGACAATCTCTCGACCATTAAATCCTAGCAACCGTGCTCCTTCTTCAGGTGATTCAACAGATTGAACTTCATCGGCATGACGTTGTGACAGTACGGGCAGGTGTATAAGATCCTGCCGCATTCCTCTCGCACGTGCCGGTTCAGCGCCATCCGTGATCTATACGTTTTCCTGCACTCGCAGCACGTGTGCAAACCTGAAACGGAAGGAAGAGAGCCACGTTGAATATAGCCGCCTCATGACACGGAACTCACGACAATCAACAATGCTTTCAGTGTCCCCGCAAAAGCATTAGCATCGACACTAGTAATCTGCGCATTACATATCCGATCGTTTTTCTGTGCCGTACCGAGTAGCTCACCGGGATCGTGATGTCCTGTCGAGTCCTTCGGACAATCTGAAACAGGGAACGCATTTAATCGTCTGTTAGTAGCGCTCCGAAGAATCTTCGCGAAGAATTATATTTCTAGAGAAGAGAACAGGTGATATATTATGTCGTTCTGGAAAAAAAAAAAAAAAAAAAAAAAAAAAAAAAAAAAAAAAACAGATCATCGATGGATAAAATAAAATTTTACGTTAACAAAGAGACCGACACTTATAAGATCTTGTAAAAAATACGCGCTTTATTTATAAACATAGATTTATTAAATTTCAGAAAAAAAATGTATTATTTTTCGTCCAGATATGGTTTCCATTGTCATCGCGTTAAATAAAGCTTCAGTCATGAGGTCACTAAAACGATTTAGGAGAAAAGTATTATCGCACATAAAATATTTCATTACTAACTGAAAATGAGGAGATTCTCGTTTCACTTTTAATATTTTCTGACACTTTATTGTTGGTATTATTACGAAAATACATGCATTTATAAATATTACGGATTATACGATATCTTTATGTGTTCGCATTAAACGGCTGGCACTCGGTGCCGAGATAGAATTTTGAGATTGATACATGCAGCGAAAGTGCAATCAATAATGTGTATAGTGTTGGCAACAATATCTATCGTCAAATTCCAATAGTGATTACAGAACAAAATATTCATTTATAATATACTTTATTCTGATGAACGTACGAGATTTTATCGTGTCCTTTCGATCACGGAGAAAAAGCGTGTGTGTAAACATGTTTACAGTATTTAAAAGCGCAAGGTGAATGAGATAACGCATATTGTATAAGCCTTATTATTGTCACTCAGTCTTTTTTTTTTATAGTTTACTGTGGATTAAACTACATTATTCATTACTTGATATACGAACCTTTGCATTATACTTTTGCATCCTCGGTCATTATTATGATACTTGCGTGATTATATATAACAAAGCGTCAGAACAAAAAAGACATACTACAAATGACGACTTTTTCGGTTCTTGTACAAACTCTCAAAAATTTATGTGCATCGTCCATCTATGAGATCCGAGTTTCCTTCCATCACGTGACAAAATGCGCCGACCGCTGATTATTAATTAATACAATACGTCGAGTCATCCTATATTAAGGACTCGAGAACTACATACCTCATCGTCTTTGCAGCTTACGAACTCTTACGAGAGTTTATGAAAAATATATTCTTCGGAAAGAGAACGCTCTCTCGGGGTTTCTAATCGCAACTACTTAGAAAAAAACGGTCGTCGAGATCTCGAAACGAGTCACTCGTAGATCCTTTTATCGGAGCTGCAAATCCTCAGTTGACAGTCACGACGGCGTAGCGCATCAGCCACGAAGAATCATAACGACGACTAAGGCAATTCGACAATTCCTCCTCGATCCGCACCGCCGTGGGACGTTCAAGTGTTGGGTGAGGTGACCTTGAAGTGCTGCTCGGCTTGATGAGCGTGTAGGATGAAGGCCTTGAAGGCGGCGAACGGGCACAGCGGACACTTAAACTGCGGCGGCTCGCACTTGTGCTTTAGATAGTTGCTCCACATCTTGTAGAACTTGCTGCACATAGTGCAAGTGTAGCCGAGAACCTGATCGCCCATGTACATCTTCCGATAAGCTGGAAACAGAGAGACCAAGTTAGTTGAGCGAAAGCCAACTGCGCTATTCAAGCCTCGCGCACAAGAGGGAAAAAAAAGGATTCAACAGAAACAATCAGGATAGAGCCACAGAAAGCACTCTGCCTAAGGCAACAGTCAGTCCGACTTATGAGATGTATCACTTCACGTTAATAAATTTATTAACTCGCATAATTTTCGGATGGAAATTCGACAAGATGAAGAAAATTCGAATGATTGTGTGAAACGTCCTTCTGAGCAAAATTTGCGTCTTATGCTGTAGTATATAACTGATTAATTTTGCAAAGGTTTTAAACATGAGATTTCCCAAGATTATAATGATCCACAGTTTTATAATATTCTTTATCAGCGCTTTACACACAGCTGAATCGAATATTGCTCAATCTGTCTTTAACGTACAAACATCTGAATTTTCTTGTATTTATATCTTTCTCAAAGTGTCACGAAACGTTTCTCGCAATTTCTATTCTAAGTATCTCTATATTCATGTAATCGAGCATCGAAATCTCATAAATTGAACTTGCGAGCTTAATTAATTATCTTAAGTAAATATTTCTTGCCACGAGAAGATCGGAAATTTGTTTCTTTCCAAAAGCTTGGTGCGTCTCTCAGAATTCAGAAGCCATCCTAAGAATCAAATAAGCTCGGAAAACTTTGCAAGTAATTCACACAAGGATAACTACTCCATAAGTTCTAGTGAAAGCCTGACTCGGGATCAGAAGGATTATTAGATGTAAATTTACCAAGCTGCCAGATATTGTTTCTATCAAAGCGCTCATATATATTGCTGAAATAATATGTACAGACATTGATTAGATTTTTGATATACTAAAATTATGATTTGCTATAAAACTTAGCGATTAGAATCCAAAAATTAAACTGAAAATGGTTTCTACTTTAATAAATTTAGTGTGATTCTTGAATGGCCATTGTTACATATCTCTTTTCATATACTCTTTTTCCAATAAAGAATTTAAGCTACATTTTGACAAATAAAAAACAAAACTCATTTCTTCAGATTAAAAAAAAACTTTTCGATAATTCGTTGAGCAAACAAGAAGTGCCCTAAATCTCTCTAAAATCATATTTTACTATACAAGATAATCTGAAATTAAACGAAGATTGATTCATTATTATAAATAATATTTTTTTTAGGAATTATTTGCCTAATACAATTTGAATATATAAAATGCTCAAAAAATAATTTAAAAATAAAAAAAAACACTATAAGTTTGGTATCATTATATGTTCTATATATTTCGACCTTTCACATTTAACTATCATTTACATTCCTTTCGGAACTATATATTTTTTCACATCGACATTTTCAGTTTTCTCTTCTGCATTCTTGCTATTTCTCATCATTTTCATTCCGCTGTCCCGACTCTATTCTGAAACATTTTCGCTTGTTGTTTGTTAAATATATAAAGAAAAAAAGATTCCTAATGAAAGCATTATCTGTCAGATGCTTCAAGGTAAAAATTCTCAAGAAATAAAAAAAACAAAAAATTCAGTAAAATAATAGATTTAGTCAAAGAAGCCTTGAGAAAAAGTTTATTTCGCTTTCAATATCATACAATCATTTACATTAATATTCCAATAAATGTTGCAGTAAATAAAAATGTGATAAAATATCGAAGAAATAATAGGAAAAATTTCTATAAATAGAAATTTCTATAAATAGAAAAATTGTTTTCTCATACGTACACTTTGCAAAAAATATAATAATATGTTTCTAAGAAGAAAATTTATAAATCAATATAACAGAAATTAATATAACGTAAGAAAATACTCTAAACCTAGATTTCGTTAAAATAGAAATTACTTCAATGTTAAAGCGGTTGTTTTCTTTGTCGAAATAAAATAATAATTATACTATGTCCAAAAATTCTCCAGTTAGATAATCAATGATTATTAAATAATTATTAAAATTTAATAATTATTAAAATAATTATTAAAGTTGGAGAGTTAATAATTATTAAAATAATTATTAAAGTTGGAGAGTTAATAATTATTAAATTTTAAGTATTTTATGTGCACTTTTACAAATACAACAGTTCTTGCTATCGATGATCGATATAAAAATCAGAAAAGTATGGAAGCGCTCGGCAGTTGGAGGACTTGGACCCAAGTCTCTCAACCAAGTTAAGATGTAAAATTTTTATTTTGCTCTTATATTTGTACACAATTCCATCCGATTTTATTCAAATTCCTCTTTTATATAATGAGATAAAATAAAAAATCGCACAGAGAGAAGAATATTAATCAAATAAAACTGATTAACTTAAAGCGGACTAATTAAGAGCCGAGCGCTGTAAATGGTGCACAAAATTAATCTTCGTTTTGTATTAATTAAAAACCGTTTATTGTACGTTTCAGTCCTGATTTGGACCGAAACGAAAGCAGGACCGAAACGTACAGTAAACGATTTTTAATTAATACAAAACGAAGATTAATTTTGCGCACCATTTACACAACGCTCGACTCTTAATTAGCCCGCTTTAAATTAATAATTTTTTTTATATTAGAACCTCTTACTCTTATTGAAATAGAACTGATTCCACGTGGATCAATGTTGCTACACCAAATCCTCCACTTACTCGATCTGTTTAAGGTAAAAGGTTTCAACGAAGAAAAAAATATCATTTTATTATGCATAAAACGTTAGAGGCCGACTGGACGATATTAATTAACCGGGAAGTGATTTTATAAGCTGCTGTGATGCTTCTTCTTGTGCCTGTCGATGCACCACTTGTGCGGGCTCTTGTACGGACACATCTCGCAGTTGATCCTCGGCTTCGCGTTCACACACTCGAACTTCCGGTGTCTCCAGAGGGACCTCCTCACCGCGTAGCTTTTGCCGCAGTCCGCGCACATATAAGTCCTCTCGTGCACTTCGTTGGTGGCGTTTCCTCGTTGCTGTTGTAACGCGTGACCGGCGTCGTACGCGTACACTCTTTTGTAAGGCCATAACAAGGCTGAAACATCAAGATCGTCATATCACGGTTAATAGGAGCAACCGATGATCTCAGGCGCAAGCACATCCGGCAGATATCAGTTCTGAGTGAGTCTCAGACAAGATCGATCGATATTTCGATCTCGACGACGTCGCCAATATGGGAGAATTGCCGATAGACAGCTATTGTTGGAACAATTTGATGAAAATCGTCATTCGAACAATGAACATTCGAATCGAAATCGATCGCTCGAGAGCAACGTTCGAGTCTATAGTTTGTCAACAGTACGAGATTTAACCGGTCGGGAAGAAACCGTGGACCATCTTCCTGTGCGTGTCCATGCGCCACTTATGCGGGCTCTTGTACGAACACTTCTCGCAACTGAACTTCGGTTTCGCGTTCACGCACTCGAACTTCCGGTGCCTCCAGAGGGATCTCTTCGCCGCGTAGCTCTTGCCGCAATCCGCGCATACGTGGGTCTTCTCGCGCGTCTCACCGACGGTGCTTCCTTGTTGCTGGTATAGCGCGTCACCGACGTAGGTCTTGTTAGGCCACAACAAGGCTGAAACATCAATGTCAGAGTCGGTTAATAGGAGCAACCGGTGACTTCAGGCAGAAGCACGTCCGGCGAGCATCGATTCTCAGACGAAATATTGACGATGTTTTGCCGGTATTGAAGGATATTGTCGTTCTAACAGATATTGCTGTGATATAGTTTGACAAAAATTATTATCTTGAGTGAATATTCGAATCTAAACGGTCGAAATACGAGAGTAACGTTCGAGTTCGATTCGTCAGAAATGCAAGGATTAATTAACTGATTTTTGAAAAGTGCCTCTTCCTGTGCCTATCGATGCATCGTGCTTGAACATACGAATAGAATCCACAAATTTAAATTTCGGCTTCACACCTTTAGACACTCGAACTTTCGATGGCTCAAAAGTTTTATCGTCGACGTATAACCCTTGGCGCAAAGAGCGCATACGTAAATCTTTTTTCGTACTATGGCATCTCTTTTTTGTTGGTGTAACGTGTTGCCCTTGGCGGTATCCTGTTCGCTAATCTCCTTGCGAACAGAGCAGTACGTGTGCCATGACAAAGCTGAAACAATAATATCAATGTCGATTAATGGAAGCAACAAGCGAATATACAATCGCACACGCGAATACAATTTATGCAAATTGTAAAATACATTTTTATTCAAATTTATTCAAATTTTAGCAAAAATATTGTGCGTATATAACTTAAATCACAGAAATTATACCACATAAAAATTTTGCAAATAAAATAAATATAAAATATAAAATCACTCTATTCCATCAACTCTTATTTTCATTGCATATATTATAAACTTTGAATTAAATATCTAAACCTTCCCCCGATTTTCTTTATCTGACATTACTAAGAAATTGTTTCCCAAGCATAAAACCTTCTTAAATACAGGATTGAAAGCTGCCCAAATAGCTGAAATAAACCCAAATATGAAATATGCAACGCATAAAGAAAAAATAGAAAATATTCTGGTAGGAAGAGAATAACAGGAGCATGTCGCTTGTAATTGTAAATTTGTATTTATCGTAAAATTAACGCGATTATACACCGATATAGGCATCGGTGAGAACAAGCTCGGTGACGCACGATTGTATATAATAACGATTTTCCCTTCTCGGACTTAGTAGCGTTAAAGCGTATCTGCAATTAACAATGAAGACGACAGTACCCTGTTTGCATATGGAGTAACCTGGCTTCGATGTAGGCACAATCGCTTGTATGATCCTGATAAGATTCTAAAGCTTAGAAATGATTTTTCCACTTTATAATCTTACGCATTCAATCGCTCCAAACGCTTTTCAATATAGATTTCACATCTCATATGTTTCAACATGTGATATGTTTTCCACAACTTCGTGTGAAAATAGAAAATAGAATTGCAGCCACATCGAAAATGTAAAAATCTTGTTGGAGGACGAAATAACGCATTAATTAGAAAAATAATTCCATCTCGATCGCTGCGACAAATGCAAAGCCGGATTAATCGGAGAATATCTGATAACATCAAACGAATTTGTAAAATATTATTCTTTACATAATTTCATACGCTCTCTTCTCTCGGATCTAAATTTACAAACTCAGGTGCTGAAGCATCATCTCATCGCATATATATATATATATATATATATATATATATATATATATATATATACATGTTTATTATATCCATGCGCTGTGGTTGATCAATAGTCGTCATTAAGACAAGTTGTGGCAACGAGAATGATTGTAAATGGAAAGATATACGTATATAATAATATGATATATATGTAATATATTATATAATATATTACATATATTATATAATATATTACATATATATTATATAATATATGTAATATATTATATAATATATAATAAATAATAAATAATATATTATATAATAATATATTACATTATATAATAATATATATTATATTTATTATAAAGCCTCTTTGCTTGATGAACTTGAACGAGCTTGATTTATAATGTTATTGATATTGGCAGTTTTTGTTAATCCTAATTAAAATAAAATTATTGACAAAATTATAAAAAAGAATTTTGTCTTATTATTTTACTACGCTGTTCTATCTATATTCTCGGCACATTGCATACTCTCATAACAAGAGTGAATGCAATAATCTATAATCTATAATATTAGTAGATGGGGTACAAAAAAAGATAAGATGATATTATTTTATTTGCCTTACCAACTAATGCAAGATTTGATTAGTCCGAAATTTTTCATAAATATGATGAGAAGAAAATCACATTATTAGAAAGATAAAATTGGACAAATTATTAATAAACGCATTGTACAAATCTAAATAATGTCTTCATGTACAAATCTAAAAAAATCATCATATTTTATTAATTAAACAAGATATTATGAAAGAAACGAAACTTGTGACGCCTATATATGTTAACCTAATAGTAGGAATAGAAGAATTTATAATTACAGTTAGGCTCTAATTGGTTCTTCTATATTACGATTTTACATGAGACTCGTACATAGAAAATCTTTCCAATTCTACAGATACACGTAAACTACGTATATTACATTAAAAATAAAATGTTACTCGCCTAAATACTGTTAATTTTACATTTTTTTATCCCATATTATATTCATATAAAAGATAATATGTTAAATTTTAGAATTTTATTATGTTATATAATTTAAATATATAACTAATATCGATCTCCGTTATACAACAGTCTTCTGAACGATCTAATTCGTTGAGATATATTCTCAAACATCTGTATCGATTATAATACAGTTTTCTTCTGTATGTTTCCCCTTTCTTTCTGTATGTTTATGTACACTTGTCACAATCATATGTTTGTATGTATGTTCGTTTATGTACACCTGTCACAATCATATCTTATACTAATCATCATAAAATCATAAATCCTTTGATTCGTTCATTGGTTGAAAGATAAAGACTACAATTAAAAACAAACGTCGATGAATTGTAACAATATGACGCGAGTTATATTATCAATAATTTTTAATAGAGGGTCCATTCCACACTAAGGATAAGATAAAAGGAAAGGAAGGTATCGTCCTCTCTATTGCTTAGATTCGTCTGCGATCGCGCGATGAAAGGTCCTTATGTGCCTGCGAACGCAGAAGGAGTAATTACTGCGAAAGTTGCAGAGCTCGCAGCGAAATTTGAGGCCGCCGGTGTTGTGAACGTTTCTCACGTGTCTCTCCATGTTGGCCTTGTACATGCTCTTGTAAGGGCAGAAGGTGCAGGCGAACTGCGTGTTACGCGGATTCATTTTGCAACCCAGCTCTATGTGCTTCTTCAGCAGGTTCTTCGGGACATAGACCTTCTTGCAGAAGGGACATACATACCGCTTGTGCACGTGATACGTGATTGAATCATTGTTGTCGCCGCGCACGTTCCAGTTGACATTGCCTGAAACAGACGAAGGAAAGTACGATGTAGCCGTGTTCGCCTTATGAGGACAATCGCGAATGTTGTCCACGTAGAAGAGAACTTGAATCGACCGATGTGACTATACGTTATATACGTCGATTGATTAAATTATTTTGACGATGTCACATAGAAATATTGATCTCCGAGCATTAATTTCAGAAACGTAGATGGATTTTTAAACAACTTGAACTGTTTCCTACAATAAAAATGAAAAAAATAGGAATCGAAAACACTTAATAAACACAAATACATCGCTATTAAGCGTTCAATTCATATTTTTTGGTCGTTCTCTTATAAATCAGACTATACGAGAATTGAAGCTTTACAATACAAATCAATGTAGTAATCGAAGTAATTATAAATAATCAATGCTCCGCATAAGTATGAATAAAATTCCTGAAAGAGTGTTGAAAATTGTTGACTTTAATAGGATAATAGATTTTGCCATATTACACTTATAATGGTCATAAATCAGCAATAGTAATCGTTAGAATTCCATACATTTATGCTACGGTGAGCGGTGTTTCGTAAAAAAATTTTTATTATTTTAAGCACGTAATTGCTCTTACTTCAAGAAATTATCTCCATATTATAATTACATCGTTCCATTTTATATCTATTACGAAAAGTCGACAGATTATCAATAAATAGGAAGGTAACCAAACGAAAATTCGAACAAATTTCCGTGTAACTCTTATTAAAAATAGCTCATTATTCCTTATTTATAATACTGCGTCACATGCTTAGTTCCATTTCGCAATCTTTATTTTATCACAACCATTTCACAAGATACAAAGTTCAAATTTAGCGTGATAACGCAACGTTTTGCAAATATACATATGTTACAACTGAATTTGGAATGTGAAGCACTGGGAAATGCATCATTCACACGTCGCATGCTAGTTTGTTTAGTTTCCAAACGCGTTTTTATTTAAGATCAACGCCAAGTATCCGTAAGAGATCTAGAGGCACTCCGTTTGGCGCTAAATACGCATTTCTCTTCATTTTCGCGTCTCTGCCGAAACACACATTTTGGGGTGAATGTACCGCATGTGCCTGACGAGAACGTCCTTACGGTTGGTCTTGTATCTGCAGAAATTGCAGTAGAACATAGATAACGTGCCGCACAGAGTGCTCTGAAGGTGACGTTGAAGACTCGCTTTACGGGCATAATTCTTCCCGCATTTCAGGCACACGAAGGTGGACTTGTCCGCGTACTCCCCGAAATCCTCGGGTTGCTGCCTCATCAGATCGAGTCCTACAAATTAGACGTGAGAATGTTAGAGAGATAGAGATCGAGAGAAATACCTAACGTAAATTTTGTGAGATATCCAGAAAATATAAATTGTATTATTTTTATTAAATCGCGCTGTTTTTATTGATAAATTCTGTCAACGACAACGAAAAAATCGGCGTTAATTATAAAAATAAAGCTCTGGCTAGAAAACATGTAATAACTTAAAAATATTTCTAGAGATACATATATTTCGCTTTCGATCGGATATTATTACGCAGTGTGTAAATATAGAATATAAATTAAAAAAAAAAACTTATTTACAAACCGAATGTGTCTTTAAAAAAATAATAATTCTCACTTCACTCGCGTTATGCGCGAGTGATTTCAAGGATATGCAAGATATGTATAATGTTAGGTAAAATAATAGAATAATGACCGATTTTGAAATATATATCGGCGTGAACGCATGTAGAAATATAATATAATATTATATATATATATATAATATATATATATATTATATATATATATATACACATATATAACTATATAAATATATAAATATATATATAACTTTATATGTATATAAAGTTTTGTATAAAATATCGTATATATAAACAATAATTATATATGAAATTATACATTATAATTATTGTCAAATCTGCAATAGTAACTAAATTCGAATCGTCACTAAAACTAATTTACCACAAATTGTTAATATATTTGACTGTGTTTTTATAAATTACAAATATATTCGTTCATTGTTTTTAATTGCACATATAAATAATCTGCGACAATTATAATCACAATACGCATAAGATTTCACATGTTATAAAAATAATTTTAGACAGTTTCTGTTCATAACACAACAATTTAAATTTAATAAATTGATATAAAATTTAGGTCCTGATTATTACAATTTAATAACAACTTAACAATAGGAAGACTGACTCAACGTTTCTTGCAACGATTTTTCAGAAAGCTAAAGCAAATTGTGCGAAAATCTCGCATCACACATCTCTCTCGATCACATTACTTGCGATCACTTCCCTTAATTTAATATAAAAGAAAGTTCTTACCACACATTAAGATTCGCCTTTCCCTAGATATTACAAAGTTTCTAGGCCTAAATAATTTTTCGATAAAAAAATGCATTCTCGCGAATTCGTTTAATATTTATCGAAAACACCGGTCAACGGTTTTCTTATTATAACTGCAGTGGGAATCAACGTGTCTCCTCGACCGTCACGAGGGCCATACGATGCTCGCGAGCCATGTGATACTTCAACAGGGTGGGTATCCTGGCCCTATGGGAGCAGTACGGGCATGGAAAGAGCGGCTCCATTTGACAGAAGAAATTCATGTGTTTCCGCAGGCTGCGCCAGTCGCTGTACCGCTTGTTGCACTTGACACAGCGCAGCTCGTCCTTGCAGCGCCTCCAAATGTCACGCGGCAGTCCGTCGCAGAAAAATCGCTGCTTGATCGCTGAAACATGATCAGAGTCTCATGTAAGCAGAGTGACGAATATACGCGGGATAGGAAGAAGAACATTGATCGATCGACCGTGTTGTTGCCTCTGTTGTATCATCGATTGAACTCGTTGGTCCTTCCAGGTCGCGAGAATCGAATTTCTGAATTTCAACAATCCATTCGGCAGGAAAGACAGGAATTCCTTAATCAGTACCAAAGTACGATTAGAATCACTGCTAAATACAGCGTGTCTCGAGAAAGACAAAAAGAAAAATGTGATAGAGAAATAAATATTTATTTGTAGGAAAGAGCAAAAACTATAACGTTTTTCTCTATATAAACGTTTTCGATTGATACATTTTAATCTCTGAATTAGATGAAACACTCTGTATGTAGCAGGCGGAATTTTATCGACGGAATACAAGTGTTTTGGAGAGATAATTCGGGAATTGAGAGAATCGTGTTGCCATTTCTTCCCAGAAAGAGTTTCCATGCGGCATGAGAGCGACTAAATAATAAAGATTCCTTTGTCTCTGTGCACCACCATCTGACGAGCTCGAGATGTATGCAAAAATGAGTTATCTATATCCCAGAGAGAGAACGTGAAAAAAGATCGAGGATACTCCCGCTGAATGTCGCAGTATGTCGCAGCTCGTAGAGTGTCGTGTAAATCTATTTCCTGGTAATCGAGGCAACCGGGACTCAATGAAACAGCAGGACATGTGTAAACCGTATGACTTTATTATGTGTATATAAATAACATTTTACAGAACAAAATTTCATCAATAAGTTGTATTCCCTTCATATCGCAAGATATACATACCCCTGTAACATATATAACGTATTGATCGATGTAAATGAACATTCCGCGAATTCAGATCCATATGCAGATGCGACGATTGTCTTGTTTCTCTAACTATATTTAATTCTTTTATCCTTCTTTATCTTTACATTGCATATCCAAACAGGATACGCCGATAAGAATAAAATTCGAAAAAGCAAAAGGCTTTACAATTTATTTTACACTAAACACAAATTGAAAACGATTACGATTAACATTAAAAATTGAAAATTATTAACAATTTTCGAATAATAATTTTCACAGCCGAGACGTACAAATATGGCCAATAACTTCCGATTCGTCGCAGACGTACGAAAATTAGATTTAGCAGTCTCAAGTAAGTAAACCTACGCGTTTACCTGCTTTCGCAATTTCATTGTACTACCATTCGATACTTGAATAATTTTTTATCGAGTTCATAACTTGTATCGCCACGCTATGTCATTGAAAAATGTCTTAAGTGCACCAGTGTGTATTATCTTAGCCTAATCCCTTCCGTCGTCTCGATAAAGTAAATAAATTGTGATAAAAGTGTAACCGAGTAATTAATAACAGTATCAAGGTAATATTCGTAAGAAGATATAGACATAAAAAGAAACATATATTCTAATTTTATCCTATAGCGGTATAGTGCGTAATGAAAGAGCTATTCCTCGTTACAAAGTCAGATTCGCACGAGTGCTTCACACATTGAAATTACTTGAAGCGTGAAACGCATAAAACAACGAGAAAGTCGGCAAAACATAACGTCAAACGTCTACGCTACATATACTGACAAACACGTGTGATCCTCATTCTAGCAACACTCTAGAAAATCAATAACAAGGCATATTTATATTATTGCAATATATTATCGATGTATGCGCGTTACAAACAACTATAAGACATTGTTTAAGAAAACATACAAATTGTTTCCAAATATCAAATATGGCATTGTCTTTTCATTCTCTCGTTATTTTATTATCACCGTCTTCTCTTCCCTTTTTTGCCGGATTTTTCTAGGGTATTTACGTAGCTTAAAGCAGGTCGCAAACAGTCTTAACCATTACCTCTTACGTAAAACGTTACATACATGATTTATATCTTAACGTGATTGAGTCCAAGAGTCCAGAAACATCGAAAGCCATTCGATATAATTCAGCTTTAAAAGATGCAATCCATTACCAACAAAATGTACAATTTTGCTCATCAGGAAATTAAATCTCTCACAAGTTCGCGCGAGTGCCACTTTATTAAGCTGTATCCCGAGCTATCACTTGTACCGAATATACCAAAATCAAAGTCTACAGAAAAATTGCTTCGAGTAATCGCGCTTTTTGCATATTAATGCGAATATTAAATCTACATACGACGCCAAAAATACAGTAAATACCCAAAAATTGTCATATGAAGATGACAACTGAAAGGAAATTGCTGAGAAATTGATTAACCTGGACAAATATCAAAATATATATCAATTTTTTCTCTTTTTAATAGTTATCATTGTTTTCTTCTTTCATTTTTGCGCTAAAACCTTTTAAAATAATCGCCAATTTATTCCCCCTTTTTTCACAAATATAATAAAGAGCATTGATCATAAATAAAAATAAAACACACTGTAAACATTGTAAGCAATGTAAAAACTAGTCATAGGAAAGTATAAATCACAGTAAACACATATTTCATTAATAATTTTCTCTTTTGCGCTTCCTCCTTTACAGGAGAGATTATAATAAAGTCAAAAAAGTTAGCAGTGTGCACAATAAACACAAATTATTCGCATTAAAAATAATAGTTTTTTTTCATTAAAACAAATTTATAAGCAATGTTTTATTGTTTTAATATTTTAAGTATATATAATAAAATATATGTATATATTCTCTGATATATACTCAATATAAAAAATTTTATTATATATAATTTTAATATAATATTTGAATATATAATTTAAATATCATAACCCACACACACACCACCACATACACGCCAGGTTTAATATATAATATTGATATATTAAAATATAATATATGTATATACACATTTTATTAATATAAATTTATATAAATTTAACACTCTTCTAATTTACCTATTTTGAAATTTTTCAGAACTTTGAAAATATATGTAACCTTTAACATACACCTCATCTAAATATTATAAATGATTATTAAAGTAAGTCGTGACCACAAATAGTCTTTTTCACAAATCATATAAAACATAATGCTAACCAGCTGTAATTTGATTTAAATGTATATTGTTACAAGCCAACGAATATTTTATCATAATTAAGCATGACATATTGACAACCAAACATAAAATAAAATAATAATAAAAATAGATTAAAATGTGAAATTAGTATAAAAAGGGGTTAATAATAATTCATCATATTTCAATGTGGTACATTGCAATATTATAAAAAATAAATTGTTAAAAAATACAAATATTTAAATGCTCATTAGTGCATTTGTTATTATATATTGTCATTATAACATTAATATTATTTAGAAGTTTACAGAGTTTTCTGTGATTTTAATCAATCTAGATGTCGCGCCACTTCTCTCTCTCTCTCTCTCTCTCTCTCTCTCCCCCCCTCCCCTTCCACCCCTCTATTCCCCCCTCTCCCCCCCCCCGAAAAATCGAATGCTGGTCATCAGTGATTTCCATAACATTCAACATATTAATCTAAGATAAAATTCTCGAATGATACATACATATTTTTTTCCTTCTAAACCGATGTCTGAACTCTTGTCCTGATAAAAAGAATATTTTTAAGAGTTGGAATGTGAATTCTTCCAGCTTCCTTAAAAACTAACACCCCCGAGATCCCAACGCGATAATTCAAGATAAACCCTCTCTATCAATAAAAACATGGAACGCTTATAAAAGAATTTTTGATGAGGAATCTTTTCGCATTCTAGAACTGTTCAGAGTTCTCACTTTCTTTCCAAACAGCGAAAACTTCAATTCCTGATCGATATTAAGGCATTTTATAGACATAATTTTTTTTTCTCAAGGAACTCTATTGCTTTTAATTTGAAACAACACTATTTTTTTATCGTTCTTCTCCTAATTTTCTCAATCTATTTTTAAACAATGATTGGTCTCTCATTCTTAACATTTTTCGAGAACAATTCTTTACAAGCAATTTTCCAAAGTGGATCCAATTCGGCAGGAATCACTTATTATCGTGGTGCTGACTATATTAATTGCAACTCTTTCTTACGATTATGTCCCTCCTACGATTTATCTTCTGCTCTTTTTTTACTGTTTTTACTGTTTTTGCTGTTTTTCTCTGAGAAGGGTTGTCAGAGATCCTGGTCTTCTCGCAAGAGAACTTGATATGTCTCGTTAGACAGCTGCGCTGAGCAAACTCCTTACCACAAAGTATGCAAATAATCAAATCACGTTGCGATACATCGTAGTGTTTTTTTTGATGACGCAACAGGCTGCTCCGCGTCTTGTACGTCGAAACACATTTGTCGCAGTTAAACTTGTTATTGGGATTGCCTTTCTTGCTGCAGGCACTTTTGAGATGACGACTCAAAGTGAAATCGCAGCTCAGTTTCTTGAGGCATATGGGGCACATAGTTTTTTTGCGAGATCTGTTTTGCAAAATTATTTTTTGCAGTTCACTATTCAAGTGCATGAAGTTAAATCTGGAGGACGAATTTTGAAGGTGCGGGAAGGCCTCGATATTGGAACAAGCTTGATTGGGGACGGAGAGATCAATCGCGGATGGTAGCGGCAATAACTCCAAAAATTTGTTACCTGAAAATCAAAATAGCAATGTTAGGGAAGATTGCGATTATGAGATCAGGTTTCAAGGCAGAACAAGATAAGAGAAAAAAAAATAAAAGCTTTATTATGCTTTTCGAACGAAAATTTTCAAAAATGGACAGCAGGCTGAATATGAAATATATGAAGTTTTAAAAAATCGAACATTCTGATAAAATTGATTGGTAATTAAATTAAGTAGGTATCTTTTTTTCATACAATAATAAATAATTGCGATAAGTAATTATTTTAAATACATTGAGTCTCGAATGAAAACTTTATCAAATCGGTAATAAAAAAGACAATTGAAAAGATGGGGATACATATATATTAGAATGAATAGAGAAACAGTAAAAAAAAAACGCGGAATATTAAAGATCAGCGAAAAATTAGAAAGAAATTAAATATATCGCATCTAAAAGATCGACGGCTTTGCAATTCATATTCATAACTGGAATCATCAAAAATTCACACGAATATTCAGAGAGAAAAGAAAAGGAGCGGGAAAAACAGAGGAAACGAAAACAGAATACACATATATGTATTCCAGTAATAATTGTTAAATACATACGTGATAGCGATACGAAGGATGTACAATTCCCGGCATAGGACGACGCCGAGGAGAGTATTAGGAACGATAAGAATAAACATGCCGCGATAAGAATAAAACAACTTCAAATGCTTAAATGCTGTTAAAAAATAACGCAATCTTGTTGAAAAATTTCAACAAGAGCTATTTGCAGAGACTTCGAGAATTATTGAATAAAAATTTAAGAAATATCCTTGCAAAAGATCATAATCGTTCTTTAAAAAAAAAAAAACAAGAAAATCGATCTTCAGTGTGGAAGACGGCGATGCGCGCCGCATCGAGCGCGGTCGTAATCGAAGATTGTCAGGCATGGAAACAACAATCGTGGTGTCTCGTTGTGACTTATTATGCGTAACTTTATTGTTACATTTATCTCACTACTGATAATATGTATTTCTATTCCAGATACAGGCACAAAGTGTTAACAGCGTCTACAATAGCTTTATTAACAATTCACGATCCGGTCTGTAGAAGCAGGATCGAGTCGACATATATACGGTATATTTACGGTATATTATTACAATTACATCTTATAGTGGTTTTTTTTCGAGTGATGAGCTTCGGGTGTGCGTACAGTCGCTGCGTGGTTTGGTATATGTGTTACAGGCTCTACTTAATCTTCTAAGGGACGTTGAGTCTTCTAGGCTACGAGTAGTAATCTTCGTGGGAAGACGCGAATTGTACAGTCAGAAATTATACAGTCCAACGAATCACTCTTCACGAGGACAAGGTTCTTCAAGCGATAACGATTCCATTCTGAGACGGTCGTGTTCCAGCTACGGACGATCTTCGATGACAACGACGGCGTGATTCTCACTTGACGATCTTCCGAACGCACGGCTTCATCGGTGGTTGATAGAAATTATGACTCTGCAATAGGTGACGGCGCAAACTGACATTTTGCGTGAAACTGCGTCCGCATAGGTCGCAGCAGAAGTTCCTGCGACCGCCGCACTCGTATTTTACGTGCTTCAACAGGCTGGGCTTGAACTTGTAACCACGGCCGCACCGCGAACACTTGAGAGCGAGATCCTCGTCCTTCACGTAAGTTGCGTGTCGCGACTTCCGAGGCGGTCCCGGCTGAACGGTCGTCCAGACTATACCTGGAAGAATACGAAGACGATAGTTGTGTTAGTCGTGAGCTCATACTGTTGCGACCGTGATCGCCAGACGCGAGTCTTGACGATCGAGAGCTGACCCAGCGCTACTCCGCGATCACGAAAATTTTGGAAATTTTTTTCTCGACGAGAAGGGGCATGCGGACGGATAAAAGATCGGAAAACAGAGATGCATCGGAAACGCGATTCATAGATAGCAGAATCTCGTCTAGCAGACGATCGTCTGATCGAATCGATCCGAACAACTCGATAACACACTTAAAGCGCACACTTGCCGCTCGAACCGCCTTCGATGATCAATGTCTCTTTGGACGAAAGGAGGAATCAAATGGAGGTGTCTTGAATGAAAGGGACGAGGTGATTCGCGCAGGGATCTTCGTAGGGATCGCGATCGAAGACCGAGGCAGTAAACGATCTACATGAAACTAGGCATTATCCCGATGATAATTTCAATTATGTCATGTAGTCAATCTTATGAATTGTCGCCAAGTGTCGTCTCAGGCTCGTTTTCTGGGTGAAACTTCTGTTACAGAGCTTGCACCAGAAGGTACGCTTCCCGCCGCACTCCAACCTCATGTGCCTGTTCAAATTGCACTTCTGCGTGTAACTGCGTTCGCAACCCAAACAGGGGAAAGAACCTGTTGAATGAAAAAAAAAAAAAAACGTTACTTTGAGAGTGCGTCCCTGCACGTATGTTACATCAATGATGAGCGATTTGCGCGGAATCAAATTTTGTTAACGTTCTGAATGTGAATGTGAGAGAAAAAAGATTGCGTTCTTCGCGAGAATATCTTAAGCTGCAGACCGTCGCAACATTTTGACGGAGAACTCATTTAACGTAGGCATGCAGACCGTAGGTTCTATTTCATCGACGATAAGCGCTCGAGATCAATTATATTGTGTCATTTTTTCTTCTACATATGAACAAGCATCGAAATATTGATTCGCTCATCATTGAAAAAATGCAGGTAACATCTTTCTGCTCCGCAAGCATTTAAAATCGCCGATAAAATTCCCCTGAGGAATTCATATCTTATGCAAATGACGAGAGATTCTAAAAAAAAATAGTGTAATATTGAAAAATATAAGAATTATAATAGAGAGAATATATCAATTATCAACTTATTCTTGCCACAAGTCGAAACACGATTACTGTTGCAACATTTATTTTTAACCAAGTATGTTCACTATAGCAACTTATATAAAGAGAGATCAATATTTTATTATTAACTGTAGTAACTATGTGTAAAACTATAAAGGCGTCCAGTAATGTCCGAAAAAAAAAAGTTTCGTTTGTTACATAACACATTTTTCATATCGCTTTTACGCGCGATGCACCATGAAGTCTAGACAATCTTCAACTCGATGATAACTTTATGTGGAACAAGGTCTTTGGCACAAGTCTCTCGTTTCTCGCAATACAGTTCGCGACGACTCGACAATCATCTTTCGGCGAAGCTTTTTTGCAAGCCGCTCTCACTGATAGACGGCTCGATCGTACATCTTCCTCGGGCCGTTGTAGCTTTTTCTTTTCGCGGGCACGACGACATTGTGATGATGCGCCAGGTGTCTGTGTAGACTGACGTTTTGCGTGTACTTGTTCGGGCATAAGTGGCAGGAGAATCTTCGTTGACCGCCGCACTCGAAGCGCACGTGTCTTGCCAAGTTGTGCTTCAGCGAGTACTTCTTCCCACAGGCGGAACATTGAAGAGCCTGATCTTCGGAGTATCCGGAATACCTCGCGCTCGTTCTAACTGTGGCGATCTTCGCGGGCGAGGCGTGCGAAGCTTTTCGGCCGTAAGTCGGGAGAGTTTCCCGGGGACGCAAGCTCTCGTAAAAATCTGAAAAACAACATTCATGCACTGATTAGTACGCAGTACGCGAAGCGGGAATCGCACACCGATCTTCTCCTTTTACGTGAGTCTTATGGAATCCAGTGGGTGACCTTGGAACAGTCAGTCTAGAAATCATGTTATCTTCAAGTACAGATATTCCGCTTTGAAGAAAGATATCTTGCGAAGCACTACTTACGTGTGACGAATCATACTTACGTAATTGTAACATTTCGTCCACGGTTTTACGAAGTCATTTTAGTATTAATTAACTCGGAAGAGCATATCATATCATAGAATAGCAAGATTAAATTCTTGAAATAACTCGTACTTTATTTTTCCGTAACGAAAATCGTAGCTTATATGTATATTAAAAAATTAAAAACCAAAAAAAAATACTACTTCCGTTTCGAAAAAAATAATTCCACAAATTCTTTCAAAAATACAATCTTGCTATTGATATTCGATTTTTTGATTGACATACATCTTGTGTATGCATCATTTTTTCTGATGGCCATTTCAAATTAAAAAAAGATGCTAAAAAGATTTCAAAAAATACTTAGAAGAAAAATTTGAGATTACACAATATTGCTTATTAATAATGTAAGATATTTCTAAGCTGGTGCAGGAGAAAATAGCGAGAAATTTTTCATATATGTACAATTATCTTTCAGACTAAATATCTAAATAACTTTTATTCAGGACAAAATTTGCTAATTACATTTTGGAAAAATCTCACTGTCTGGGAAACTTGAAGGATTATAGAAATCGGTCATCCTCTGTTACAAAAATAAAGCTTACTAACAATAGAGTGTCCTGTTAGTTGGCTACGTCAACGATGCCGATAAAAATCTTTCACACAACAAATGTATTTCTGTTTCACACCGACATGCGTCGAGTTTCATAAACAGACTTAATCCGTCGCACTTTATTTCAATCCATCGCAATTATTTATCGTTTCTTTTCTAATTTATAATAATAATTATTATTAAATAATTATATAATAAACGAGTGTAATAAACGAGATAGCGCGCAAATCTCTTTTGTACGGGGCAAATCATGCCCATTTATTGCTAAGTCGGGACGGTTAATTGCGCGTCGACATGTATCTGGATCTCCAGGCCTTTCGCGGGGGCACGAAGATGTTGTGGGTATTCAGCATGTGCTGTCGCAATTTGCCGTTCTGGGTGTATCTAGAGGGGCACAGCAGGCACGCAAAGTGCTTCTGCCCGCCGCATTCGAATCTCAAGTGCTTCACCAGATTGTGCCTCATTTGATACGATCTACCGCATTGATGACAGTTGAAGACTCGGTTCCTCTTGGAGAACTCGCTTACGAGATCCCGCGACGCGACCGATGGCAAATCTGAAAAAGAGGAACGATCGGTTAGTATCGGCCATAAATGCAACCATTAGTCTCTTGAAGCAACATCAATAAGGTGTGGAAGTATTTTCCTCTGGCGCCAATATCCTTTCCTTCGAAGGTGAAGGCGGGGAGAGAGGCTAAGCGTACACGATCATCTATCAAAAGTTTATTTCGGATTAGATATATAGATGTTACACATTTTTTAAAAGAAACATCTCTCGAGTAACTTGGTTAATCGATATTTCGTTATACATTTTATATCATTCCGAATCATCAGTTTCCGAAATTCTCGCGCAATATATTTATTTTTAATTTTTTAGTGATTCATGTATTGATAAATCGGAGTATACGCATTTACACATTAGAAATTTATCACCTTGCAATGCGTGAACGCTCTATTAATATGGGATATTTTAGCATCTTTCTTTGACTTTTTACATAAAAAAAAACTTGCATTTAAATATAGATTATCGAAATATTATTATTGAAACAATAAGCATATACATCTAAATTCAAGCTTAAATCTACAAAAAAATATTAATAAAATATAAAATCGGTGTATAAACATTTAAATAAAAAATATATAAAATGATTATTTCAAAGAATCTAACAAAATAATATATTCTCAACTTTCTCTTTATAATTTTTATAATCAATCAATATATTTATATTTCTTCTACTTTATGATTACATATATATCAACTCGCATATAAATGAATTTCCTAAATTTTTTTATTTATTGGACATTTGCCATAACATCGTCATCGGCGAGAAACGTCTTCGCACCAAAATCCGAAGAAACTATAGATAAATAATCGATCATTGCAGTCCATCCGCCAAGATTGCCAGTCCTATTGTAGGTTGTATCACGTATTATTTGGCAAAGATGCGTTTAGGTACCGAGAACTTCGGTGGCAGATAGATGTTGTGTCGTTGCAGAAGATGACGACGTAGACTGATGTTTTGCGTATACTTTGACGGGCATACGTGACACTTGAAGTTTCTCTGGCCGCCGCACTCGAACTTCATGTGTGTCTTCAGGTTGCGCTTCATTTTGTACGTTCGTCCGCACTGGGGGCACATTAGTTGCGGCGACATGTCCAGCGAAGAATCCTGAAATCCGTCCTTGAGTTCGTGTCCTGCAAAGGAGAAAGGACAGTGTTAGAGTATTACTTCGCGCTTCCGCGTTTCCGTGCGAGACGCGGCTGACGCGACTGGGAAAAGCCGATTCGTCTGCGAGACTGAAGAGACAGGATAGATACCTTGAAGTACACGCTGAAGGACAAGATCAATTACATGCACGATGTGACGTACGGGAGTTTCTCGCACACGCGAACACTTTATTACGCTCTTCCGACTGCACATAAACGTTACGTTGGGATAACGTGTTATATACCAAGAGTATAAATAAAGGACGATGAACGTGAGAATACACGCGTAATTGCCGTAGATTTGCCGGAGTAAAAGAATATCTCTCCCTGCGTGTTACAAGAAACAGACGGTTTATTACGTAAGGGATCTATTCATTCTCTCTCTATTAGTTGCATTAAATTTATTTGATTACATTTTATATACAACTAATGTTATCTAAATATTTTTATAGCTAGCTGGTAATCAAAGAAACAGCAATCGTGCCATCCAGGAAATTTTTTTTCTTTGGTTTGACAAATAAAAATATATTACATCGTATCCAAGAACAATTTTAGGTGTCTTTCGTTCGGCTTATCAAACATAAAATAATTCGTAGCCTATATTAGCCTACTCCTAACTGACAGTAACCTATTATTGTATCATAAGTTAGTTCAGTTGACACAGACGATCGAAACTATTTATATTTTCATTTCTCCTCTCGCATGACAAATTAAGAATTTATCAGATATTTACTATTAGGAATCAAGATTTGAAAAGATAATGCAAAATATGTATAAATAAAATTGATACATGATTAATTGTCAAAAATGGGAAAACAATTATGATTAATTGAGTTAAACAATAACAAATAAACAATTGACGATATCGTCTCATTGATAAGGAAAAATGCGCGCGCAAGAAATTGATAGAAATAAATAATAATTTTCATCCATTATTTACAAGATAAATCTAAGGAAATAAAAATTCTTAATCATCATCGCACACTAATTATTAGATAGAATTTAATGTTTATACTTATTTTCTACAAATTATATAAATTCTCTCGCTCTGAAGTTCATTAAAACAGTAAGGAATAAAGACGTAAAACGCAAGAGTGTAACACCTAAACTCTGCATTCGTGAAGACAATCGGCGTTAATCATCAGTGGATACTAATTGATACACGCTAATGCAGAGCGCATGCGTTGAAACTATTAGAATGCGTTTCGAGAACAGTTAAAGAACAGTCAAAACAGCAAGTGCAGTTTAATGCTTCGATCGCACGTGACGGTCCAGATTGCTCTTCTGAGCGAATCGGCCCTTACAGATGGGGCAAATGAACTTCGGTTCCACGCCGCACTCGTACTTCTGATGCCGCCACAGCGACGTGAAAAACGCGTAGACGCGATTGCATCTGGTGCACACGTGCTTCTTCTTCGTCTTCTTCGATCTCTCGTAATCGTCTTGAGTCTGCCGCTCGTACGGCTGTCGGCCCTTGTTGCATTCGAACGCCTTGTGGCGCAGCAGCGAAGCTTTCAGAGCGAATGTCCGGCCGCAATCGTTGCAGAGATACTTACGAGGACCTGAACCGCAGCCGATACTTTCCGTGGTCATCGAGCGAAGGCGTCTCGTATACATCGCGATGCGCGACGTGGACGGCAAGGTGGGTATCGTCCAGTTGGCCGAACTGTATGTCGTACCTACGAATCAAGAAGAGAAGAGATGAAGCTTAGTTAGCGCTGACGATGTTGACTCGAGACTTAAACTCGTACAAGCGACGTCGGTTAATACTTTGGAAAGCAACTGAGATGGATTATGATAAAAGATAAGATATAAGATATAACGTGTGCACTGTGCGTAAAATCATAATTCTTAATAGTAGACATATGTACAGGTACATACATCTTTTTTTTTAAGATACATTTGCCTATATTAATAGAGGGAAAGGCAAAAGGGCAGGAAGAGAGAATGAAATTTATTTTAAATTTATTTTAATAATATCAAAAAACTTCATTCATCATAAATATATATATATATATATACATATTTTATCGATATATCTGACAATATACATGTTTTATCATAATTAAAAATGATAATATTATACAAGAGTCGTTGTAAAATTAATTAAATTGTATCTAACAATTTAAATGTAATTATTTATTTATAATAAAATTTTAATATTAATCTTCTAAGATTGATTTCTTCGATATAAAAATTATGATATAAGTAAAAAGTAAAGTTCAATATTTATATAGAGCACCAAAAATATATGTTGCTATTGAAATATCTCTGTAGACGTTACATGATTATTAAAATAATATATTATGAAATATATTAAATTAAAACATTATTATTTTAATTGCTAATAATAAAATAATATTTTAGCAAGGAAATACCGCACAAAAAATTAAATCTTTTTATTTATAAATAAATTCTATAATTTTGCATTGCTATTATATACAATATGTCCAATTCTATATTGATACATACATACATCAAGTTACATTTTATCAGTAATTATTTTAGAAATTGGAGAATTTAGATTATATTTTCATAGTTCACCAAATATTAGAAATAATCAAATTTTTTAATATTTCAGATAATATATTAACAAAATTATAATTACGTAATCGCAAAAAATTGTACATTTGTTCACAAATTAACAGAGAGTAACAACAGACAGTATAAAAACTTGATCTAAAGAACGGTTTGTAACTATCCTCATATAAATTAAAATTTTTTTATACTTCCCCAAACCATCTCCAACCGCAATCTACGTCGATCAAGTTAAAGATTCTGCGTGAAATCGGTATAAGTATTGAACACATTAGTCCCTTGCACGTGAAAACTCACTTCAATATCGGCAGGCGTCTCGAAAACCTGTTGATGACCGCCGTATAACGAGTTCTGGTCCAGGAAACGTTGATGCCGCGCCAGTATGTGTTTCGTCAGGCTGTCCTTGTATCTAGTTCTGTGCGGACAAAAGGCGCACTTGAATTTGGGATCGACCCCGCACTCGAAGTCGTGATGACGCTTCAGATGATGCTTGTGCTTGTAAGCCTTACCGCAGGCGACGCAGGTATGCTTGAACGTCGCGACATTTTTCGGATCAACTGAAACAGAAAAAGATTTGCCGATGGTTAGTACGCGTTACTAACAACATGATGATTCGTGACTCCGGGAGTGCTCTTGTCGAAGATAGGTGATTTCCGCTCTCTCCGCGAGATTCTATCTCGCATCATTCCATCATCTTCTAAATCATATTTAGCGCGAACACAAACGTTATTCGTATGAATATTTAGACAATAATAACGATTATGGATTTTTGCAAAATTAAACCCGACTTACCTTGTCGTCATGATTACTGATCGGGAATTATTTATATTTTTTATATTTTATTTAATATTTTATTTATTTATTTATTCGTCTTTTTTATTTGTCAATTTAAAAATTTGAGACTTAAAGACTACAAAACATGAGTAAACTGAGAGAGGTAGAATAAAGAAAACGAAAGGATTCGAAGGGATTGAACTGGAAAGAATTTCAGAGAGTCTTAAAATGAGTAGCAGGCTTTATTAGAGTCTGGCAGCGCTCAAAATCTGCCTTAAATCTAACTAAGTAATACTCGTAATGGATATATCTTAGCACAGCAATTTAAATATGGAATGCCTAGAGAATGAATCGATGATAGAAAAAAAAGATACATCAATAAATTTCATGAATATTTCACATACACCTTTTCTAAATGCGTCTCTTAGGAAAAACTCATAAGTTCTCGTCCTAAAGAGTTCACAGATAGCTTATCTTAAAGAAGTCATTTGGAAATGTTCTTCAAAATGTATCACGATCTTCTCAAAGAACCTAGTAAGCAACTTCGAGCGCTCGACTGAGCTGCGTATCGATATTACTTAGCAGGTAACGCGTTGAGAGATCTCTCATGGATCCCGATGTTGCTTGAGAACGGCCGAGCGAGGTATGAAGCCCTGTCTGGTGTGCTTCATCATGTGCACCTGAAGGTAGGACTTGTAGGTCGCCCTATACGGACAGTAGGAGCATTGATGCATCGGCTGTTTGCCGCATTCGTTCGTCACGTGCCTCCTCAGGTTCTTCATTTGATGATAACGGCGATCGCAGTTGTTACAGGCGAAGCGACCTTGGCCGCGACATCGGCGCCGATCTCTCACCGCTCGTGTCGTATAACAGTTCATCTTCCCGAAACCTGCAATCACGAGGAGCACTTTATTAATATCGGAAGAATATCCTCTGGTATGACTTTTTCGTCCTCGCAACTTAACAGGGAAAACAAGTCGTTAATCATCCGCGATCCACATCTCACAAAATCCGTTCAAGGATTAATTTAAGATAAATGATTGAAAATCATTATAGGTATTGGATCGTAGAGTGTTAACGTTACCGAAGAATAATAACAGGAAGAATATGTATATACGTGTAGACAGATAGCTATACGTATAAACAAGAAGAGATCGCGATCGTCTGCTGCGCGTGCCTGAAAAGTGTAATACAGAATATCGTGAACATGCAGATACAATTATACACTCTCGCTACATGTATATCATCTCTGTAAACATATCGCAAGAATATCATTGAAGTAAACTTATTTAGAATTCCATACTCACTCTCCACTCCATTCTATCTATGTCGATCATTCACGAAATTCCTCGTCATTCCTTCCTAAATGTATAATGAAAAATTTGAGTAACGATATACGATATGCTTGGACATATTTTCTGCGAATTTTAAATGGTGTTAGAGCGATGAGGAAATAATAGATAATATCTGCATCAACATTTTTCTCTATGTGTATTGTCAAAATCGGAGAATAATTTATAAGCAACTGTTATGAGCAATTTATATAACAGTGGCTTATTTTAATTAAAACAAGCCTAAGTACGGCTGCCATTTTTAAATCTCTTAATGTTCTTAGTTCTGGAGTCGCTTTTATTTACATTATATAGCGGTCTTCCACACAATTTACGTATTATTATGTGATTCCACAAATAATTAATTATAACATCTTTCGAGAAACTAACGATTAAATTTCTCGTCTTGCTGTATACGTCGATGACTTCATACAATGTAAATGACAGAACAATCAATCTTTGTTGGACGATCGTAAAAACACAAAAAAGTGAATCAATTATTCAATTTATATCGTCTTAAAAGAAAAAATACATATCAGACGACGTTATTGGCCCGCACTTCGTAATGTAACAAAGAGACCCAAAAAAAATATAAGAAAAAGGATATCAAAATGTGACATCGATTAATTGATTTCAACAACAAAATAAAATTATATTACAATACAACAATGACATATAACGCACAAGAAAGCGAGGAACGAAATAATGATAATTCGATAGAATCATCGATTTCAACAACTGCATTGTCTTCGGCATAGATTCGGCGTGAAATCTACGATCGGGTAAATAAATAAAAAAAAGTAGAGAGTTTGTCCACCAATCGATGATCAATGCCGCTACGGATATGGTAGATTCGGATGAATATGCATGACGTGCTTCGATATGCTGGTCCTGTACTTGCTGCGGTGCTGGCAGTAAGGACATTTGTGCATGGGCGCCTTGCCGCACTCCACCATGATGTGCCGGCGCAGTGACCTCTTGACCTTGTAGCATCGCCCGCAACGAGGACACCGGAAGCCCTTCGTGGTCATTCGTCTGTCATCCGTCTTGTTCTGTTGCGTGATCAGCGACGGGGGATCGATCTCCTCCGTAACGCCGAAACGCCACTCTGAAAGGGTTCATGTGATCGTTAGACGGCAAAATCTGACTATTTATTATACATACAAATCGCAGACCTGATCAGAACGTCTTCGTCAATATTTTTTTGACAGCAACAACTGAATGAAGTTTCCGATCGATCGTTTATTCGAAGCAGTTTTTACCACAATTCTCAGACATGTTCTTCCTCGAAGAATCGCGCTTTCGATCATAAGTGAAGTGTACCAAATATAACAAAATTGTATAAGTTTTATATTAATCTTTTCAGGAATAATTACAATTCGATCGACAAATAATACATGTCAAGTATTAAAATTATTCAATCAATCCCCTAAAAATTAGAGATATTATTGGGAAAGTATACTAATCCGTGAAATTATAGACGCTTTATAATCCGGATATTTATTATCTCCAGCAATTACTTAGCTCCGCGATTATTTAATAAATTCTTCAAAATATTGCTATCAAAAGAACAGTATTGTCAGTCAACTTTACACTTACAAATCGAACCTTATCCTATTTATCCAGATAATTGCACTCTTCTGTATATGTCTTCGATGACAAGAAAAAATATTTTCAATATTCTGGTAATATTATATTATGATATTGTGCGGAAAAATCTGATTCATTAAAAATTTTACAGACTAGATCGAGTTACGAGCAACTTTTCCCCATCTAACTTAGGGAAACTACAATTACGTCGTAATGCACTCGCAAGAGTCACAGGCTGTCAATTAAAATAAAATATTAAACGAGATTGAGACGAGTTCGAGGATTATTATAGAGAAGAAACGGATTTATCAGGATTTTTATTGAAGTAAATAGATCTATCTGTCATATATAATAATTCACATCGTGCCACAAGCGATATATAGCGACGACGTTCACGTATCGTATATGTACAGTTGTTACGTTTCAAAACGTTGAACGTACAGCAAAGCGTATTACTATTCACACTGTGCAGCACAATTCATATGTCTTCTTTATTATTGTCGATCGTGCGTGAATGATTACAAATTCATTCGTATCTTCTTGTTATTTATTAGCGTTATTAATTAACTACATTCAACTCCGTTAACAATAAATCTAAATATATTACATAGCGTGTAAATATTTTCGTTTAAACCAACGAATAAACAATTGAATACTTTTGGATATACAAATTAAATACGTGCACTGTTCGTCTCTACTTCATCGTTAACATTCAACTTTGGTATTGGAATCCTCAGCCTCTGTGTGTGCTTCGCACCAAACAGATATAATGCTGCTTTCTCAACTGACTTAAGCGCGACATGACACACTTGTATCTTACATAAATGCATCTCCTTTTACGTACAAAATTAAACTTTTTATTCATAGAAATCTATCGAATGCAAGGAAACAAAAGTAAGCGTTTACATGCATTTGTTAAGATAAAAATATAATCTCATGTTTGCAAATTTCTTTTCATTTTATCTAAAATCCTAAAAAGAAGATATTTGTACAGTTTGTACATTGCGAAACAACTGATACGTGTCTTGTGTGCTTATTTGAATACTTACAGTTATTCATATACTTATTAATAAATTGTAATGTACTTATTAATAATTGTCCAGAAATATATAAGAAAGAAAATGAGAGAATATGAATCAGAAAAGCCTGTAGTTAATCATAAATGCGTTGCTATATGTATTGAACTAAAAGTCACGCTCCGTATCTATCTCCTTGTCTAACAATATAATTATCTATATCAAAAGGCATGATAATATATTATAAAATGCAACACAGATTGCGATCTTTCTTCTTCAAAAAATACAGAGCGGTCGACGAAGTCCCGGGATTGTGCGTTTTCATATCCACACATATGTATGTCGGAATATCTTATCGATTGACGATGAAATTGTTATTGCTTATAAAAATATAGACTATTGGTATGTCGTTGAAAAATAAACGCTCGTTAGCGGTCCTGAGGAAACGTTCTCTGCTCGAGGAATGATTGAAGATGACACTAAACAGAAGCCGTAGTAAATATATGTATACACGACTCGGCTATTAATCGGAAGAGATATATAATAACGTCAGTGGGCCAAGGCTCAAGTCGCAAAAGGTAATTCAGAATTACACAATCAGCACGCGTATAAATACATATATATATTGACAAAATATAACTATAATTCAAGTATTAGTTGTATACGAGAGAGATAACATTATTAAAATATAATGATAAAATAAATTATATATTTAAAGTTTTACGATTAAAATTTGTTTTAATATTTTTGATTAGTTTTCAAAAGTTATTATTGCCCCAATATTATCACATTAAATACAACTCCAATCACTATAAATTTATATGTAATTAATATCATAATTACAGAAAAAAAATATTCTCGTTTACGCATAAATAGCGTGAATTCTGAATCACCTGGTATGGAGCACACATGTGATACTTAAAATAATAAATCGCCTGCGCGCGCATGCGAATGCATTCAATTCGGATGCAAATGCGATTCAATTCCCAGCGTCCGTTGAAGGCATCTTATTGCTGTTGGGCGAAGTGTAGAATTCGTTCAACAGCTTCATGTGCCTGCCATTTAGGTGAGTGTTCAGGCTCGACTTGTGCTTCGTTCTGTAAGGGCACAGTGGGCAGAGAAACTTGGGCTCCACGCCGCACTCGTGCTTTAGATGCCTGGCCAGGCTGGAGTAATAGTTGTAGATTTTGCCGCAGTTCTTACACGTGTAAGTAACCCTCTGGCAGTTCAAGTAGCTCGTCGCGCGCGCATCTGGAAAACAGAAAAACACGGAAGCGACCGGTTAGAAAGAACACGTTCGTGAACACGGCCGCGACTCTTCCTCGCAAATTCGTGCATAGCGTGCGGATAGAGCAGGGTGGATTCCTCGACCATGTCTAAGGTCTAGCTGGATCTGCTCGTTTAAATCTCGTCACTTAAATTGCCTCCGAAGGAGGGGCACATCGTGTTAAACGAAAAGGCCACCCTTTTTGCACAAGTTCTCAAGTAAGCGTACATCATTAAAGATGCATTTCATGCCAAGTTATATCATGAATATTGCACGACCATCATTTGTCAATTACAATTATAATTAGCTTGTTTTCCAGACAACTGTATATACAGTGAAGGAATAAAAAAAATATATGTTTAGTCTTGCAGAGGGTTGTATTTAGCGTCACATAAAAATATTAATTCCAATATGAATAATACATTTATAACATATTCTGGAGATAAAATAAAAAATCATAATTATAAAAATATCGAAATCACGATAAGTTATAATTGTAAGTTATATCAACGTTGGCCAAAGCTCAGGTACTTAATTCGTCAAGATCTTTCATCTATTTTATTCATTTTCATAACAAAGTTGAATTTTTGTTTTGACATTTCTTATACTATTTATAGATACTAAATTTGCTATTACCAATTAACTTAGCAATATCAGCTAATTATCATATAATGTACGTATAATCTATATATAAGGAACGATAACAAAATAAAATCTGCAGTAAAGATAGAAAAATTAATATCAGTTAATAAACGCGCGAGTTTTATATCGCGATATTATTGGTCAACTTTGATATACATAACTTGTAATTAAAAAGTTATTATCTCAATATTTTTGTATTATGATGTTTACTTTATCTTCTGAATACGCTATTAAAGTACTATAAGATGATTGTGGAACACCCTATGTAAGTTTACTTTGGCGTTTCACAAAGTGCATTTGAAGTCATATTGTTCCGAATATCGATTAGCGCCTTGAAAAATATAACAGCTATTAAGTAATTTTGTCATATCCTTAAAAACAGTTTTGTCAACCATTTTATAATCGTCGAATATCTCTCGTAAACGTTGTAGTCGAACAGTTCCGCCGATTCTGAAAAGCGTACCGATTATCATAATTAAATCGTCAAAATTGAATACATTCTTATTGTGAAAAATAAAGTACAAATTAAATTGAAAATATTCATAATAAAAAGATGACTAGCGGAAATAATCCAAGGATGATTTGTCATGGACATATCTAATTGTAAGATGCGTAAGGTATTTGCATTTCTTCTTTGTGAAATAACGGCAATACATGCATGTGTAGGTAATTGACTTATTTCTTTTTATATTATATAAATTATATTTCTTTATGTATTGAAACAGAAACTGTCGATGGCGAAATCCTTTTTTGCAATGCAGACAATACCAGCGTCTTTCTGCAACAAATACATCCACAATCGCAATTAATAAAGATTCTTTCAGATTAATTAAATATTTCGAAGAGGCTGTTAAAATTCGTCAAACATCTTCTTGATGAATCTCTGATAAAAAGTCTGTACAAATACAATATATTTTGATAATAGTATCGATAACTTAATTTTCGCTAGAAGTAGATTTCAATCAAAAAATAATGTAATAAGAGAAATTAAAAGTCGCTTTTGAAACCGATAAGACATTTAAGATCATCAAGAAGTGAAAGAATAGCAGGAGTTAGAAGTTTTGTATAAAACAATCTTTGTATTTTATATTTTTCACACATATATATTTATCTGTCAGTGTAGGAATATTTAATAAAATATTCCCATTTTAATACAAAAGATTATTTTATTGCAAAAAATGTTTTATATTTTATAATTTTCAGATATCTTAATAATGTAACAATTCTCTAATCCATACATACAATGAAACAAAAATGGTAACATGTACTACACATACGAAGATGAGACAACATATAGAAATAAAAACTCTGTAATTAATTTTGGTTAATATTCTTCCACATTTCATATTAATACCATCTTCGTTCGCTTCGTGTGCGAATCATTAACAATCAAACCACCGACATCAATGAAAAGTATCGTAACTTACTTAAGTATAAAACTATATATATAATTTCGAAGAAGGATTATTTATACAATAAATTTTTTCCTATCCGAAAAAAACTTCTATTTCTAAACTACGAAAAAACAACAATAAAAGAAATCGAGTATTAAATAAGAAACTACGTAGACTATAAATATTTTATCGAAACACATTGTAAAATAATGTTGGGAAAAATCTAATAAAAAATGCAATTATATTTTTTCATTGATATCTCTCATCACGATACTACGTGGGAGATATTCATAAATTATAATTATATTCAATAACCACAATAACAATTCGTGCAACAATGTAAATTCAACAATTTTATTGATACAGGTAAGGAAATGGTAAATAGGAATGACGTTGTTGAAATCGAGAAAAACAGAAGCATAATCTTTCTGTTATTATCTTAACATTAAAGAATTTCTGACAATTTTTTTGTCATCTTAAAATTAAACAATTTTCTTGCGTCATTATTACAGGGAATCATGATTGTCCAATACGTTAAAAATTACGCGTATGTCTTGTAATGCATCGCGTTAAGTATTCGCATCGGGATACCGTGTTTACTGTATCGATGTAAAACCGATTTGGATATAGAGTACATCTTCGCGGCCTTCCTCAAGGACATCCCACCGGCAACAGCTTCGACGGCTCTCGTCACCTGTTCCGAATCGCGTTTAGATCTTCGCGACTTCATCGTATATCTCGTGTTTCGTAAACGGGTCTCGTAAGCAAATGATCCTGAAACATGAAAGAGGCGCGATTAAAGGCACAAAGGTTATTTACATGGACTCAACACTCGGACAAATTCGACGGGGCTTCCTTCTCGCGCGATATTCTTCGCGGAGATAAACTGATAAAATCGTACAAAGAAAAATAAATACATTATTAAATAATTAAAATAATTATATGAGAGAAGACTTTCTTCGTGTTTCAAATAATTAAAAGGAGCGACTCACTCCGTTTTTCGACGCATCTTATTAAAGATCCACGCGCGTGAAAGTGTCTTGGAAAAATTATACAACGGATCAAAGGATACAATCCCATAAACAGCATCACAAATACAAACGATACGGATTCGATTAATTCTAGACTAGAGCAACAATCGGGAGATCTGAGTGAGGTAAACAGTCATTTTTTATTGAAGAACATCAAAATGGAAACATGTATTGTGAAATACTGTCAATAATTTTCGAATGTTTCGCGAAAAAATTCGTCTCTTATACGCTCGCGTGAATCCTCTTCATGTGCGACTTTAGGTTCCACTTGCGATTGCTCTTGTAACTGCAGTACGGGCAGCACTCTGCCTTCTTCTGGCCGCAGGAGGCCTTGACGTGCTCCACGAGATGATGCTTCCATCGATATGACTTGGCGCACTTGGAGCACTTGTACCTACCCGCAATATGATCCATATGTTTGAATCTGAACTTGCGCTCGATGTAACCGCTACTAGATCTGCTGGCCGTGCTCGTGCCGAGTACCTGATAGTCCTCCCAAACGAGCGAACCTGAAACACAAGAGCCAGCTCGTCACGTACGCGTCGACGACGTCTAAGTTGTAAGAGCGACCGTTCGAACGTTTCGAGACGCGCGATATCTGCTTTACTTAAAACATCTACATCTAAGCAGCATGCGATGAACATTGAGACATTTTCAGAATACATTTCATACCTATGTTCGGAAACTGGGACTACTGCGCTCTGTCTCTGTTCATTCTTTATCGCTCGACACGAGCTAACTCTTCATGTAAAGTAAAAAAAAAAAAAGACACATCGTCGTCGTAATAATCTGCGCAATGTTTTGTTTATAACAATAATGAAGAGTAATGTATGAAAGGGCTATCGTAATTTAACGTAGAGAATTTGAATAGATAACGTGAAATTTACTTAATATTTCCGATCCTATAGTAATTTATATAATGATTAGAGAGAGTGATAATTAAGGAAGCTAAATGATAAAGCTCGAATTATGATGAAAATCCCATTAAAGCTTCCAACCTTATGATAATAACCATAGAAAGTAAAAATTAATGAAGAATATTCAGTAGAAAGTAAAATCGTAAAAATGTAGTCGACGAATAATTAAAAGAAAATTAGGAAAGGATAAAAAAAATGTTAGCAACAAAATATGGTATCGATGGAACTTTTATCCTGAAATAGAAACGGCTCACGATTTTCTTTCGCACGCAAAGAGAGTTGCAAATAATTTTCAATACATGTAACGAAGACAAAAGGATGCAGTTCGAAGAATATTCTCGTGACTGCGAATATGTACATAGGTATTTATTTAGAAAGCAAACGAATGCGAAACATCGTTACACAAACATTTAATCGCAGCGCGATTTTAGCCGGCGCGACGTGTAAATCAATCGATCTACTGATCTATCGACTGGATAGAGTACATTAGCGGTGTGTCTCGTAGACAGGTGATTCGTACGTTATTCGTCTCTATTATTAATACTGTTATCTGCCGAATGTATGTTACCGTTCACGTACGTGATAAGAGAAATTTTGCGACAATAATAATGATTTTTTTTTTGTAACGAGCACATTGATACGAGTTTCCTTTCTCTAAAACCATTAGAATTCTGATATTTTGCTACGTTTCCCGATATTATATATGCTTCTGCAATTCTTCTTCAAACTACTAAACTTGTACCTTCTTCTGTTTACGAGGCTTTCGTGTATGATACGCTTCGTTACATTCAATCGGCTGAAGCATATTATGTCGAGGTATTATTTCCTTTCTATGTTATGAAATGTTGAAGTTAGTCACAAATTTAGATAAGTGATTAATGGGACGATATGGCGCTTCGAATACCTGACAATAGTTCAATCTACGGTCTACATAATATCATTCGTTCTCGTTTCATTATTGCGCGATGTAGAAAAACAATTCAGAGAAACGAAAATACACAGGATTAACCGGTGCGCGGTACAAAGCCCTAATATATCAATGTTTATGTTGGATGAAATCGTGTATACCGTAATAGAGGCCACGGATGCATGCTTATCCCTATCGTGAGTATGCTCTATCGTAAAAGAAATTACTGGCTGTCGCGGAATTACGCTTAAATTGTCTCGGTACGTCGATAAATGTAAGTAACTGTCGTCTCTAAGATCCGCTACGCCACATGGCTAAGTGTAATTGGAGCTAGCGTAATTTACAGTCAAATTGCACTCTATATATGCGTCTCTCGAGTAGTCTCTATAATGCACGATAATCGACAGTACAAGGACATATTACTAATCGCGTTAAAAAATGACTCCCTCTCATCGACATCCTCTTAAGTTTACGCTCACCCTTAAATCTATTGATTTGACTTCAAGATCAATATATAGTCTTCGATGATCGCCGTCTTTCAATGTCTTCCGGCGGATATATACTTTATAATTACGGGACTATTAGTGTCACGTTTTTTAGATAATAATCAGACTTCCCTCACACTTTATACACACACACGCGCGCGCGCATATACATACACAGTAATATCGAAGTTTTTTCGAAGTTAAAAAACGATGTTATGTAATTATTACCAATCGCACTAATAATGAACATATAGTTTCTTTTTTTCCGGCAAAAATACGAGCAAGCAGAAAATCTGCAGCAAAACTATAAATTAATTACAACAATCGTTATTTGTAAAAATAATAGAAATCTCTTATTTAAACTGGAAATTAAGCCTTACTAAATTTGAAATGTGATTATCTTAATAAGCAAAGTTTTTTTGACGAAGATTTTGATTATCCTTGATGCGAGTATACTTGAATCTTTTCTAATTAAACCATAATTTTATATACATATAATGTGGTATGTAGTTATAATTGCACATTTTACTTAATATTAAGCAAAATTCCTATAGATGTATCGTTCTGCTAAAATATAAAAAAGAATAATCATATTATATATTATCTCCGAACTGCAGCTGAAATCTTATGGAAGAAACAGCCTTTAGACTAGAATTTGTTCATTCAATTAGCTGTAATTGCGTCTACACTTTCTTCACAATTTACGTATTCTGCAAATAAAAGAAATACCTAGCCTCAATTTACGATCTAAAAAATAATCTAAAGTAAAATAATCTCGCTCACATACACAGATAAATCCACGAACGTCGCAAGCGCAACTTAGATAAGCTAGAACAGTCGCAGCTCGCTCTCGCAAAATCTTGAATGTCAACGACTACGGCATCACACAGAGTCTACAGTATGACACTTAGACAGATCATACAGATCATTGATATGAATGTGTCACATTACTACTATACGACGTCTTACGTTTTTTTTTTTTTTTTTTTTTTTTTTTCCAAGAGTCGACACTTCAAAGCAATCGGACATAAACGCTGTACATACTCGCTGCACTCGGTCAGTGTATTCACGCGAGCCAATATCTTGCTCCTCGTTAGAAAGCAACGCGTCAGTTTCGACCTGGACTTTTTATCAGATAAGAACATAGCGCGGAAACTACGGGAGGACATTCTCCGCATAGCGTATGATATTATCCGACCAGTTGATTATCCTCGAGAAATCCGCAGCATGAAGTACTGTATAAAGTCTGCGAGAAGACTGTTGAGAGAGATTGAGACGAATCTATCCGTCAACGCTGTGTTGATTCCAATCGCGGAAAGAACTCACTCAAAATGAGTTGCTTTCGCAGAGACCTCGCAGTTACGGAAGCACCGAGGACGTCGGTCGACGAGATACGGACGTCGCCCCGGCGCGGCGTCTACTTGATGTTGTGCACCGAGAGCAAGTGCTTTAGGAAGCTCGCTTCGATCCTCGATCTGTACGGGCAGTACTGGCAGGAGAAGTGCGTCTCGAAGGTGACCATGCCGCAGCCCATCTTCAGGTGCTTCCGCAGATTCGACGCCCACGAGTACATCTGACCGCAGCGGGGACACACGTGCAGCCGCGGCCTCACGATCGGAAAGAGGGGCGCATCTGGAAAGAGAGCGTCCGTTAGAGAACGCGATCACAAAGTTGCGGGAGGATCGGGCCTCTCGTCCCCCGACGAGGACGAATCCCGCGAGAGGGCCCACTCTCCTCTCCCCTCCCTCTCCCCCCTCCCCCCGTGTCGGAGGAGACGGGCGATCATCACAAGGTAGCAAGCGTCGAAATGCAACCAAAGTAGTCTCTATCAACATCGAAGCGCATGCCCTGAGCAAGTCGGGAATGGATCCTCCGCGAAGTCATCCCCGGGACGATCCATCTATCTAGCGAGACGGCGCTTTTCGAGTATCGCGCGCGAGAGTTGTTCCGCGGAGCTTTGCTCTCTCGCGGATTCGGAACCTCCTTCCGGAGAAGACACTTCCGGATCATCGAGAAGCGAACGATGAAATTATATCACGGATGAGTTCGAAGGCTTTCGAAGACTCGTAATCGCGCGCGGCCGGTCGTCTCGAAAAGCGCTTCTTCGATCTCGAAGAAGAATATCAACACACGTGCGACTGTCTTCCTGTGCATACGTACTTACTTCGTCCGTTCTCGTGCTTCTCGATACTTTCAACATCCGCGACCTGAAACAGAATAAATCCACGAAGGAAGCAACGCGAGGTTATTACGATTCGTACAACGATCGTGTAATCCTCGGAAAGAAAATTAAAGAAATCATTAGAGGATCAGAGAGGGAAAATTATTATAGGGAATATTGCGAGAAATATACTTTATTTTAGATACGAGTTAACGAACATGAGGATCGGTTAGAAATCGCGCGGGTGCTAATACAGGTCTATCTTGTGCTTGCAGTACAGGTGCCTCTTCAGATTGCCCTTGAAGTTGGACTTGTAATCGCAGACGGTGCAATAAAAGTTGGGTGGTTTACCGCACGCCATTTTCTGGTGTAGACGTAGACTCGACGGCCAGGCAAAGTTTCGTCCGCAACATTGGCACGTGTACTTGGTACCTGCAACAGAAATACTAGTCAGCGAGAAAATCCTTTCACTGTTATATGGAACCGGAGAATTCTCTTCACGATGCGAATAAGGCGACGCCTTCCACAGGGTGTCTTTCTATTCGCTAAGAATAGAAGTGCTTCGAAAGTGCAATCTCCCGCGATTAATAACAGCATGTGATAAAAAATGTTTCACACAAAAAAGATTTTATTATTGCAACTATTATTAGTTCATATATTTGCTTTTTTATCCAAATCTAAATCTTCTCTATGATATTATATATATATATATATATATATATATATATATGTATATATATATAAGGGATTAGAAGCGGCAATTATAATACATAGATTAATCACACATAATTGGATAGATGACAGGATTCATGTCAATAATTTATTACATTTAATGGCATTCCTATCTACTTTTTTAATACTTTCGTTTGTGGCGAATGTTAGAAAATATGTGCTTATATATGATTTTTAACAAATATCAGAGCATTAAAATCGTGTGCAAAGTGTTTAATAACATGAGAAGACAAAGATAAAATGGGATGAAAATTAAAACAATTAAGTTAAAGATATTAAATAACTGTCTATGATCATTAATTATAAAGTCGTGCAAATCCTCGAAATATTCCAATTTTGTCCACTGACTGTTATAAACGAATCAAAGCTCTTCACACGAGTCTGTAATAAATAAAGATGATCTGTCCAAATTGCATTAATAATTTATTTGATCAACACGCGAAATTTTTTGGCGGGGAATAAGTGTAAAATTTCTTTAACATATAGTATAGGGATCTATCAGAGAGAGATCCGATTAATTATAAATAAAATATAGATTGTAAATACATAAATTTGTACTTTTTGAAGACAACTTAGATGTAAATAACAATCAAACTTATTGCGCAAAATTCCTCCTAACAACATATGCATTCTCAGAGAAAGAGAAAGAGAAAGAGAGAGAGAGAGAGAGAGAGAGAGAGAGAGAGAGAGAGAGAGAGAGAGAGAGAGAGAAATCCATGTTATATAAAAATGAAAAAAAGATTATGTCCTGAGATTAAAGAAAGTCTTTAAGTTTTATTCAAACCAATGCTTGTTCTTGATGTGTATCATCATGTTCCACTTTCGCTTGGATTTGTGAGGGCAATATGGGCATTGCTGACTCGGTGGTAAACCGCATTCGGTGCGTATATGTTTTCTCAGACTCTTCAACCAGGTGTACAATCTTCCGCACCTGTAGCATCGATAGGTCGTCAGTTCTGAAAACATTATCGTCAGATATCCGTTAAAAATAACGTTAAAATAACGTTCAAAATGATCTCGCGATCAATCGTGAGATATACGGGAAGTCACAAGGACATTAAACGAGACACAGAGAATGCTCGATGAACTGTTCAGCGAATCATTTAATATCACTTTGATTTCAACTGACTTTGATTTACAACGAACAATAATTACGCTTACGAATAACGAGCGAGTCTGCTTCGAGCGACTTCGTGCGCAGCGAATCATTCGGTAGACAGTAATTTATAAAGATCCTAATAAAATGCGCGACAAACATTTCCATCGTCAAATATGTGCGATTAGTAACTAGTGCATATAGATTGCCGCCGGTGACTAGAGATTCAATGTTGTAGCAACGATAGATGATGAAGAAAAAAAAAAAAAAAATTCGATTTAGCTGAAGTGGATCCTCAAAATGTGTTTCTGCAGACTGCTCTTGTACTTGGTGCGATGTGAACAGTAAGGGCAGCACTCCTTCGGCTCCTTGCCACACTCGACCTTCAAATGATTCTTCATGTTCCTCAGCCAGCGGTATTCCTTGCCGCACTTCGGGCATTGGAAGGAGCCCGGTTTCTTGTCGAGATAACTGCCCGGTCTTTGGGAAGCCTTTGGATTCGCGTAATTAGAACTGCACGCGACTTTGTGATGACTGGCCCGATCACGATAATACTGACGGTAACTTGGCCATCCTGCTATCATTCCTGCAAAAAGATAAAACGCGTCGGTTAGTAAACGGTCACGGAGATTTCGAACCAAACAAATTTTAGACAGATGATTTTAAATCGCGAGGATGAAAGAACGTAGAACGCTGCAGGATGGCAAGTGCTTGTTCTCCCTTAAAATTAATTTATCATTATAATTACTCTTTAATTGTTTTTGTTCATAGCGATCACGTCTTCCAGATAGTAATTAGCGTGAGAAAATGAATAAGCATATATGTATAATAAAATTTCTATATTTAACATTAACTTTAATTAATGCTAATTAATTATCTCCGTGTTTCATGAATAAGCTTCCTTCCTTTCAAGCAATTAAAGATTAATTTTTGATAGGTAAAATATATATCTAAAAAATAAATATTTTTACATGTACACGTTTGTTATACACAATGATTGGGCTCGTGCAGGATTATTCATATAAGTACGGTGAAAAATGTTCCAGTTTTATTTATTGTGTAAAATTTGGCAAGTACTTACAGATTCATCAACAGTGGTATTAAGTATAGAGTAAGAAGTAATGTATAAGAGAAGAAAATTGATAAAAGAGTTTGAATTTCGCATTGACTTGTTAAAGCTTCAATTCCTTCGAAAACAGAACGAATCGAAGACTCTAGAGTTTAGACTTAAGAAAAAGAGCTGTTTCACTCTCAGGTCATACTATGTAAAAATATATTATCTATCGATTACACTTACAATTAATACGAACAGTTTAAAACATCATGGGGAATGTCACTGACACGAAGAAATTAATTAATTAATTAATAGCTACATTAAAGGAGCGATTTGCGCGCGATTATTTTACTGCTTCAACATTAACTTATTATGCGCCGATACAAGACTTTGATCAATCTCTTTCTTCCACGTCAATGCGTGTTTGTATAAAGTTGTCGAGTAAAAAATAAAAATCGGAAGACTTAAATCAGGAAGACCGTGTAAGTGAAGGAAAGAGAGAGAGAGAGAGAGAGAGAGAGAGAGAGAGAGAGAGAGAGAGAGAGAGAGAGAGAGAGAGAGAGAGAGAGAGAGAGAGAGAGAGAGAGAGAGAGAGAGAGAGAGCGTTTACGACAAGCACTAGATGCTGCTAGAGAAGACATTCCTTCCGGGATGATTGGTGCGGATATGCTGGTACAAATTGCCACGTTGCTTCGTCCTGTGGGCGCAGTACGGACACTTGAACTTGGGCTCCTTGCCGCACTCGTGTCGCGTGTGCCTCAGCAAGGTGGCGCGATGCTGGTAACCCTTGCCGCATGTCTCGCAACGATACGGGAAAGGTATAGGACTCTCGCTGCACTGCTTGGCCATCCAGAGCGTCGTCAGATTCTTGATCAATCCCGGCATTGTCGGGAAGATGCAGTTCCGCGGATGCAGGTTCCTGGGTAGGACCATGCCCGGTATCGACCGGTCTGGAAGCGAGAGGAAGAAGAAAACGGGAGGCGTTAGTTGCGAAAAGTGTGATGCGATAATTGCGTTTCGTGAAAATACAAGTAATACAAGTAAGTCAGAAAATAAAGAAGCTTTTTCGCTTTTGCGCTTTTCGCATCGAGACGTGTACGGTTTAATGTGAGACGGATAATAGGTCCGTCGAGATTTTTATACATACGATGGAATATTGTTCCCTAGATTTCCGATTGGCGAGAAACTATCAATATTACGATTTTCTAAATTTCGAACATTCAGATGCTTGAATCTGCAAAAAGTTCAGCTCTTAATTTTCGATTCCCTGAAACATCGGATCCTTAAATCATCCGATTGTCTCACTTTGGATCGCGAATTTCATCAAGATTCTTCTTTAATCTATGCTGCATCAGAACTCGGATATTCAATTATTCAAAATACAAATTTTGCAGAGAGAATTTTAGAGAAAAGATATATATTAAGTTTCTCAAATAAACTGAAATAATTTATTATTTTCAACGAAACTAAGCTAATAACTTTTCAATATTTGAAACAAATAATTGTTTCATATTGCATAACAATTAATTATGCATAATTTTATAATTACAAACTTCGTCGAAGTTTAATCGATTTTGGTTTTAATGGAGGATACGATTAATTATTTACGAATAAAATTGGAGAACCGTAAATTTAAATTCGGCAGAGAGATCGAACGGACACAGAGGATTATTCAAATATTTATTTATACCAATCTCAATAATTCATAATTTTTCAATAAAACAATAAATTCAATATAACAAAGATTCATGTTTATACAGCACAAAAATACGAGAATATAAAAACGTTATATCGTCCATCTCTATTCTTTCTTGACTTTGTTCGTTATTAGATTTCATGTAAATTATGGAGATTTCCATCACCGTCAGTTTCCGATCGATTACCCTCAATGTGATTTTACACCACATAAATCATCGCGTCGTGACAATGTGAGCACTATCTGGTTTAGATTCACAAATACGTATCGCGTAAAGTGCTGTTCAAAAAATTATGAAGCATTTAAAACATCGTTTTATGTCAAATGATGAAGTACTGCTAGTCGACCATACAAGTTGCTGATCCGAAACGTAGCAGAAGAAAGTTTGACGAACCTGAAATCGAAACGGATATTAATCAGAATAATTATTTTTTAAAGGTGACAGATCACAGCAAGGTGGACTCATTTTATTCGATTGCAGTTGACACACGACAAGTTGACCATAATGAAATAATCTTAATCTAAAAATGACTTCGATTCGATTAAATGAGAAAATATCGTATTTTATTCATTTTTTTGAACGAGATAAGACGCAAGATATAATATGGAGTATGTATAAAATCGATTTCGTCGTTTTACGGTGTGTCGACAATCTTTATTATTCAACGTTCTTCTCTTCATATCGCGTTCGGATTCGCGATGACTAGATATATCAGCATCGGTACTATCATATTAGGGAGCAGTTGGCAAGTCCCTTTTCCTTATCATATATTATAAACAGTGGCTGAGACTTCTTTGTTATAACACGCATTGTTCGGAAATCACACAAAAAGCGTTCCGCACGAGTATAATCAAGCAGCTCAAATAAAAAGGTTTATTTCATCGAGATTCATTAAAAATAGGTGAACGATACAAATAGTCGTAACAAAAGAGAACGAAAAATATCCGTAATGTACGAGAGCTGATTTCAAAATTACATCGGCGACATCGCTCGTTAGATAGGTATAGTAAAAATCGGCGAACCGGCGTAAATATTGGAGGTTCAAAACACTGGCGCCATGGTTTGACTTTTCTCTTGTCAATGATGAAATTTTTCAATTAAGATCGATCACGTAGACGGTCTTGTTCCGATGACACTGGCGGATGTGCCTGTAAACGTGGCCGCGTTGTTTCATCTTGACGAAGCAATATGGACACTGGACTCTCGGCTCTTTACCGCATTCAAACTTGGTGTGCCTCTTCAGATGCCACGCGTGCATATAGCTCTTCGAGCATCGCGAACAAGTGTGTCTCTCGATGTCGTCCTGCGCGTGTCCGTCTCGGCGCCTCCTCGTCGACTTGAGCGGCTTCTCATGTTTGTAGTTAAAATTCTGGGACTCCTCTAGCTTCACCGAGTGCACACCTTTCGGATTGATCTTCAGCCTGATTTTCTTCATGTCTAAAAAAAAAGAAATCAACGGAACGCAAAGTTAGTTGAGTGAACAAGATACGCGCGTGCCGAGCATGAAGGAGGAGAAGAAAAAAAAATGGAAGAGGCTTGCGAATGTTACCGCGAGTTATTCCCGTCACCTGACCCTGAAGAGCTCAAGCTCGCGCAAGGATCTCCGTTTATCGGTGCTGGACTTGCGCGTTGACAAATCACGAAGAACTGCGTTCGATCGGCTCGAAGAGCTATCAGCACAGGTATTTAATAATACGAACAATACATGGAAAATAAAACGGTTATCGCGAAGATCAATGGAGTATCGTGAAAAAAATGTTTTATTCCGTCAAGAGTATACATTTAACAAAATGATATAATATCTTTATTATAATAAATTATTAACAAGTCACATACAACATCGTCTCGTAGATATCGTGCGACGACAATCGTGAGGCGAGATGCGAGCAAGGACAAGAAGAACGATAAAACAAAGCTGTCGATGTGCGCGTCACGAAACGAGGAAGGAACATCGAGAACACGAGTGTATCAGACGGGACCTCATCAGGGCGAGTCGATGATGTAGACGCGCTGGTCGGAATGCTTCCTGCGTATATGCTGGCTCACATGACCCCGCTGCTTGCTGCGAGTGCCACAGTAAGGACACTTGAACCTCGGGGTCAGGCCGCATTCGTAGCGCAGGTGCCGCTTCAGGCTCTTCAACACGGTGTAACCGTTGCCGCATTTTGGACACACGTGATTACGTCGACCGCTTCCACGTCGACCGCTCCCACGTCGACCGTACGCTCGTCGTTGTATCGGTGTCTCCCTAACGCTCTGATTCACGTCGGGCTTCGAGTCATACAGGCCGACCCCGTAATTTCCATACAGAAACACTGAAAGCAAAACAACAAAACGGTTAGAAAAAAAAAGGAACGAAACTGTTGATCGCGAATAATCGTTTAAGAGCCGTCGACAGACCGTAGAAAATAGAATCCTCTACAGTTATCGAGTGTGCAATGTTTATTACGCAAAGCGAGTGCTTGATAAAAAAAAAGAAGCTACGCTATTTATAATACATTTTAACTAATCGAATTGATCCGCATGATCAAGCCGTAAGCTGACGTTGTGTAAAAGATCCTGAAACAAGGTACATATTGTACATATCTGAGAGATATTTTTCAAAACTGATGATTTTGTGTAATATAATTATTGTGAATAATAACTTTTAGATTTTGTTATGTTATTTACTATTGTTTTCATTCTTGTATATTTTTTTCTCGTGTAATTTAAAAATATTCGGTATTGAAGATATTTTTCTGTATGTGGTGTTTGACACTTCTCACATCTATTATTAAAATGTCTACTGATTATTTTGAATTGTATAAACAAAGGGTAAAATCGTGCATGAATATAATTTACGATATCATAACACATAACTGTTCATCCATTTCAAATGCGTCATCGGTATGTAAATTGTCAAATTTTATAATCGCCGTGCGACACATTCGACAAAAGTCATATGTGAAATTCACACAGCGACAAAAGTTCGATATCGCGAAGAAACTTGAAATTCTGATGAAGAATTTCTATACTGCTTCGCATGTACTTTTTACGAAATTGATAAGACCAGAAACATCAGTAAACCATGGCAGAAAGTAAAATTTTTAAAACTATGAGTGCGTGTTAGTGACGGACAAGAGACAAGAGCGTGATCAGAATTCTCAAAACGGGATACATCGCGCAGACAATGTTTATTGTTCTTAGAACAATCGTAATAATACATAATAACACTGCTCGTAACTGTTGTCACGAAAACACGTGGCGTTCGCACGATTCGTTAGGATTTTAGATTGACGACCCAGACTCTCTCGTCGGGATGCTTCTTCCTAATGTGACAATAGATCTGCGATGTTTGCTTGCTGCGCAGCTCGCAGTAAGGACACTTGAATCTGGGCTCGTGACCGCACTCGTATCTGAAGTGGCGGTTGCGATTACTCTTCAAGGTGAAACCGTGCAGGCACTTGGGACAATAGTAAAGAGTCTTCTGTGCTCCGCAGGGCGGCTGCTCGACCACTTCAACGCCGGGACCTACGGAGCTCATGAAGGTATCCATCATGAGAAGATCTGAAAAGTAAAAATCAATTTGTGAGACTTGATCCCGGATCGTTTTATTTCTGGTAGGCTTCTGACTTCGGACAAGTTTATCGTTTATCTACAAATTTATCAGCAAGCAACTGACAATTTGTTTCATTTCGAAAAAGTGAGAAAAAAAGAGAAAGAGAGAAATATACATAGAGGAAGAGAGAGAGAGAGAGAGAGAGAGAGAGAGAGAGAGAGAGAGAGAGAGAGAGAGAGAGAGAGAGAGAGTCGATCCGCGATCGACAAGAAAGTTTCCCCGAGGACACTTGTCAATTGGTCTTGAAGAATATTGGCTCGTTAAATGTCAAGGTGCAAGGACCAAGGATGTAAAGCACACAGAGAATGCGGCTAGAGAATTACTGGCGTGGATTACTGTTCGTGATATTAGTCTCGTGGCATGTAGATGGAATAATCGGGAGTGTTGGTAAGGAAACTCGATCGCGAAACAACAAGCATGTTTCTCACACTTTTGGATGCGCACGAAAAAAAAAAAAAAAAAAACAGGAAAAGACATCCATCGTTAGTTTCGACCGCAAACAAACATCGTACGTAGATTATCTACCGTGCAGCTATAACAGATTCGTCGAGTAAGTTCCTAGATCTCTGGCTGTTTCGGCTGAAGTTGAACGGGGAACTCAATCTGAGGAAAAAATCGAAGGCTGGAAGTATCAGGGGGAAAAGTACTGAGGCATATTCGGCAGATTATATAGGGTGTCCAAACATCAATTTATTTTTATCTTATATTTCCACAGCGATGATATACGATCATAAAACATACCGCGGAAAATCGCTATCGATAAACCGACAGTGAAAACATGTTGCGTTCTGAATCGGCAAGTAATTCGCGAGGTATTCTAACGTTCGCTGTTGTATACCAAGCTCGTCATATGGACTGTTGTCGCATAGCTCCTGTGAATTTTGCGTTGTCAAAAGGCCCCGAACAGATAAGATTCCTCGCTCGCAAATTAGACATTCTAAAGTACGTCTCGTACGCAGAGAGAACTTAATTCGAAAACATAACGGAATGTAAGAACGATCGCTTCTACACGCGACGATGGATTCGTGTCTAACACACGTCGCGAATATACAATACTTATGTCGCTACAGGATCAATAATTATATCACAGCTACAGGATCAATAATTATATCACAGCAACAAAAACAGTCGAAATACTAACGTATTTCATGTCTCTAAGAGACTCTTTCATCGCGCTAACTAAAATTTGAACGAAAAGGTAAGAACGTGATAATCAAATCTGAATCAGTGTTGTCAATATAGATATAAAGAATTTCGCTATATGCTTCATTAAAAAAGAAATAAACTATATATATAGTAAATAAGCAAAATAATAGGCTATAATTATATAACCTAACAAATATAACTATATTTTATAAAATTAAATACGTATATTTTATAAAAGTTAAAAACGTATTATTAAAATAAATTTAGCCATATTCAAACTTAATACTTAAACTTATACGTTTTACTTTTTTATAAAAAAATTACGTATTGTTATGATATTTAATTGGTTAAAATTCCTCTCAAAATTCAAAGTAAGACTAAAAACATCATAGCTACATCACAGTAAAAATTAAAAACATCATAGCAAAAACTAAAAATATCTCAGCTACATCACAGCAAAAATTTAAAACATCATAGCAAAAACTAAAAATATAAAAGCAAAAATTTTTCAATCAATTTTCTCCAATAGCATTTCCGTAATTTGAAATCTCATACTTTAAAACTTTATTGCATCATTTATATTTTGCCATTTGACAAAGTATATTTTTTCATATCTTAATAGCTTATGCAGACAACACAGAAATGCTTGCCGCAAGAAATGACGTGATAGCCTATCAACATACCGTTTTTCTATAAAAGTAAATGAGTGATTGACTACCGCGTCGTTTTTTGCGCAGCAAGCGTTTCCGCATTCTATCTGCATGAATGCAGACGTACCTGCATCCTACCTGCATTCTATCTTATAAGGCTTTTGAATCAATCATAATTAATGGTACTTAATTAAACTTAAAAAAAAATCAACATATTTAAAAAAGAAATCTATCATTTAAATTTTTTAATAATCCAAAAAATCCTCTATCCGCTAAAACGTGATTTCTGTACATACTCTAATTGATATGTAATTAAGATCTAGCGGAGCTTAGATCTAACGAAGATTAGATTTAGCGGAAATTGAGCCGGTTAGTTGGCAACACTGATCCGAACGTGTAACAAACGTGTTTCGACAATACATAAAGAACAATATCTTGATTCTATTTTCAAGATATTGACGAGTGAATGCGCTCTACGTTACTGATTATGACTTATATCGCTGCACGATCAATAACTATATCACAGCAACAAAAACAGTCGGCCACTAACGTATTTCGTGCCTCTAAAAGACTCTTCCATCGCGCTAACTATAATGTAAACAAAAATACAGGTACGTGATAATCACATCTGAATCACTGGTATTCCGAATATGCATTATGATGCACCTTCGCATAAAAACTGAATCGTGGAAAAGGGCAACACGACTCTATATCGATTAACAAACAAAAAACGACTATGTTTGTCCCGACCGCTTAAAAACCCTGTTCTCTCTTTCTGCCGATTAATAACAATTCAGTCTTGATGACAAGCACCTCGTGATCGCTTGGCGTATCACGTTGTCTATAACAATTCCGATTCATCGATTGTAAAATCAACAACAATTCTTCGCTATAAATAATACATACACCGGATGCTCATACTCCCCGGCGTCTTACATTGAGCCTGATCGATCTCGATACATTTATACGCACGCAAATGTTTCCTCGTGTCCCATCGTCGACCTCACAACCTGAATCATTAAAGATATACAGCTATATTTTAAAAAACATACGGCTCTCTTAAAGCTCCTAATAATCGAAAGATTGCTTATTGGACAGCGCGCGAATGCTGGAATTCCGAATGTGCTCGCACTAAACGCTTATTCTTTTTCGCGTACGTCAACAATTTCGCATTAGCGAGCCCGCGCCAAGTATACCAATATGTAGTACACCAATTCGCGATCATATCGATAATCTTGTCATAATTTCACATCGAGCACACCGGGAAGATCCGCGCGCCGGCTCATTAACTGCTAAGCATGAAGATATTATTTTTTTTTTTTCGTAACTTGCAAAGACGGAGAGAATATCTGACGTTAATACAAATCCCATTATACCAGCCGCTACAAATATACGGTTCGTCGTTCCTTCCAGCAGCAGATCCCGGACGGCACGGCCGTCACGTCGCGTTTCTCGTCTCGTCATCACGGCTAGCGATCGACGAAAGTTCGCGTTTCTGTCCCCGATTATTTCCGGTATATACATATAAATACGCCGTGCGCGAAACATCGTCCAATAGATGATGTAGGAACCGCACCGCGCTCGTAAAACCCTTAACAGTTTTAGGGATGTTCGCGAGAGACATCTCCTCGCGCAGAGCTGCGATTCGCACGAATCGCTAGATACAATCCGCACGCGTCAAATGTTTCTCGACGACGCCAGATCGTGTTGAAATTAGAGACACAATCACCGAATAACGATCGGTGCGATCAACGACTCGCGCGCGAGAAGCGTAAGATGCGCAAGCTCTATTCTACTGATTGTGAGAGTTCGAAAATCCTGTCGACGATCGCGTACGTTCGTGCGTTTTGTTCGCGCGAGTGCGATTCCGCTTACGCGCCTCATTTCGAGCCGAGAATGTTGTCTCGCGAGATCGCAGCAACGCTCCGCACGCCTCCACCTCTTTACTTATCCTCCTACTTGAGAAGGTCTATCACGTGGACCTTCTTATCACGATGCTTGGTCCTGATGTGGGACATTACGTTGGACGTCTGCTTGCTGCGGAATTCGCAATAGGGACACTGGAAGCGGGGTGGCTGATCGCACTCGTACTTGTAATGCCTGGTCATGTTGCCCTTAACGGTAAAGCAACGGCCGCATCTGGGACAGCTGAAGGGCTTGTTATCGGCGCTTTTCGGATGGTAGATGTTCCTCATGCGGTTTTGAGAATAATAATTCGTCATCGACATGGACGAGCAGTCCTGACCAAAGTCTCTGTTATCGTTCTCGATTTTAAAGCCCTTGCAAGACTGGAACGCGAAGTTCAGGTCCAACAGCGGGGTCGTCGCGTAGAAACCTGAAACTTCATAATTACCCGATTAAATCGGACGAAACATCTCGCCGCGTTCAGGGCGAGAAATGACGGAGAGGTTCGAGGGAGCCAGTCCGAAAGTCGTAAGGAGCTTTCGGGCTCCCTTCAATGGAGCAATTGGAAGGTTTATCAGATTGATATTCATGCTTTGCTGCATTGCGTAAATAGCAAGAATACCTTTGAGAACCATGGGGATATCTTCCTGACGAACCTGTATTCAGCAACGCCCGTTGCGCGGGCTACGGTGACAGCAGAAGCACTCTGTGGCTTTACGAAATACGCTATTTTAAATCTAAATCGCTAGATCGTGTGAATTTTTACCCCTTGTGAGAATCTATAATAACTAGAGATCTATTCGTAAAATTGTAACGCGCCAGTTGTGCAGTCTTCAGGTGATGAGAGATCTGTTCTGCCCGCGTCTGGTCGTATACGTGTAAAGGGATGTGAACAAGAATGGCACGAGTGTCCAACCGCTTTGCTAAGCCATACGTCTCAGCGGTAGACACGATAAAATTGCGATAAAACTTTATTTTACAAAACAACGTACAAGCGAATCGTGATTCTCTTACAAAGTAGAAGCAACGATATTTCTCCGGAGATCTTATATTATAACATTAACTATCCCAAAGTTATAATCTCTTCCGATCATCCTTGGCTTCGGTCTTCTTATTGAGTCTCCGCTTGAGTCTGCGTGTCGAAGAGCAGTGTTTCTCAACACGAATGGTGCTACAGCCACTTACGAATTTTTTTCTTAGTCATACAGACTTAAAATATTTAATGACCAAGAGAAATTCAAATCTTAAAGTTTTATTATTCATTTTATTTATTTATTTATTTATTTATTTATTCATTTATTTATAAACGAGAAAAAATCTCTTTAGTACAGAATAAGTTTAAACTTCATAAGACAGCAATAGATGCTAGAAATATAATAAAAAGCAATAAAATAAAATTAATACATTAATAATAAAATTTAATACAATATATTTATTATATAATATTTGTATGTATTATATAATATATTATATAAATTTAATTTTATTATATAATATTATATAATATTAATTTTATTATATAATATTTATATATTTGATAAATATTTGATTTCAACGCAATAATAAAAATAAAAAGATGAAGAACAAAAGATTAATATAGCAAATTCATAATAGTTCGCTTAGAGTCAAATCGCGTGTGAAAGAAATCAAATCGATCAGAAAATTGACCGCGTAAACATAATCGATTCAATGACTTAAACGTCCCGTAGGAAGTACGTACGATGTAGATCTTAGAAAAGTAAGTTATTTCTGACAAATCTAACTGAAATATGAAATTTCATCTGTTCTAACAGATCAGAACAAACAACGTAACCGTTTAGTAATATAAATAGATCAAAGAAAGTTTTCCTTTTCATTAATGTTGAGATCATGAATTTATTTAGCAAAAATCATAATTATGATCGAAGTAACTCATAGGTATGTAAAAGCTAATTCTACGGAAGAAACGATGTTTTGAACCCGCTGAATTAAAAAATACATGTATTATTCTGATATGAAGCTCAAATAATTGCAGCATATTCCAGCAATCCAACAAAAGTGAATAATATAACAATATAACAACTTTAATGTGTTGATACTTTTAAAATATTTACAGGAGCCAATAATAAATCCTTGCTTAATTGCATTAACAGTATTTTAAACAATATTAAGAATTCCAGAAATTTAAATCTCATGTTTTTTTTGTTATTATCATTTTAAAAAAACATTTTTCAAACGATAATAACAAAAAAAAAACATTTAGAATATTTAGAATTTTTTCAGAAATTGAATCACATAGATCTTTACAATGCCGAATAAGTGCCAAATTATATAAACAAATTATATATTTAAAAAATAAAAATTATACGAAAAATAACAAGTTGCTTCTTATAAAAATGTGGCGATAACAAGAGAGATTGAGAAATACTGGTCTCCAGTGACGATGTACGAAGATCGCGGTAGAAAGTGGAAAGACGAAATTCCTTCGAGTAGTTTGAGATCAGGCATGGAACGGGAGACCTTCAAACGCGCGATCTTCATGTCGTGCTCAGAGCTTCATGTCGAAGATAAAAACCTCCTCTTCCGGATGTTTCTTCCTGATGTGAGCGTAAACCGGCGAGGTTTGCTTGCTACGGAGTCCGCAATAGGGGCACTGAAACCTCGGCTCGTGTCCGCACTCGTAGTTCACATGGCGGTCCTTGTTCCTCTTCAAGGTGAAGCCACGCCCGCATTTTTGGCACTGGAAGGGCTTCATGCTGTCGGAGCTGATCTTGCGCGTACGTATCCTTCGGGACGATTTCCGGGACCCGTCGGAATTATGCTTGCCATCTGCTCCCGGTCGATACTTGCAGATCATATTCGGCCCGAATGGCGGCAACACGTGGAGTCCTGAAACACGGAGACGAAGATGCTGAAGAGCATGCTCGAGTGCGCGCGAGAGAGAAAAATCTTTACGATGGCCACCGGCCGTTCGGCTTAAGCTACATCGTCGGATTCTCCACACAGTAAGCAACGCATAAAAATTAATGATTAAATCTGAAAGATGCTCCTCGCGACGTGACCTTGTATGTACTCAGCATTTCCGTCTTCGTCTACACGCATTGTAAATAAATAGCTTATATCAAACTACTCGCATGGCACGATGTTGATCTTACATTAAAAAAGATCAATATGTGACGATTTTGCGTCGACACATATCTTGGACCAACAAGATAAATTACTATATCAATGGTATCTTTATTTAACGATGAACGGATTCATGTACACCTGCAAGTAGAAACGACGACAATTTGCAATCGATTATAAGAATTTGATTAATATACATTCGCATTCCTCGACAACACGAAAATCAGGGAGTGATAATCTCTCATAGGGCGTTAGTAGGGATTTTTTTTTTCCTTTACAAATGAGAACCATTCAGTTGAAAATTCAGCTACGCACTTTATTAGACATAACAATCGTAATTTGTAGGGGCAAATGCATATTTAATCAGAGTTGAAAAACGGCGTTGTACTTTCGATCGAAGAACATCGGCGAAAGATGCGGGTGGTGAACGCGCAAGTGACGAACGATATGCGTCTTTTGATAATTCCTTATCGGGCAATACTTGCACTCGAATCTCGGCGGCTGCTTGCACTGATACCGCAGATGCGCCAGCATCGATTTTTTCCACTTGTACAGATTGTGGCAACTGGGACACTCGAACATGCCATTTCGCTTACTGATGCTGAATTCGCGTACGTACGGATAAACCACTTCGAGTTTCCTCTTTCGCCTCGAAGGAGAATCTGAAACCCATGAAAAAGAGAAAGCGTTTTAATAACGAGTCGATGTTCGACTTTCTCTCGTAAGGGACGCGTCCTGCAAAACGGTTCCCGCGTGTCAGTGAGCAGATCCTCCGAAATATCCTTCGATAAATTATCGAAAATCACGGTAAAACCGTTCGGTAAATATTGTCGTTACAAAATCAAACGTCCACATCATCAATGGATGTCAGGGGACGTAGAAGTAAAAAAAAAAAGAGAACGAGAGGAAAGAGAAAAGTATCGATCAAACGGTAGTTATCTTTATTGGCGCGAAGATCAATAAACATTTTATTATATCTCTCCGCAGTCTAATAATTGTCGTATAAAATTTTTAGTACGTAATAAAATCAGCTTGAGTTACGTATATCTTTATAATTCGAAAGTTCTTAAATACATAAATTATTAAAATCAAAATTCAAAAACAAATGATAATGATGTCAGATAGTTACGAGTTTTCTTATACATTTATTGATAAAATAACGATGAATTGTTTTACTGAGAAGCTAACCATCTAAAACGCGATTTGATTTTATGTTTTATATCAATTTGCGATTTAGTCGTAAAAATATTAGAAACATTAGATTATTGTTATGACAATAAATAAATAAATATATCACGTTTTGTCTTGATCGGTACAGAATTATAAAAGACATGCGTATAAGATAATGGAACAAGATTTGTATGATTACTGTCAAAATTGTTGAGACATTTTATCTTAATAACTCACGGAACGTATCTGACATCCAATATAAAAATTTGTTTTCTTGAGGCAACTAGAAAATAAGTATTGTTATATTATAAATATCGAGAGAATACGAGGGTTACTTTAAGAAAATCTCTCAATCAGTCATACTATTATTCCTGTATATAAAAGTAACGGTTTGAGTTTAGAAACATGTTAACATAAATGCCGAAAATTTGAATAAAATATGTACAAGATCTCTATAAAATATTATCCATTTATAATTTACAAATTCTTCAAACACACACAAGTATTATTTTATTTAACTGTTATTTCTCGATGTTTTGAAAGAGAATCTGACAAATAATTAACTTGTTTAATATTGTATATAATAAAACATAATTACACCGATATATCTGAGTGTTCAACGATATTAATTCGTGTATATCATATATTTTATAACGTAATTTCTGTAATATTGTATATGTTCATTAAAAATTTGTATATATATAATTATATATACAATTAATAATTATATATATATATATATATAATTAACATAAGATAATTTTTAATTAAAATACACAACATTATTAAATTACATTTACATTATAAAATTACTTAATAAAATACAGGAGAGACTTGCACCCTGTACGCACAAAAATTTAGCATTCGCGCGCATGAGAGAGATAAGTTTAAAAATATAAAAAATAACAAATTGCACATAAATATATCAATCGTTTCTCTTTTGAAAAACACTTCAAACAATAACCATCTAGTATACGTCAGCTATATACGTCATGGATATAATTAAATAAAAATGTCAGTCCAATTCTCTAATTCGCTTGAAATGACTAATAGAGCAGAATGGTTCGACGGCCAATCGGCCTCAGTCATTTCGGGGTTCCTGCCAAGAGAGCTTCGAGTTGGTGACGATGTCGATGCAATAGAGCTCGCTGTCCGGATGAAACGTGCGTATGTGCGTCCATACGTGCGTGCGTTGCCGCAAATGGTGCTTGCAATACGGGCACATGAATCGCTGCGGTATTCCGCACTCGTATCGATAATGCCGCATCATGTGACTGCGATGCTTGTAGCTGCGATGACATTTCGGACAGGGGTGGCGATAGGACCTGGTCTTCTCGTCGTAGTTGACGAAATGATGCTGCCGCAGCGACCACCTCACGTACGAATCTGGAAGAAGAAAGTTCGCAACTGGTTAGTCGATGAACGCGAGTCAACGCGCGACGTGCTCCTCGTACACTCGTCTTCACCCTCGAGGACTCGTCGGTCACCAGGACACTTCTCGTGAAAGAGCGTTACGCTCGATTATCCTCGAAGATGTCTCATGTAATCTTGCTGCGCTATCGGAAGTGTCTCGTCAAGGATCTATATCGTCGGATAATTAACGCGACCATCGTCGGGATCATCGCGATGACGATTGATGCAAACACGATCAAGGTATACAACACGACAGTAAAGATAGAAGATAAGAACATAAAGAGGCAAATACAAAGGTGGGGGGAAACATTTGGAACATTTGGACGTAGGATAGAGTTACATTGCTATAGAAGGAAATATCTGTATTATATTCTTTTATAGACAATGCATTGTGAGTCTGATAAAAATCTGAATTCTCTCAAACGAGACATCATTCAGAGCTATATACATCGATATTCGTTGATTACAGTATTAAATTATTTTTATTTATTAGCAACAAAATGTGAATAATTACAATATGACTTTGGTATATCCCAAAGAGAGATAGTTACAAGTTTAGGTACATGCTTTTTGGCGTTATTGACAGCTTATGATAAGCATCAAAAGAAAGACTTTGTAGCAATTAAATGTATGCAATAAATAGTTCGTTTATATATAAATTGATTTAAAAAGTAATAAATATATAGATAAGAGAGATGTATATAATACATAATAAATTCATAGAGTAAAAACAATATCAATTTGCCATTCCAACTAATCTGTTATCGCAAATGAACACACAGAAGCAGATAACATATAACAAAATCATCAACGAGAATAAAATACAACGAACACTAATTGCACTCAAAAATTAATCATCGCCACTCGTTTCGCTCGCGCACGGGCGGAGATCACAGATATTATCATAGTTAAACCGACTAAAAAAAAAAAAATGTCTAAAGTCAAAAGTGTCTAAAATTAAAACGTCCGAAGATACCTGTCATCCTAGGAATCAAACTTACGCCGATTTAACGACTTAACTCCCCACGTAATTTCATCGCTATAAAACTCGCACGCGCGTCTTCATCAAAAATTCTACTCGTCTCGCGTCGTATCGAACGTCGATCGAATTTACAGTTACAGATCGACGTGCCACCGTCCGAGGAAAGCACGAGGGGGGACCGCTAACAGCCTCGCTCGAGGACTCGATCGAGACTCCTCAATTCTGCTTGGTGTCGACCGCGTAGACGGGCCGGTCGTGATGATTGCTCTTGATGTGCGAGTAGACGTGCGATCGATGCTTGCCGGTGTAGACGCAGTGCGGGCACCTGAAGCGCGGCGCCTTGCCGCACTCGTACTCGAGATGCCTGTGCAGCCCGCGGTACCACTTGTAGATCTTGCGACACTTGGGACATTCGTAGGTGCCCGGCGACGAGGTGTTCGCCGTCGCGATCGGCCCGATGCGCGATCGGCGTCGACGACCGACGACGGGAACGACGGCGCCGTAGCAGGAGCGACTGTAGAGAGCTGTAAAAGCACAGGTATGTTCGTCAGTCGGCGGTTCACCGGGGAGGGGAAGACTGAACGGTAACACTTAAGAGCGATTAATCTTTCAAACACGTTCTTTCTCTTTCGTGCGCTGCTTTCGTTACCCGGGTTTTTTTTTTTTTTTTTTTTTTCGTGGAAAGTTCGCCGAAAGTTCGGCGAAATCCGCGCGATCTTGTCTGTGTGTGCGGCAAGCCTTACCCTGAAAAATAACGGACGAAACGTGGGACATTGTACATGTATCGGACACTGCGGTGATTAGCGATGGAGGTGAGACAAACTCCGAGTGTAAGAAGAGATAATTATAAGCTTGCTATCTTGTTGCAAAACGAAAATAATCAATACAATAGGAATACGAGCGGGAACTTTACATTTATTTTTTTTTTTCTCTCATTTTCTTACGAGATATAAGAAACGATGGAAGAAGACTAGCGCGCTCTCGTACGAGCATAATATGTACATATCATATAGTTTGTTTTAACACGATAAACTTTAGATCACATTCGCATCGTTGAGTCTTATCGATACAACTGTAGGCACAAAGAAGTTACGGCTGTAACGAATTTAAACATCGTCGTCACCCGTCTAGGGCGTCCAAGTCATTTCTCGTTCAAAGACAGACAGCGGAACGGAGAGTATATTATATAAAAATTCACTCATAAACTAAATATATATATCTCTCTTCCTCTCGTTCTTTTAGCACGAACAATAAAGAATCTACATATCCCTGATAGAAATCTACTCGACTCATCATTTTGCGCGAAAATCAATATCATAGTAAATTCCGCGATTTCTTCTTGGAGAACAGATCTCATTTACGCCGGATAAGCGTCATTGCCGAGGTCCATCGTCGTCACGTACATCCTGGGGTGTCTCGCGCGCACGTGATTGTAAATGATCGAGCGATACTTCGCCCGCTGGCTGCAATAGGGACACTTGAAGCGGGGCGATTTGCCGCACTCGTACTTCTCGTGCCTCTTCAGGTCCTTGCCGTTGACGTATCGTCTGCCGCAGCGCAGGCAGACGAACCGCTTGTGTTGGAGAGCGCAATACTCGTCGGTGACACCTGAAATCGAAACGACCATTACGGTTAGAAGAGGAAGACGAACGCGCGACGGATTCGAGGATTTCATCGATCCGGGCCGCTTTATCCCCCTTTCATTTCACGACACTTGAGCTTCACCTACCACGAAGAGAAGCAGTTCCTCGAGCTACTCCGTCGTGGAAATTGGGTGGGTCAAAGGACACACGCTACGGTAACTCGACTGCGCAGGCATTTTATTGAGCTTTCCTTCACAGGAACGAATGTCACTTTCTGTTATTTCCTGAGTATTGACAGTGGGCGCGAAATGAAAACGGAAGCGTACGAAGAGAAGCGAAATGATGACACGGGCGGCGGCACGTTCGAGCTCCGTGCGTGCTCGAGAAAACGCTCCAATTGGTTATTCAATACAAGCGCCTAAAGCACAATGCCTGACCGGGATGGTACTTTCGGATGTGTGCGTAAATGTTCTGCGTAAACTTGGAGGGCTTGTCGCAATAGGGACACTGGTACTTGGGCGCCATGCCGCACTCGTGGCGCAGGTGCCGCGTCATGTTCTTCTTCAGGGTGAAGCCGCGGTTGCAGCGCGGACAGTAGTGACTCTTGTTCACGGAGTACACTTTGCGCCGTCTCCTGGCGGCGTTCTGGCGAGCACCTGAAAAATTCGAAGAGCCAAGTTAGCGGCGGGGCGCGATTAGCTCTCATCCTCGCTGATGAGCGCGCACGAATCCGTGTCGTCGAGAGGTGTCGGGAGGATAATGATTAACATAACGCAACAAACGCGATCTCGCGTTTGTCTTTGAGGATTCTTGCAAGGTGGATGTATCAGAGTAGCTCGGAATGAGAACGATCGATGCCAATTTATGACCGAATTCTCGCATCAGTGGATGAGGAATGAGAACGATTGATGCCAATTTATAGACCGGAAAGAAGGAATACGCGCCTCCTTCGTTACAAAATTTTTATATACGGATCACAGAAGATAACATGGATTGTTCTCGTTCCTGGATATCGTTATATAGATTCGCAACAAACGAATGCGACAGAAGACAAATCACCGGTAAAGTCACAGTTGATTGAAAAACAACATAGACGAAGCCATACGATTTATTTCACACCAAAATTCGAAGCTCGAATTATAATCGCGCACAATCATAATGTGGTACACACCAAATACACCGTGATATGTAAATACACGCGTAAACGATCTCTTTATCGAGCTCCATTTGTATTCCATTTAATGTTAGAGTTGACCATCTACTTTTATATCTACGATAACATTGCATGCGAATTTCGTGTGGAGTTAGGCAATAAAACTCTGAATAATCGTGTTTAACATGAATATAGTGCGCAATAATTCCCATATATTAATTCCCATCGTGTAATTTCTCATCGTGTTAACACTGTAATGTTATTATATCCCATGTAATGACGAATAGTATCCTACATGCTTGTGAATGCCTGGGTGAAGAAGAAGTGTAATATATGAATGCTAACAAGAGTAACTATAAAACTTAAAGATAGCGGAAATGCCTTATTATGAGTTTTCTTCTAAATAGATCATCTTCATTTTAGAGCATCAATGCTGCCCAATCTGAAAAAGCCAAAACATGACATAATCAGTTTGGAATCAAGTCAGAACTTTGAAAATTAAGTTCTTGCAAAACAAACAGTGCACTTGTCAACAAAACTGCGAGTTTGATCGAAGAAAAATAACACGGAAATTGAATCAAATTTTAATAATTACACAATATCGTTTCTCTCTCTTACGATCTTGCCCAATTGTGGTAATGAAAAGATAAACAAATTATTAATTACTGAAATATAAAACAAAAATATTATTAAAAATTATAATATCTGTAAGAAATATTAGAGAATTTTAGTGGTGCAAATACATATTTAAAAAAATTTAATAAACCTTCAGGGTTTAGGTTCTATATCAGGTTTACGGGAGATGGACCGTTGCGTAAAAAATTATATTACAGATTGCGTCCAGATTTCTAAAGTTTTATTCTCTACATATGTATAAATAGTGTTCGAGATATATTTATATTAATTAAAGAATATATCCTTTTAGTCTCTCCCGCGCACAGAACGGGATACGATATCGTGCGGCGGGATCGTTTAAAACATTTTGTTTATACCGACTGGATGGTTCGGATGCCATCGTCTAATGTGTCTGTAAACGTTCGAAGACGAATTATCCTTTTTGTGGCAGTAGGGACACGCGTATCGCGTCTGGCCGCATTTGTGTCTAAGCAAGTCCCACATCCTTCGGAAGCCCGCGTTGCATTTCGAGCAGATGTAGCTGCTCATCGTTCTTATGTTGCGCCACTCCGACAGTTGTATATCTGAAAGCAAGCCAACACATTAGTATCAAAGAACAATCATATCCAGTTGCAATCCTCTCTCCGAGACCGAACGACATCGTAACGCAGCCGAGCGATACGATTCCGATGCAGTAGTCCTATGTATTGTTTCGTATATTTAAGTATACAAAACAATTTGTTCAAAAGTAGCATCGTATTCAAAATCTAATTATTTTATTATATCGCACTATTGTAATTTCGCGCGAGATAATTCCGATATCGACATCGCTCAGTACGCTCCGATGAGTCTTATGTCTTGTTTGATTATATAAAAAAATAATAAAAATTGATACATTGGATATATACATATATATATATATATATATATATATATATATATATATATATACGACTATAAACGCACGCATTTTACAACATTAGTATGTGAGTACACCTTAAAGGGCATTAAATTAGCGCGATTACTTATCTTCATTTCCGTTCATTTGTTTTAAGATAACAAACTGACATGCGCAATAAATACAAATTTTATTCGCTATATGTACAAATAATTGTCAGTTACACGTTCGTGAGAACGAAACATATCCGCACAGATTTGGATCATGAGAAATGAAACACTATCTCTATTTTCACGGTATTTTGTAAGAAACAATCATCCCCTGATGTCTCGCACAAGATTGAATAACATAATGATCGAAGTCGTTTTTAATTAGACAGATCATGGATTACTTTTTTTTCAGAGAAAATTTATATAACAATACCTAAAAAAGGTTTATTCCACAATTATGCGAGATGATGGAATATGCACTGTGTTATGAAGATACACAAACATGTTTTCTCATACGACATTGTCGCGCAGTTAACTCCTTTCTTTGTTTTATTGAGGTAAACGATACATTCGAGCATCGTTAACAGATCAGATTGTCGACTGTACATAGATTTGCAAATGATATATTTTGCAATACAATCGAAGAGCCTGTTTCCATAATAGAGAGCGATCTACATATATCTCTTTCTTTTTCAAATATATATACAGGCAGAAATATATTTCTAGGCATGTTACACCGCGTGTGTTCATCGAAAAAAGACACAACTTTGTTAAAAGCATATTTAAATCTCTTCGAAAACGTGCTCTTCAATTCTTCTTGTCACAATTTTTACTTACATGGTAGGAACTCACAATTGAGGAGAGGATCGAAATGTATTTTCATACAAATTTACATAATGCACATTTATCTGTCTTGCAGACATTTAGTCGTATTTATAAACATTTCAACGAAGTGGGCATTGTACATTCTTTTCACGTGGATAAAAAATTAGCAGGTGAAAAAAGTTTCTATATGTTGCTTTGATTTTCTTGATCAGTATTGAAATTCAAATTTGTTAAAAAAGGTAAAAAAAATCGAGAAAAATAAATAATTTTAACTTTTTTTATAGATTGCAATCTATAAAATCTATAATATTTTGTAGATACAATATGTGTATCCTTCATCCAATTTATTAAAACGCTCCACTCTTCTATTTAACTACACGTCTTATAATGCAATGCATGGATGAATATTAATATAAATCTATATTAATATTCTTACTTCTCCATTCAGATTTGAAAGAATTACAAGATTCATTAATCCTAAATGCCCAAAAAACTTCTATTCGCACTTAAGAAGAGCGAAATTGGATTCGTCGTATGGTCAGATTTAACACGATCTAAAGAATGAAAGTGGAAATTGTATAAACAGGAATAAAAAAAAGATGAAAATAAGACGGTGAATGTAAAATAATTAAGAATTAAAATCTCTTATTTTTATCTTACTTTTAAAACCGTTACTGGCGAAAATCTCTTCATTTAGTCCACACAAATTAAGACGACTGCCCGTTGGCAGACGACGAATCGCGTAAGGAGGAGGTAGACGAACGAGACGATTCTAATCTATCAACGTATACTGGTTTTCCGTCGTGTCGCATTCTAATGTGTTTGTAAATGTTCGACGAGCACTTGTCCCTCTTACTGCAGTAAGGGCACTTAAATCTCGGCTCTTTCCCGCAGTCGTACTTCATGTGGGTCTTCAGCGTCTTCTTGTATGTGTAACCAGCGTTACACCTAGGACAGTGGTATGCCATCTTGCCGGATTGCCAGAAGGGCCCGTTTTCGTGCTTGACTTCGTTCCGGCTACTGCCGTAGTTTGCCCGCAGGATGTCCAGTATACCGGCGTCGTAGGGCTGCAGGAATCGTCCTACAAACAGGAAGAGGGGGAGCCACGGTTAGTCGGGATCGCGAACACAGAATGTGCGCGATGTAGCTCGGCCAGAACGGAAAAGAACATAACGGGAGACACGATAAAAGAGAGACGAGTCGGGATCGAGAACGAAGGTCGCAAGCGCGAAGAGACCCACGATGTCGCGAATGCTTTTACAGGACGCTCGAGGACGAAGGTGGAACAACAAGGACGAAATAGAACGAGGATAAATTCTGCAAATCTCACCAAGTAACTGGGTAGAACGAGGAGAAGTGCCCTGAGGTAGAAAGGAGATAATATCGCAATGTTAGAGATCTTATTATCGTGACTGAATGCCTATGTCCACCAGAAATTCTATATCCGCCGGAAGATAAGCGAAGATATGACGAAAATAGGCTTTCCGCTATACAGATTCTTCGCGTAGCGTAGCTCTTTCATCCGCTTGATCCGCCGAAGTAAGGTGAAGATCGCGAAATAGGGAAGATCGAGGCTGATAACTCAGTTGATTGACGGAATGCCGTTTATTTTCTGCGCGAGACATCAACTTGGTCGTTAAAGTACTCTTCCTGGCTCAGTACAATCGATACGCTTGGATGTTGCTGCCCTTGTGATACAGCCGGATGTGTCTATATGTATTGGAAGACTTCCTGTCCTTCTTTCCACAATAGGGACATTGGTATCTTGGTTCCTTTCCACACTCGTGTCTGAAATGTGTCAGCATGTTGCCCTTTTTACTGAACGAGCTGCAGCATCTCGGACAGGAATATCTCTGACCGCGTTCATTGTTTCCCGCGACTCGACGACCTCTACGGAACACTGAAAAACAAGAAACAGATCGAGATCGAGGTCAGTAAAAACATCTCTACAAAATATGTCGACGTGTCGAATAACTGAGGCAAGATCTCAAGAGAGAGAATCGGCCTTAGATTCAAGAAAGAAAGCTATATAGCCTTTCGCTATTAATACTTACATGCTGCAACGTGATATCAAATTGTGTCGTATTTGACAATATATTTTAAAATGTATTTATTAAAAAATTTTTGTTCTGTTCTTTTTTTCTATTTTATGAGACCAAACAGGAATCTTGCTGTACTTTGCTAAAGTATTAAATAATAGTGTTCTTAATATAAGGAGAGTGTCGCGTAATTAACGTAATCTTGATATAAGAAGAGACATACATTTAAATAAGAGATATATTGAAATAAGACACAATTTTCTTTTATAATGCATAATTAGATGTTAAGACAAAGCAAATAAAATAAATAAAACAAATCCTCTTATTTCATATATGATTATCTTAATTAACACAATTTATCTGAAAAGGTAAATGGAATCAAATCTTAAAATCTCTCTTAAATAAAACTCAAATTAATTAAGAATATAAAATATAAAATATAGAAACAAAAGAAGTAATAATTTTTGTTAGTATTTATAATTTTGAGTTTTATTTTTTAGAAAAATTATTTTTGTTGTTCTTAATAAAATAAGAATAATAACTATGAAAAGGAAATAGTAAATATATATTATATTTCTATATTATATTTCTATATGTATATTTCTTTGACGATTTTGCACGAACCGATCCAACCATCAAACCTGAAAAAGAAAAGTGTAATTTCCAATCGCATAAAATTATCATTTCTGAATACTTTTTTAAAGAAAATTAATAGGGAATGTAAAAGGGTAATATCGCTACTTCTTAATATAAACAACTTTTATTATTCAAACAACAATTTTAATTGCTACGAAAGTGTAATTACAAATTCACAGCGTCGTATTTCGTAATGCAAATTTTATCAAAAACGTACACACAAACTAGAAATTTGTAACTTATATATAAAATTTTGTTGTCCTATAACACTTTCAAATAGAAAATATTTTAGGTGCAGAAAAAAATAGTATATATAATTATATACAACCAAGCGAAAAAAAATGACTAATTTCTATAATAGCATCTTTGTGGCATTTAGCTAGTCAAGAAAGGTAAAATCGCAAACATATATGATAAAAATCGCGGTATATACAATATTTTAAAAGAGGTATATATTATAATTTTTTTATTTTTAGGAAGAGTTAAATAAAGTTCTCTTCGATAGATGTCAACCTGAGCTTATAAATAATTTTAAAAAACAACATAAAATGTAGAACCAATAAAAATACGAATAATTAAATACACGTTATAATATATGTTAAAAAAATTAAATCCTTTAAAAAGATAATATTATTTTTGAATTATCAAGCTTATTAATTGATTAATTATCAATTAAATAGTTAGACTAGTTAGCAAACTAGTCCAACTCGCTAATCCTCGTGTCGATAGTCTCATATTAATATGATAATACATTTAATCTATAATTAAGACCTCCAAATATATTTAAATCAATCGGGAAAAATTTCAAATCCGCAACAAGATGAGATCTTGCATATTTTTTTTTAAATGCATGTATGTACATACAAGTCTGTTATTTCGGCATTGCGCAAAAGTAATAGTTTCAAATTTCAAGAGCCAAACGTGGATGGTAGTGCGTCAGTTTCAAGGAAAATAAATTTTTCGTTGAAACCGATTAGTTGTGCACAGGGCATATATTTTTCTTGGTTCGATACCAAGACTATAAATTAAATCTCTCAAAATTCAAGATTTTTATTTTAATATTAATAAACCCCTCTGACTCCCCCTAAAGAAGCGTAGGCGAGAAAAAGTAATAGTCGTTCATAAACTCGTTCAAGGCGAGAAGGAAAATTTTTCCCTCGTAAAAAAATTCTTTGCTATCAACATCGTCTCTCGCATTCCTCCCATTTCTACTCCAATTTCGGCTTGAAGAAGGGCATGTTTTTGTGAATCCTTCGCACGTGCTTGTATACGTTCGAGCTGTACTTGGACTGGTAGTCGCAGTAGAGACATCGAAAATAGCGACTCTGGCGATGATCGCCGTGGAATTGGTGATGTCGCACCATACAGTTCTTCGGCGGAAAGCTATGGGAAATGGTCGAACCGGAATAACGTGCACAGTCGGACCAACCGTCGCTGTAGAGCATGGATCTACCTGGAAGAATTGATACAGAATCAGAAGGATTGAGCGAGCACTTTTCTTCAAGCTTATAACGCTGTCATAAATCAACGCCTATTTTAATAGTACACACATGTGATTCAAACAGATCCCGATTTGGCCCAAACACATATTCCTGACCTGGAAGATTTATTTATCATCGTTACACACACAAAAGGCGCTCTTCAGAAATATATAAATAATTTGCGAGAGATCAAGCACAAAACACAAAAAGCAAATCTACGCTCGAACCGTCGGTGTATCTCGAGGAGCGAAAAAATGATATCGTTTTTATGAAGATTAACACATGATTTCAAGTCGAAGCAATTCGAAGATTCGCCGAAATTTTAATTTGTCAGAAAATGTCACTAAATGTGTGATTATCTTCGTCGCAACTTATGTTACCGTCCTGTGACGATTTATTTCGATCAGTTCAACCTTAATTAGATGAAAGAATGCATTCAGTAATTGGATAAGGAATTAGCCATAAAAATGCAACATAAAAAACATCATGCGCCTTATAATGTAGTGCTCATAAAAAATACAAACAAATTTCAAACAATTGGTTAACTAAACATCTTTTATGTTAAGTTAATTAACAATTCGTTAATTACAAAACATATTCGAATACATATATATACATTTATACTTATATTTATATTTATATATTTATACATAATGATATAAAATGTTATTATAGCGTACACATACTAGTCAACAATCTTTGCATTTATTTCTAAGTTTTATCTTTGGTCGCAATTTTTTCATTTTCTATTTTTCTTTTTCAAGTAACGCAGCGTAACGGAAATTCAATTAATTTAACATATAATATTATAAGATGTACGAAATTGCATATATTATAAAATATATTTATATTATAATATATGCATATGTAATAATATTAATATTATATATATATATATATATATATATATATTATAATATTATATTATTAAACATACATATGTACTAAATTACGCACACATTTCAGAAAATATAATATAAAAAATAAATTTGTTTAAATATAATTTTACGCTTTTATATGTTTGTCCAAAAAATGAGATAAATTAAAATAAACATTCAACATTTAAGTTTCTAATATCCAGGAGATATGATCTTTTAAATTGTGGAATAAAGTGTAACAAGACAGTTAAATGCAAAAAATATATAAAATAAAATGTAGAATAAATAAAAAAAGAATAGAGAATATAAAATAAAATTTTCAAAATCTTGATTCTTAAATTAACAGAACCAAGATTTTTAAATCACGATTATTTGGAACAACTAAAGTAAAGTCAGTTTTTTAAGAAAGGAACTTTAAAAAGAACTTTAGCACAAGAGCTTTTATTATATAATCCCAGATATCGAAAATTAAAAGTTTACTTTAACAAAATATATTCCCAATAATTCTCTTTAATCCGACTGTTTACTCGAAGTAACTCTAGTATTGGCGGAAATATTCTCATGTATTATTCGCATGTGAATATTCAGAGTAGTTGCTTCTCATCGTATTATAGTACGCGCATTTATACGCATGGTTTTCTTATTTTTAATATTTCGATTTCGTCGCAAGATGCATCAATAGCATGTGAATATCTATACAGCTGATCATCGTACGAATCATCGCAGTATACACATGTAACGCAACTTGCACATTCCGCACATCGACAGATAACTCGAATCGATTCAATCCATTCTATCAGTTAAATTGCTTTCGTCGCGTTTCGTTTATTTAAACAGTTGAAAAAAAATTCATCAAAAAGAGAATGACTTTTAAAATAATATTATACTAATGTATGTAAAAAGAAACACCTGCCAACACCTATTCTTACACAAAAATTAAGAATTTTAAGTTTTTATAAATCACGCCAAATTGTGATTTACAAAATGAAGAAAACTGTACTTGCAACTTACATTGGCAATAAATAAATAAATAGCTTCTCTAACTAAGAGCAGTTTAGTTTGATAAAATAGACGCACCAAAAACTGTGTTATCAGTATATATCATGTAAAAATGTGAACTAATCAAAAACAGATAACTGATAATATAGTTCATGGTATATAATATGTTAAGCATTATTTTAAGTAATATATGTCAAGTTAAAAATATTACGCGCGTTTATTATGATTTATACTTTATCAAACTAAACAGTTTCATTGACGAACGATTATTTATGTAGACGTAAACTAAAAGAATCGGTTGTATGATTTTTCTTGCTTCCGACGACATAAATCAACACTGATATTTCGAGACGTAAATATTATATAGATATAAATGGAAAATAAAGTACGAGAATTTAGGAATATCAGAGTGTCACTGTCTTCATTTCTCTCTCTCTGTTTGATGACAGTATTACAAGTCGGATACATTAGATTGAACACACAAGTTAGCACACAATTTCCTGGCATATTAAGAAAGATTAGAATTACACTATTATTGTATAACAGGAGCATGGAATATCAATTATACCTCAGTAGAAAAGGACTTAATTTAAAGATTTAAAATAACATAACTCTCTCTCTCTCTCAGCTGTTCACATAATTTACTATAAACTTCAGCATTCGTAAAGAAGATATTAAATAAACATATTGTGCGTTTCAAACAAAATTACAATATGTACACTGCATATTTATATAATGTAGGGCCATTAGAGAGTTTCCAATAATAATCTTAACACTCTCAATAAGAGATACGAAGAGTCTTTCAGACTTTAGAAATTCAATTTTTGTCTTCTAGGTAATGTTTAAAATAAATAAATTTTTTTCGTATTTTTTGTGTGTTTCTAGATATCTTAAATAACCGAGAAAAATGATTAACATTCTGTTTGCAATATCGTTCAAGAAATATAAGAAAAAAAGGTGCGTGAGAGACCCCTCGTGATTAATCGTGCCGGATTTTCTGATTACCAATGTAACCAGTAACCACTAATTAAAAGTTATAATCGCAGAAAATATTTTAAAACAATTACGTATATTTTTAATGTACTACTAAAAAAAGTAACATAAAAAAGAATAAAAATGACTATGTGTGATATAGAGAGCTTACATATCACCAGATTTATAGGAAAAACACAATTTCTCCAACGTGTTGTTATAAATATCCATTTATATTCACTTTATATTACAAATGTATTACTTTACGAAACTTGATTTATCGACTATGCAACAAATACGCTAATCTGATTCATAATAACAATAACTTTTCTTTATACATTTTTTATGCATTTTTTTTAATTGTCATAAATTAAATATAGTAACTATACAGGTTCTCTACAACGCAACATAGTAAAAATTTTTTCGGTTTTATTACAAAAACTCTTGTCAATCGCGCATAACCATTTTCTATTGTTTATTTTTCTTGACAAGAATTTAAAAAAATACTCGGATTCTTCCAATAAAAAACTCACAGATAACTGCGAGTAAAAAATTTCGTAATTAAAAACTGTCAAATATGAAATACATTTCTTATTTTATTAATTTCATGAAAATTTAATAGCTATCTAGCTATATGTATATATACATATATGTGTGTATGTGTATATTATATATACACATCCTTATATATATAAGGAAGAAAAGAGCTCCCTCTCCCTCTCCCTCACCCTCTCCCCCCTCTCCCCCCCCCTCTCTCTCTCTCTCTCTCTCTCTCTCTCTCTCTCTCTCTTGCCAGAAAGAACAAATCCGACTTTCTCGATTCGTATATAAATTTTATAGATTAGGTCAGTCTCCGTTTAGTACAATTTTACAAATCGAAGCTCCATGTTGTGATGCTTCACCCGGATGTGCCTGTACACAGCTTGCGTGTACTTGCTACGCATGTCACAGTGCGGACACTTGAAGCGTGGCATGTCGACGCACTCCAGCCGATAATGTCGACTCATGCCGCCGGAAGTGCGGAAAGTGCGTGCACACCTGGGACAAGGAAAACCGCGCCGGTTCAAGGAAGTCTGCAGCTTGAGCGTGTGCCGGGAATTTCGCATCGCGCCGTGATACTTCTCCAAGACGATCGGTATGAAGTCTGCAAGCACAAATAAAGACGAAAATCGTATATTAGAGCAATGATGCGCAACCGAACTCTTAACAGCGGGGAGAATTCCAGAAGAATTCAACGGGGAGGATAGGAATGCGCAGAGGAATTTCGAAATTTTGCCTCCTCCTCAGGATCGATCAAAGATTACCTTTGTGGTCTGGGCCTTATCTAAATCAAAACCATCAGATTTTAAATATCATATCGAACTCGTGACAATCGTAACGCTAAAACGCGATGAATAAATCGTAAAATTTGTTTATGTATCGTATGATTTTTTTTTTGTTTTCACAAAATATTCGATACGTACTCTCTCGGATAATCGACAGGTTATCGCCGCAATCCTCGTTTCTCCGTGCTCGAATCTCAATTTACAAAGAGGCACGCACGATTTCATCGATCAACCTTCGATAGAACTCCGAGGAGCAAAATGCCGTTTAAAGACGAAAAGATCTCGCTCTTCTCAGGGCACGCAAATAAAACGCGCGATTTCGCTTTCATTTATTGTGATACGAATGACGAGCGTGTCTTAATATCGTACATATCGCATACGAGCGTTTCCCACGTGAACTACGACGCGTCCGACCGGACTAGTAGAGCTTGTTCAGCGTGACGTCCTGTCCCGGATGGAGCTTCCTGATATGATTGTAGATCGAGTGGGACCACTTGCTGACGTGGCCACAATAGGGGCACTGATAACGCGGCAACGAATCGCACTCGTATCTATAATGCCGATACATCGAGTAGCTCTGCGAGAAGGATTTCTCGCACTTCGGGCACTGATACCTCCGGATGTTTGTATCAATCGTGTTCTCCATCGCCTTGTGCAGCTGCCGCAATCGTCGCGGCAAAATCCGGGATCGGTCTCCCTCGATCGGCTCGTTGTCCCATAGTTCTGAAACCGATATCATCTCGCGTTAATAATCGTTCGCATTAATCATCGTTGACACGTTCATACGCGACTACAATCGCAAAGCGCTCTACGCAGGAGGTAACAAGGAATAATCCCCTTCATAAAAACATTCGTACATTTGAACACGAATCGTGGCACAAGACGTAATTTCACGTCGAGATTTCTAACACGAGATTTCTGCTGTTTGACGCAACAAATAGATTTTGCATTCTTTCGACAGATTAATCTCTCTGTCTCCATAATACTTTTCGAAAATTTATAACAACAAAGCTGTTCTAAAGTCTTAAAAGACGAGTATATCCTTATTATCTAACATACTTGTTGCAATGGATGTAGTCGATATATTTACGCTCCTGATTTCTTCGTCGTTGTAATGATGTTCATTTATTAAGAATTTTGGTAATTTGCACCCGAAGATTACCTAGAAAAGAGTCTGTAACAAGACACATTCGTAGTCAAATATCTTTTATCAGTACTTATTTCTCAGATTAATTGTGATGCAGCTTTCACGAATTTTCTCAAGTTCGTTACAATATGCCAGAAAAATAAGCACGATTGGGTCTCCGGATCGCATCTTTAATGGAAATTGCTACAGTATACCATACGCAATATTATCGTTAAAAATTATTCTCTGAATAATGAAAGATACAAGGGATTCTTTTTTTCATGTTCTTTATTTCTTTACATTTGACTTGAAAACGTTATATACAGTGCAGTCTTGAATTAATTAGGACTTGTAAAAATTGAACTTGAAAAAAAATTGCAGAAACATGTAATATTAATTATATTATAATTATATTAATTGCATTATATTATAATTTAGAAAAGACGCGAAACATAATACTAAATAAATAGCAGAACACAAATCGCGGATCAAATGTACAATGACACAACATGTAATCTCTTTTCAATGTGATTAGCGTCGATTTTGATAAATCTTCTGGCGAGATTAGTCTTTTTTTAATACGCCGTTAAGCTCAACATTTATACAAGATACAAGTGCGCGCGTAAATCCTCTCTCGTTGATCGTCGAGAGTCGCACTCGAAGAACGAAATTTCCACATCGAAGTCATACAGAGGCCGCACGAACGCAAACCTGGTTACGACACCAGGAGAAATGAAACGTTCCCTGAGACGTTACAAGCATTCCGATTCGACAAGTAACTCCGAAAACTTCAATCCCCTTCGCTCCCAGCGAGTTTCTTCGCGCTGTGGCTCGCGAAGATCTTCGTGGTTCGTCGCGCGAGCTCAATAGAGCTTTACGAGAGTCACCTGTTCCTTCGGATGCATACACCTGACGTGCTGATAAATGTTAGAGGTCTTTTTGCTGCAGAGATTGCAGTACGGACACTTGTACCTAGGCGCCTTGCCGCACTCGTATCTATAGTGGCCGAGCATGGTGTCCCGTCTGCCGTAGCCGTTGTTGCAATTGGGACAATGGTACTTGCCCGTGTCCGAGTTGTACTGTATGTCCCGCTTCTTCGTGTACTTCTTCCGACGCGTGGCGTGAAGCTCGGCTAGTCTGCCACCTACAAAAGATCGTGCTACGGTCAACATCGTCGTATGCTCGGGACGTGTCACGAGAACGTGTCTTCTGTTCGAGAGTAAACGCGTCAGGATTCCATGCAGAAGGGATATTCGCAATAAGAAACAAGTAAGAGATAAATAGAAAAGAGAGACAGAGAGAGAGAGAGAGAGAAAAAGAATAAAAGAGAGAGAGTAAAAGTGGACAAGAAAGAAAGGTGTAAAGAAAAACAAAAAATTGCGCAGATTCAAGTCACATAAACGTAATTTTCTTAAGAGCAAATCGCTTGTCTGGTAAAATGCTTTTATTCAAACTTGAAAACAAACGTACGTTCGATAGCTTTACATGACTAAGTACGTTCTCAGGTAAGGCATGTCCTCGATATAATTCCATCTATCGCAGATGAAAAAACATACACCTCGAATATCGTAATTATTACTATTCAATATAATTTCTTTCTATTAATGTTGCCATACTTTGAAAGATCGGTGACCGGGTCAATTCAAGTTTCGACATCTTCGAAAAATAGTTTGTCATTTTCACTAATAAAATTCACTTTGTGCTTTCGAGACGTGGTTTGAGCTCGAACAAAGTATCTCTCATGCGCTTGCCTAAATTTAAGATCATGCGCAACTTGAAGCACGTAAAAAAATCAAGTATATTAATTGTGTAAGTACCGCATTAAATAAATTTATATACAGAATATAATAATCAGTCACATACATATACAATGTTTTGCAGAACTAGATGAACAAAGGAACAAGAAGCTGCGCTACAATTCGAGATGATAAAGAAGAAAGAATCTAGAAACTAATTTCTTCAAATATCTCTTTCAACATTCAGAGAACACAAGCGTTTTCTTCGATTCGCACGCAATATTCAAATCGTCTTGATGAATAAAAATAATATATAATATATATGGGCAATTCCATGCCAAATCAGACAAGAAATTACCTCGTATTTTTTAAATCGATCGAAACTTTTACTTTTTTCACGTGAAATATACATAAAATAAGGAGATACGTATTTTTTTATTTGTCCGAAATATTTTTTTTACAAAAGTTATAAACATCAAAATTTTCGTGAAAAATGAAGAAGTTGTCAACTTTAAAAATTAATATCTCTGGTTATATTTGTCGTAGAGATATTTTCGAAAATACATTTTAAAGCTAAGGAGACAACCTTTTTTATAAAAATAGTTTAAGTTAGAATAAATTGTTAATTACAATTGTTATAAATAATTGAAATGTTTAATAATTTTTTTCACCAAAAAGTACACTTTTTAAAATTTTTGAAATAATGCTATTTCATTCTCCATTTCATTCTGAAAGTGTACATATTTTTTATTTTATAGAGAACCGATAGATTCTATTTTTTATATATTTTTAATGAATGAGGCGCCGCACTATGCTCGCGTCACTGGCTCGACCAAGTAGTATGCTACGCGCTATGGCGCGCCGATTTCTTCGCGAAGACATACTACTTGGTCGAGTCAGTGACGCGAGCACGGCGCGGCGCCTCATTCATTAAAAATATATAAAAAATAGAATCTATCGATTCTCCATAAAATAAAAAATATGTACACTTTCAGAATGAAATGGAGAATAAAATAGCATTATTTCAAAAATTTTAAAAAGTGTACTTTTTGGTGAAAAAAATTATTAAACATTTCAATTATTTATAACAATTGTAATTAGCAATTTTTTATAACTTAAACTATTTTTGTAAAAAAGGTTGTCTCCTTAGCTATAAAATGCATTTTTGAAAATTTCTCTACGACAAATATGACCAGAGATATTAATTTTTAAAATTGATAACTTCTTCATTTTTCACGAAAATTTTGATGTTTATAACTTTTGTAAAAAAAATATTTCGGACAAATAAAAAAATATATATCTCCTTATTTTATGTATATTTCAAGTGAAAGTTTCGTTCGACTTAAAAAAATACGAGGTCAAAAAAGATCGATTTTTATCCGATTTGACGTGAAATTTCCTATATATATATATATTACATGTATAATATTATATATATATTATATACATGTACATGTATACATATATATAAAATATTAAACGATTGCACAAAACACAGGTACAAAAGGGGCGGCATTCCGTTAGGAACGCACGCAACTCCAGGAACAAAAATCCAGAGAAGAGAAGATATATTCTTTTGCTAGTCTCTCGCGTCTATCGTCGGGGAGGGAAAGGCGGAAGTACGCAGGGCGACGGATCACAGGCATTAAAACGACGCTCGCGTGGAAGTTTGGCTTGTTTGCGCGCGCCGTAGTCGGCCGCGCGACTTGTCCTAGAAGAGCGTGTTGCAGATGACCGGCTTCGACGGGTGCTTGTGCCTAATGTGATCCTGGACATTGAACTTCTTCTTGCTAAGCTTGCCGCAGTACGGGCACTCGAAGCGCGGCGGTTTGCCGCAGTCGTACCTGAAGTGAGCCGTGACGGCGCTCTTCGTGGTGTAGCTCTTGCGGCAGCGCGGACACGGGAAGCGGGTCCTCGTTTTCCTCGGGTTCCTGCCCGGATAGGTCCCATCGGGCCACGGCAGCGGTAACATTTGCAGAAACGCTGAAAAAAACACGGAAGTGCGCGGTTAGCTCGCTCGGACTTGGTCCCTTCGCGAGGGATAAATCACGGGATAAGCGACTTGCGATTTCTCTCTCTCTCCCTCTCTCCCTCTCTCTCTCTCTCTCTCTCTCTATTTTTCTCAAGTACTTTGAAGCAACAATACGCAACGCATTCGTACGAGAAAACTATGTCCATAAAGTTTCGAAAGTTTGAAAAATTCAAACAATTGAAAATTATTTTATTTGTACCAATGAGTATTTGAAGAGCTGATTCAACTCGATACGACAAACCACTATGTGAATTGGCTCAGTAAAAAAGGATATCACCGAGGACAATAATCTGAGAGATTATCTGATTTCCATTCTCACGTGCGTGAGTACAGGATGGATAGCATTGTTTAGTAAGGAACGAACAAATAAAGCGGTTAAAGGCATCTTTAAGCTGTGCACGAACAGATTGAGCGATAATTGATCGATCACATATCGAATGATAAGATGAAGAATTAGATGGAGGGCTCTGCAAGAATGGAGTGTCAGTTTGAAACTACTTTAAAACTCACGATACACAAGGTGCGATCATTTCTGCAAGTTACTGTCCAATTGACCTAAGAAAATCCTACTACTCTGTAAAAAAAATACATTATTAACAAAATAACTCGCAGTCTCGATACTTTAAAAGTCACATAAAAAATCGGACTGTATAAAATGTTCCGAGAAACAGCGTATAGATTTAAAATATGTAATTATAAAGTCATCTATCTATATTTTCAAACATTCTGTGTAAAAAATACATAATTCGAAGATAATTTTCACATTTCATTAGAAATAAAATTAAAAGTAGAAGAAGAGTAGGTATTGGTCAAAGGATAGGGAATTAATTACATTCGATAAGTCTTATTTGAGTCTTTTTATTCAAAATAGACAGAAATGCAAATATTTCTATTCAAAGTAATTCGTTTATTTTTTTTTTTTTTTTTCTTTAATTCAAAGCGTAATGAGAGAGATGCAATGCGAAGAAGCATTTGATTACAATTTATTCTTGCTCGTACTGGAGTCTAACAATTTCGAGATTCGATCCGGGATGCTTAACGCGTATGTGCTTATAAACGTTGTTGGACTGCTTGCTTTTCATGCCGCAGTAAGGACACTGAAATCTCGGCGGACTGTCACACTCGAACCTGTAATGGCGCAACATATGATGCACGTGACGATAGCTCCTTTGACACTTCGGGCACGCGTATCTAACAGAAAATTTATTACTCCATTTAATTCCAATATTCACTATTAAGAAATTGAAAAATAGAAATTTATTAACAATTCGTAATATATTATAATTAATTATAATATTATTATGAAAGGCGCATAAAACATAAAATTATATAACATAAAAGCAGAAAAAAATTTAATTCTAATTATAACTAACAATTAACTCTAGCAACAAGTTTTACAATTTGTAAATTGTTTTGAGAGTCAATGATCGATAATTATGGAATATTATCGTGAGATCGTGGTGAAAATAAAAAATTATTAAAACTAGTCCGGTAAATAAAAAAAAATAAATTAAGTAATTTAAAAAAGTAATCTTTAATACCATTTATAGTAAATATCGTTGTTTTTATGCAGGAATAAATAAATAAATAAATAAATAAGGCAATGCTTTTTTTCCAACTCACCTCGTATTGCTATTATCCGAATTTCTCGACGAATATTTCCGTCGTCGTCTGTAATTCGGCTGTAATGACGACTGTCCCTGACAAGGAGCTTGATGATGAGATGCATTCGAGGTCAATGACATCGGATCTGAAAGCATAGCGGAAAATCACGGTGAAAAGACAGCGCTCGTATGTCGAAATATACCAGGATAAATCGAAAGGGAAAAACAAAAATCACGAAACACAGAAAGCTCAAGGGATGCATCGATTTCGACAGCTCGGCTTTATTAATCGATTGTGAACGATGTGTTGTTTATATCTATCGAGCATTCGTTACGAAAGCGAACAACGCATATTCTCGCAGATAGATTAGTATAATCAAAATTGGGAACAAAAGTGTGCTTCGCGGTTAAAGAAAGAAATCAAGAAGAAATCATCTTAGTTCGTTATACTTCTTGTGCACGATCAACATTGCCTTCCGGATCTTCATTTACATGTGTAATATGTAAATTTACATTTTCCCACGGAGAGAATCACTTTTTTTAGATGCAGAATGAATCTTTTTAAGAATAATCATTATGTGTTTCTCTCACGCAAACAAAGACAAAATCCCTAAAGACAGATTAGATTTCGTGACATCAAATCTGTCCAATAGAAAATGTCCAACCTTACACATTTTTATAAGCAAATCAGAGCTTATACTTTATTGAGTGAATAGATTCGTTGCAGCATTGATCGCACAAAATTCTGCAATTTTTTGGCACATGTATCATCGCACTTCTTACATCATCAATTATTGTAAAAACATATATAACAATCACCGTTCCTGGCCGTATACGTATTTCGTATGACAACGCAAATTTGTTTGAATTATATTATTTATTGCAGGAAAAGGAACGATATATTAACAAGAAAATACAAAATAAATAACAAAATAAATAATAACTAAATAAATTCGATATTCGCATTTATATGTTTCTAATCATCTCACACTTCTCTCTTCGTTGAATAAATCGTCTCATACAAACAATTATTGTCGCAATTCATCAGAAGCAATTTTTTCTTTTGCTTGTTCGTTGAATTTAAGGATAATTTCGAGATGCGATCGGAACCAACTTTCGTACCGGTTAGTCGGCTGTTCTCATCAGACGATTAGTTCCTTTGCGCGTAATGCTTTATGTTCGTGACGACGTCGATCAGAAAAACGCGCATTCCAAAGTGCAACGCCCTGATGTGCCTGTATATGTTCGACGCCTCTTTCGAGCGCATTTCGCAATAAGGACACTTGAATCTGAGTCGCTTGCCGCAGTCGTGACGCATGTGTCTGTTCAGATTCGTCTTTCTGGTGAAGCCGCTCGGACACTTCGGACAGTAAAATGCCTTGGTTTTCTCCTGCGACGGACAGAAACTCCTGCGACGTGACAGATATTCCCAGTCGACTGGAACAAAAATTCCACAACGTTAATTCAAGATTGAATACGAGCGCGTAACACACACTGGACGATTGACGCATGCAATGAAAGAGCAATGATGAGAGCAATGAAAAGTGATCTAGAATATATTCGGAGAAGGCCGTGGAGAATCTCTTGCGAGTGGAAAACTATCAAAAATGTAGCGCGACATGACAAGTCTGAAACAGAGGAAAGATTAGAAACCTTTCGGCAATGCGTGATATATTCTGCGGAAAAAAGAACGAGGGCAACAAAGAGAAGCAATGATCGACGAGTGATAGAGAAAATTCACTTTAATATCCTGTCCGCCGTATAACAGATGTAGTACAAGAACAATAGTCAACAATGATCGAGAAAATTGCGCTAGAGACGTGGAACTCCTATAACGATGAAACAAAAAAAAAAAAAAACTTCACGACAAACGTCAGATTATTCCCAGGACCGTGCGAATTTTGGGTTCGAAAATCCCCCGAAATTTAATTATATCGCGTCAGGATGCTTGGGGATGCAGTTACTCATATTCAACACGTCGATGGCGAAGACGTCGTGATTCTCATGTAAGCGCTTGACGTGCTTATAAGTGTCCCAGGAATACCGCGACATGTACGTGCAGTAAGGACACTTGTAACGCGGCTCCTTGCCGTTGCAGGCGCTCGTCACATGCCGCTTCAAGTGGGCCTTCTTAAAGTAACTGTTGGGACAGTTCAAGCACTGATACGGCCTGTTGTTCCAGGGATAATAGGAATACCACTCCTGATATCCTGAAACATAATCGGCAGCACCATGCCATGATTCGTCAATGTAAAAGACGCAAGTTGCGAAGAAAACTATCTTCCATACGAAGAAATTATTTTCTTCTTTTACGGGAAATATGATATTTTTTCATAGGTAGAACGTAGGGTGGACTTATTATATATAAACTCGCAGGTATGCCATATAGAGGGATCAAAAACAAATTGCCACAAGAATGATGTTCTATTCAATATTCTTTATCGTGCATCTTATTTAATATAAAAATTAAATTTTGCAAGTTTAGTAATAATAATGTAATAATCAAGTAAGAATATATAATATTTTATATCAAACATATAAATGTTTTGTAGTATGCATGATTAATTAATACTGACAATGATAAAGTTTATCGCAACTATTTAATTAATTATTTTGCTTAGTCGTTTTGTTTGCAGTTTGTACAACAGGAAAGATGATAAAAAATAATAGAAATTAACATACACACATACATATATACATATAAAATTATCGCATTGCATGAAAACATACATAATTAAGTATAAATTGCGTGCTTGAAGTTTCAACTCGTATAAATAGTAAACTATATGTCATTTAATAATTAACTCTTTCGGTACAAAAAGCACAGTTTACACACGGTTCTATGCAACGTTTATACAAACTGAAAAATATTTATATATGTCATACACAAAAATTCGTTGTAAATTTCCATTAATAGAAATCGACTTGTTAATTACCAATTTGTTATCTGTTTCTTACACATCGATATTTATTGTAATTGCAACAATGTGAATCGTCATAATTTATATGCTTCGGCCGTAAAAGGCACACTGTGGGTCCACCGCATTAACTATCGATTATCTTGAACTTTTACGCTATTGAATCGCAAAAAATTAACAAATTAATAGCTGTTAATAATTCTGAAGTAATAACCGGAAGACGCAGATTTGTACGTGTTTCAAATATAGAAATACGTACAGTGGAAAAACAGAATGGCAAAATTTATTTTTTGAAGCCAATGCGATACGAACGAGTTCTTAACCGATTTCTAAGGCTAAAACTTTGAAGTTCTTGTGTTTGTTCCTCACGTGGCAGTAAACGGCCGATGACCTTTTACTACGATACTGGCAATATGGACACCGAAAACGCGGCTCCTGCCCGCACTCGTACGTCAGATGCCTCGTCAGACCTTGTTTCTGAGTGAAGGAGCTGAGACAGTTTGGACACGGAAACTTCTTTTCCTTGATGAAGAGAACATTGCACTGTGCTAGCGGATCGAGATCTAGAAGAAGAAAAGATAACGGAATGATCAACGTCAACGTTTGGAAAACAGGATAGAGCTACATGTTTAGATTGACTCTTCTTCGGAATAATCAATCTTAGTTTAAAACAATCAGTCATAAGTTATCATGAACCATTAATCTGCTTCCGGCTTAAAGCAAACCTTTATAAGTAATATAAGTTGTTTTTAGTTACAAAAATTAAATAAGCTTAAAAACAAAAAAATTATTTTAATTAAAAGTCTTTAAATACAATTACGTCAAACAAATATCCTTTATATTTTTAATACTTGTGGAAACATTAAAGAAACGTTCGATAGAACTGCTCTCAGCAATGTTTATAAATTTCCTTTGCTTGTACTAAATTATATCATTTAGTTACTTTATCAATATTTATAAAATAGTTTATAATATATATGATTTTATCAAATTCTCTTTATATATATACACACACACACATATATATTATAAACTATTTTATAAATATTTTATAAATATACATATATATATATATATATAAGTTACGAAATATATAAATTATTAATTCCAAAATAATTTAAATTATTTGGTTTAATCGCATAAATGCAAGTTTTCTCTCAAATAACAAAAGTTAAATGAAATTAAATGTAAAAGTATGTAAATCTCGAAGACAAATAAATAATAAGTTCCTTTCTCGTTTAGTGTGTGTCTCGGTGTTGACTATTATTAATATCCGTCCACCTGACATAATCATGAAAATCTCCTGAGACCCAGAAAAAAATATGATGCGATGCATGCGAATCGCTGCATAATTAGTATATTGTGAGTTTATGGTAACATTAAAAACTTTATTAAACATCAGTTTTACAATAATAAATCACGAGAAATATTCTTGTCAAGATTTTCAACACTCTCTCTTGACTAACATATAATTAAAAATACAAAAATTAACTGGAATACAGTTAAAACAGTTAAACTTTAATCTTTCTTCATTCTGCTCGTAATTTTTCGATGATTATAATTTTTTAATTTTTAATTGTCTTTTTATAACGAGAGAAGTATTTTTATTCCTTACATTCTTTTATGATTTGCACACGCCCTTAATTTCCAAAAAAGTTCCTGTATATGTCGAAATATGTATGTATATATATTTTTGTTTTATGAAATAAGTATAACTATCGTTAATCTAAATTGTCACGTAACTTAACACACTCGAATAGCTGTATTTTTAAAAAGAATTGTTAAATTATAACCGAATTGTATTTTTCTTCGACACAAAAAAATAGAGGCAAATTATTAAAAATAGTATATTAGTAATTACTCTCACTATTCAAACATGTATGTACATATGTATAAATAATGAAACAATGCTTGAATATCGCGTTCTAAAAAATTGGGTATTTCTTACAAAAAAATCCACGTCAATCTCTAATTTAACTGTTTCCAAAGACGATCTTCTATCATTTTCAAGAATAAAATATTTTTTCGTACTCTTTCGTGTATCTGACAAAAATAATATTCCCCGTTCAATATATTATTCAATTATCTACTTGTGACACGCGCGTTCCATTTTGCATATATCTACGTTATCAAGCACCCTGTATCTTGTCTTTATTAGGAATCGTGATTTTGAAAAGGATTCACTGGAGAGCTTCCGATTGTTGAAAGATGTCGATAACATAGACAGCGTAGTCCTCATGCTTGGCTCGAATGTGCTTCCGTACGTCGGGCTTGACCTTGCACATGTAGTAACAGTAGGGACACTTGAACCTAGGCAGCTGACCGCATTGGTAGCGCAGATGGCTCGTCAGGTTTCTCTTCCACGTGAAGACGCTCTGACAATTTGGATTCGGACACGGAAACTGGCGTGGTTTGCACCTCGGTCTATTAGTCTCAGGATGTCTCGCCCAGCACGCGAATTTTTTGTTATCTGAAAAAGTAACGACTCGTTCGCAATTAAAAACTCCAATAATACTCGTTGATGCGTGCGAAAAAACAGAGTGCATATCGTCCCTTAAACGAGAGAAACATTGTCGTCAAAACTGCGAACGTATAATCTCGACGTTCTGATTGATTAGAATGTGGTCCGCCTCCTTAAATCTTTTTTTTCCTCTTTCCAAGCTAAAATTGCAATTTTTGATTGCGTCTCTTTTATCTGTCTTGTTCGTGTGACACATTTTATTTAATATTCGAAAGCAACTTCGTATTTAAACTAAACGTTTTTACCACACATGCGATTTTCTCACCAGGTTATATTCAAGAGCGAATAAAACGCATTTGTTTTTATTTTGTTTTTATTTATTTATTTAATTTATTCCGATATTTTTTAATATGTACCCCTAAATACAATTTTGACCGAATACTCAAAAAAGCTAATATAATTTCTATACCAAATTTCTATAACAAATTTATTTAAATAAATAATTGGCATTGCGCCGGTGTTCGACAGTATTGCCCGCGAATTTTGATTAAATAAATAGTTATGATAAGTATTAAGTCATTAGTTAAGATTAATTAACAAGTCATGTAGACTCCAAAGTATATCACGTACATAAATCAATGGACAGGCAAGTTTCTTTATTTCGCGAAACGAAAGCAAAACGCGCAGTTATGCTCGCCAATCATGATTGATTAACAATGTGTCTTCGATGACGTAGATCTTCCGATTCTTGTGCTTGCGGATGAGATGCTGTTTGACACTGGCCTTGAACTTGCTTTTGGAATCACAATAAGGACACTTGAAGCGCGGCTGAAGGCCGCTCTCATATCTCAGATGCCTCATCAGGTTGCACTTCCACTTGAAGAAGCGGTCACAGTTCTTCGGGCAAAGAAATATTTTCTCCTTGCCGATGTCGCTGGGAAACAAGCTGCCAAAAGCTTTAAAAGAACCGTTAATATCTGGAAGCAGAACAACAGGCAGGAGATGTCCAGTTAGTCCTGGCGCAAAGTCAAACATCTCTTCAGATTAACATGCCGAAGAAATCAATCGCTTCGTCGAGAGTTATAGTCCAAATAAAGTGCATACGAACAAATAAAACAAGAATGCTGAAAAATGAAGATGTGACAACGTAAAAGTAAAATACTTGATATCTATAGGAATCACACTTAATACATAACAACTGTCCATAAAATTCTACGCAAAGTAAGTTCCTTAGATACCAAATGCAATATTAAGACATTACATTAATAATTAAACATTAGTGAGTTACGTGTTTGAGAACATCATCTCGTATAATCAAGATGAGCATAATGTATATTTAAATTTTGCGAAAGTAATTTATCTTAGAAAAGAATAAATTATTGTCGATTGCCACGCACATCTACAATAAAATAAAGGCGACAACGTCAAAAGGACAATTTTTTTTGGACTAAAGAAAAAAGGATGGAATACCACAAAAACGTGGAAATTAATAACTTCGGCGAATATCAACATGTTAATTTTTATTTCTCTTTTAAAATTAGGAAGATGACTCTAATTTAATTAATAAATTAAATACATTAGATAACTGATTCTTTAATATAATTTAGAAATCATCTATTATACCTATGTAGACATCTTCTAGAAAAAAATCAAGTTTCTTTAAATTTCTTTTTTCTGTTTTAAACCGAAGACAATTTTAAATTTGCATAGATATAAAGAAAAAACGAATAGATTAATAGATAAAAAATAAAATTACTAGACGATTAATAAATAATTAATAATACATCTTAAATCAATAATAACATCGCATACATTTCTTTTCAACTTTATTTAAAAAACCCGTGTTTGACTTTGCGGCATCTTGATCGTTATAGAATTTTAATCGCGATACGACCAGCGTAAGAATAAGTCAGTAAAAGCTTCGATTAGCTTTGTTGTTCGTCCATCTCCATGCCGAGCGTGGAGCAGGAATTTTCGGAGACATCCACGACGTAAACCGCGAAGTCCTTGTGCCTTCTAATGATGTGTTTTTTAACATCAGCTTTGGCTTTGCAGCAATACTCGCAATAAGGACACTTGAAGCGCGGCATAAGACCGCACTCATATCTGAGATGCCTCGTCAGATTCCTCTTCCAGTTGAAAGCGCGGCCGCAATTGTGATTCGGGCAAGGAAATCTGATCTCATTGTCATCGGGGAGCGATCTGCTGAAGGCTTTAAAAGACCCGTTAACGTCTGGAAGCAGAAGAACAAACAGGGGGATGCCCAGTCAGTTCTGGTGCAAAGTCTTGGACCCCACACAGGTTAACATGCAGAAGAAACCCAACCGCTTCGTCCCGAGAATTATTTTCTAAAAATGAAGTGCGTACAAACAAAGAATGCTGAAAAAAAATGTGACAATGTAAAAGTAAAATATCCAATATCTGTAGAGTCACCACACTCAATATATGATAATTGTTCGTGAAATTCTGCACATAAGTATTTTTAGATCCAAAATGCAATACTAGACATTAATAATTAAACATTAGAAAATCACGTTCCGTTAAATCTGAAGAATGTCATCTTGCATAAAATTGCCCAAATGAACAACGTAACATATATTTACCTTGCGACATTTATCTGACAAAAGAATAAATTATTATTCATTTGTCAATTACAATTACATCTACAATATAAAAGCAATAACATTGAAAAGATAACTTTATTGTTTTCATTAAAAAAAGAGGATATTATACAAGAATGTGGGAATTAATGGCTTCATCGAGAATAGATAATAAGTTTTATTTCTCTTTCTAAAATTAGAGATGAGATAATTCCAATTTAATAAATAAATTAAATATATTAGATAATTTATTTTGTAAATACAATTTAGAAATCATTTTATTACATATAAGTATTTTTTTACAAAAAAATCGAATTTCTCTACACATTTTTTTGTTTTAAACCAGAAGCAACTTTAAACTTGCATAGATATAAGAAACTTAATGTAAACGATTGAATAATAATTAATAATAACATCTTAAATCAATAATATGACATCGCATTAACATTTAGTATCCAGTATCAACTTTATTTTTAAAAAAAATCGTGTTAAACTTTGCAATGTCTTGATCGTTGTAGAAGTTTAATCGCGAGACAACATCAGCATTAAATCATGTAAAAACAAGCCTCGATTAGCTTTTGCGTTCGTCCACTTCCCTGCCGTGCACAGAGCAAAAATTCTTGAAGATGTCCAAGATGTCCATAATTAATAATACATCTTAAATCAATAATATAACATCGTATACATTTCTTTTCAACTTTATTTAAAAAACCCGTGTTTGACTTTGCGGCATCTTGATCGTTATAGAATTTTAATCGCGATACGACCAGCTTAAGAATAGGTCAGTAAAAGCTTTGATTAGCTTTGTTGTTCGTCCATCTCCATGCCGAGCGTGGAGCAGGAATTTTCGAAGATATCCACGACGTAAACCGCGAAGTCCTTGTGCCTTCTCATGATGTGTTTTTTCACATCGGCTTTAACTTTGCAGCAATACACGCAATAAGGACATTTGAAGCGCGGTATAAGACCGCACTCATATTTGAGATGCCTCGTCAGACTACTCTTCCAGTTGAAAGTGCGGCCGCAATTGTGATTCGGGCAAAGAAATCTGATCTCATTGTCGTCGGGGAGCGATCTGCTGAAGGCTTTAAAAGACCCGTTAACGTCTGGAAGCAGAAGAACAAACAGGGGATGCCCAGTCAGTTTTGGCGCAAAGTCTTGGGTTCTACACAGGTTAACATGCAGAAGAAACCCAACCGCTTCGTCCCGAGAATTATTTTCTAAAAATGAAGTGCATACAAACTAAGAATGCTGAAAAATAAAGATTGACAATGTAAAAGTAAAATATCCAATATCTGTAGAGTCACCACACTCAATATATGATAATTGTTCGTGAAATTCTGCACATAAGTATTTTTAGATCCAAAATGCAATACTAGACATTAATAATTAAACATTAGAAAATCACGTTTCGTTAAATCTCAAGAATGTCATCTTGCATAAAATTGTCCAAATGAACATCGTAACATATATTTACCTTGCGACAACATTTATCTGACAAAAGAATAAATTATTATTCATTTGTCAATTACAATTACATCTAAAATATAAAAGCAATAACATTGAAAAGATAACTTTATTATTTTTCACTAAAAAAAAGAGAATACGAATAAGAATGTGGGAATTAATGACTATCGAGAATAGATAATAATTTTTATTTCTCTTTCTAAAATTAGAGATAATTCCAATTTAATTAATCAATTAAATATATTAGATAATTCATTTATAAATACAATTTGGAAATAATTCTATTACATAGAAGTATTTTTTTACAAAAAAATTAAATTTCTCTACATTTTTTGTTTTAAACCAGAGACAACTTTAAATTTGCATAGATATAAGAAACTTAATGTAAACGATTAATAAATAATTAATAATAACATCTTAAATCATATATAAAATAAAAATAATAATAGATCAATAATAAAACATCGCATAAACATTTATTATCCATTATCAACTTTATTTTAAAAAATCGTGTTAGACTTTGCAGTGTCTTGATCGTTGTAGAATTTTAAACGCGGGACAACATCAGCATTAAATCATGTAAAAACAAGCCTCGATTAGCTTCTTTGTTCGTCCACTTCCCTGCCGTGCATGGAGCAAGAATTCTTGAAGATGTCCACGACGTAAACCGCCAAGTTCTTGTGCCTCCTTATGATGTGTTTGCTCACATCGGTTTTGACTTTGCAGCAATATTCACAGTAGGGACACTTGAAGCGCGGCATAACACCGCACTCGTATTTAAGATGCCTCGTCAGGTTTCCCTTCCAGTTAAAGGACCTGATGCAATTGAAATTGGGGCAAACGTAGGATCCGCCATACCGCCTTCTGATTTTTGTATTCATGTCCATGTCACATGGTCTTGTCGCGAAGAAATCTGAAAAGAACAAAGACGTTGTGAGCAGAATGATCTGCGATTTATTAGACAAATCGTACATCGCATAGATAGCAAGGCCAAAGAATTAATTTTGATCTCTAAACGTTGTTGCATTACACTGTAAAGATATATATATACATATATATATATATATATATATATATATATATATATATATATATAAAGAAATCCATATATTAAATCTGATTAATTTAATCTGAGATCATCGAGTAATCACATTTTATTTGCATTCTTACATCTTCAATTTATATGTACAACAAATTAATTGTATAAACTTAACTAGAAGAAGTAGAAACTCCTAAAAGAGAATACAATTTTGTCATAAATCGTTCAAAATGAATCGAAAAAAAATCCTTAAAAGTAAATATTTACATTACACAGAAAAATTTAATTGGAAAGAGTGACATCAATGTAATTTAACTAATAAAAAATTTATCTTCCATTTCTTTTCTTCAAAAGATGTATCTTTTGTTCCCTAAAAAGATTGGTCCTTTATTTTTGAGAAATGCAATTTTTAATAATTTCTAGAAACACGCCTCCTCCCTTTTTTAGAATTTCGTAATTAATAACAAAACTTTCATTCACTCATTCTCTTCCCTTCTCTTTCTCTCTTTCTTAGGAAAATATTAATTTAAGGTTTTATTCTTTTTCATGACATACTTTGCTTCTTCTTCACTGACTTTCGAACATTATAGAGTAGCAAAATTGGAAAAAGAAAAGAAAATTTCCTCTATTCGCAATTTACGTTTGTATTTATATTCAGTATAAACACTAGTTTACAGCCAAAAATTATTTTAAACCAGACAAAGTGTTATAGATTTTTTGGTGCTGAAAACGATACCGCAAGTCAAATTTTACCAGCCCGTCAGATTTCCAAAATAATTGAGGTTTAATGTGTAAAAAATAACATATTAAATTATTTCGAAAACCTGACGTGCTGGTGAAAATTGGCTTGCGGCATCGTTTTCAGCATCCAAAAATCTATAAGAAACACCTTGTCTGGATCAAAATAATGAAAAAAATATTTTTTTGTAAACTAGTGTAATTAACTGCTATAAAAATGAACTTTTCTTTTAACGCAACTATAACTTAAAATTGGAAAAAAGACGATAGTCTCATTATTTTTCTAACACAGCAATAGTGATATTTATATAAAATAATTCATAGTTTGTTAGAAAATTATTTCCTCATTGTAATATAATTATTACGAAATATGTACAATGTATTCGACGCCGAACATTGTACATAGTTGTACCGAAAAGTTTCGACAATCTAAAGCGCATTTCAAAAATCGCGGCGCACATCGGAAGTGAATCGGGATCATTCAGAGTTTGTAGTCAGCACGTAGATGCTGCAATCCTTGTGCACTCTTTTGATGTGTCTACTGATGTTAGCCTTCCACTTGCCGCGGTAATTACAATGAGGACATTTGAAGCGCGGCTCCTTGCCGCACTCGTTACGCAGATGCCTCTTCAGGGTGCATTTCCATACGAATATGCTGGGACACTTGGGGCACTGATACTTCTTGTAATCGGCACGATTCTTCCATACCTTTTTGTAGAAACCCGCGGGATAGACATCTGCGAACACAGAGCGATTCCGATCGGTTATTAGACACGTCGAAGCAATCGCGAGCATCGACTTGAATATTGACTCTCATACAATTGCAATACAAATGTACTAATAAGAAAATAATTAAGTTCAGAGTGTTTCATAAATCTAGAACAGTGTATATACAATAAGCTATTTATGCACTCGATATAAAAACGATGATAATAAAAATAATTTATTTTAAAAATGCTTATGTGTGTGTAATAATGTGAATAATGGTGAAATACGACTTTAAAAAAATGTATTGTAATTTAATCATTGCGTAATGTAGCATAGAAGAGATGTCAAGAAAATTATGAATTGTTGTTAGTGTGTCAAAGAAAATTATGAATTATTACTAGCATATATTAGATATATGTCTGTTGACCAATATTAATCTACGTATTTATTTCGCATAATCTATGTAGCATTTGACGCAATATACAAAATCATTATTATTATTTACGCAAGTAATTTTTCGTACAATCTTTTTTACAAAAGCATTATTTATCATATCAACAATATAATATATATTATTATAATATACGCGTTCCATGTTTTAGCTGGCGAAGAAATCGTTTCAGAGTTTCTTGACGCAGCGCTTGATTACGTCGACGATCAGCATCTCGCTCCTCTTACAATTGGCGCGAATGTGATTGTAAATGTCAGCTTGCATCGGTGATTGCAGTACGGTCATTCCAAGCGCGAATTCTGTCTGCACATATACGGAAGATGCTGTGTGAGGCTCCTCTTCTGCTTGAAGTCGCGGTGACAACTTTGGACGATGACAATGGTTTGACAGACCGAAAATCTTGAGCGCGGAGGATACTCGCGAGCTCATGGAATAACAAAAAAAACGGAACGAAATGGCTAGTCAGGCCTGGCCACAGAAACATCACATTCATTATTATTGAATGGCTTTCTAAAAAAAAAAAAAAAAAACACACACAGACTAATTAGGAATTAAAAGTGATAAAAGAATCAAAAATACATAACTCGATTTCTCTCTAATTGCGTTCGTTTTATACTGCTTTTACAACACTATAAATATATATATATATATATATATATATATATATATATATAATGTTAAACGACAAAAATTGTAAAATAATCTCTGCAGAAATACAAAATAAAAATAACGAAAACTATGCTCCAAAGTTGAATAGAGAATGACAGGAGGACGATTTATTACAAGTATAGTACTTACCATTTATAACGTCTTTAATAGACACACACACATGGGTTTATTAAAAACATTTATATAATCCTTATGTATTATAAAGGATTTTATTTAACATTTTGCAAACGATAAGAATTTTTTTCTATCAGTATAACAAAATTATAAAAAAAAAATACTAAGTCTAATCCGATAAACATATATTATCTTCGTAATATTTTGTAGAAAAGTTATCGTAATAACATTAATACAGAAATAATTAAGTTTGACGCGATATATATATATATATATATAGACACTTTAATTGTAATTTAAAAAATTAATCGCTCATTGATATACACATCACAGGATATCAACCATGCGATTAATCGGAAAATTATTAGCGAGCCGTGAATCACACCAAACGTAAAACCTTTGTCAATTTTATAATACAGCGTATTCAGTGGCACTTTTCATTTTTATTCTACATATACATATAATAATAAAATAATGTCATATTTAAAAGAGAGCCATTTTTTCATTATATACTTTATTAATGATAATTATATAATAATAATGGGATAAGAAATAATAACAAAAAATGTGCAAAATTAAAAATTAACAACACATTCTCTTTAATCATCTTCTCTCCAGAAACATACTCGCGCATATACAACTTCACTATACACTATACAAGTCTGTAAAGAAATTAAGCGTAAAGTATTTTTGCAGTCTTCTTCAATCTTTGTAGAAATTTGCTAACATATTATTAATATATTATTAATAGTATATAAAAAATTCCTCGTGTGAAACGATCAATGCAGCTTGTGGGCGCAACGTCTGACAACGTCGAGCGCGTACACCTCTCTCTTCTGGTGATTCCTGCGCACGTGTTTGTAGACATTGCTACGCAATGTGCAGCGACATTGACAATATGGGCACTTGAATCGCGGGTTTTGTCCGCAGACGTACAACAAATGCCTGCTAAGGCTGTTCTTCCTCTTGAACGTGCGATTGCATGTGGGACACGGATGCATCCTCTTAGCGGGGAAGGATTGCAATTCTGTCACCAGAAACATATGGTCACCTGAAAAAGGCGCAAGCAAAGAGCGCGCGATCAGTAATGCGCAAAAATTTCTTTTCGATATTTGTTTTCTACTCAATCTTCCTGTCGCGTGTCTTGACTGTGAGTGAGAAGAAGAAATAATGAATAATGTCTTTAAAGGATAGTAATTAGTAACAAAAATTAATAACACATTCTCTTTAATCATTTTCCAAAACGATTTATTTGCCCACTTGAACCGTGTCTTTTGTCGGCATTTTGTCGGCATTCGTGGCGTATGTGCTTGCTCAGATGATAGCTGTGGGAAAAGAAGTTGATAATTATTAGAACAGGGATATTTCCTCTCGAGAAATTGCTCTTGTAAAATTCGCACTAATTGACGTCTAAAAAAGAAGAAAGAAGAATAAAAAGAAATAAAAAGAATAAAAAGATATCGATCAATCGATCGTTAAGTTCCAATTCAATGGAATTATCGGTGATATGAACGTCGTTTCGATGTTAAAAAAAAACAGGATCATGATTAATGCTCCTTCTGCATTAATAGTAATAAGGAACGATACTGTATTAACATTAACATAAGGATTAGAAAAATAAAATCAAGCAGTGCATTTTCTGTTTCTTCAAAAAAGATACGTATAGTGATACTTTCAGCGATTCTTAAACGTCTTGATTTTATGAGACTTATGATATAATAGTTGTTAATTGATACATTCATCACCTATAAAACATGAAAAGCTTCTTTTACATTTTCATTGTTTTTAGATTGGCAATTCTAATTATATTTGTTCTAATTATATTTGTTCTAACTATATTTGTTAAAACAAAAATTTGTAATGTATATTTTCTTAAATATTCACAATAAAATCTAATAAACAATTTTTAATAAATTCTACAATCTAATACAATCTGTGCAATTTGCAACGTGTTATTTCAATTTGCAATATAAAAATTATAATCTAGCATCATACATGCAAACTCTGATGATACTTTCATGTATCCTCATGATAATTAAACAAAATTATCAAAATTACCAATGAAAAATAGATGTTAGTCATTGTAGCTAGTGAAATTCGCATAGATGAAAGAAAAATAAAAAGCAAGAGCCGATTAAAAGCAGAAAAGAACGAATTTAAATTGAAATTATACCATAAAAAAAGTGACATTAATCGAAAAATCCACCGCTAAAAAAATATTAAATACAAAAATATTACATAGTGAAAATATAAAGAGGAATATGTGATGCAGCATGATAAAGCAAGGAGAAGAAGTGCTCTTTATTTAATATTAATTTATTATATATATATATATATATTATATATATATATATATATATATATATATATTAATTAATTGCACAAACGAAGGAACGCGGTCGGAAATGGGGAGAGGTATGTACTTTATCAATTTCTGCCGATATCGATGCAACGAACGACGGCGCCTTGGTGCCGTTTGCGCACGTGCTTATAGACATCGGAGGTCCATCTCGAGCGAAAATCGCAGATCGGGCATTTGAAACGTGGATTCTGCTGGCACTCGTAACGCAGATGCCTCGTCAGGGAACCGCGGTGAGTAAACGAGCTCCCGCAATTGTTGATACAAAGAAACTTTCGGCGCGCCGTTATTTGGGCGCGATGCTGATGTAAGCGACTGTATTCCGGCGGAATCGAAGGAGGCCAAACGTAGCAAGGATTAATGCCTGCAACAGAAAATTCATTAATTGACAGCACGTCGTTTTGTCAAGAAAGAGATAAAACATTAACTTATACACCTTCACTGTCATCAACACAGAGAGCGGGATAAGAATTCTTTATACGGAGCAATTACTTCGACAAAGGAGTGAAACGAAGTAGTATAACCATACGCTTTCCTTGAGATTTATTCCAAGTTACATCGAATTCACTACACTCTATCACATACAATGATTACAACACAGAAATACGTAGCTTGTTCAAAATTATTTTCTTCATTCCATAGTTCCTCTTCTGCTAATTTATTCGGTATCGTATAACTTCGATGCCGATTTTTTAACGCTACATTCATCGAAAAATATCATAACGATACATAAAATTAAAATATTCTAGCAAATTAACACTTCTTTCTCTAATAATTCTTGAAATATTTATAAGATTTATAAGATTTCTTGCGTAAACAATCGTATAAATAATAGTGCCAAACAAAAGTTTACTATCTGTAAATAAAAAAAATTCCGCGACAAGGAGATAAAAAAAATTTCACGAAGAATACTCGTCAACCAATATACGACGTATGTCGGTGCCTTTGTGCAATTTGCGCATATGTTTATAGACATTGGAGCTCCATCTCGAGCGGAAATCGCAGATCGAGCATCTGAAGCGCGGGTTCTGCTGGCACTCGTAACGCAAATGTCTCGTCAGGGAAGTACGATGGGTAAATGAGCTTCCGCAATTATTGACACAAAGGTACTTTTTGCGTGCAGGTGTTTGAACGCGATGCTGAGGCAAGCCACTATATTCCGGCGGGATCGAAATGGGCCAAATGCAGCAAGGATTAATCCCTGCAACAAAAAACCCATTAATTGATAACGCGCGTCGTTTTGTCAAGATATAGCACTAGCTTATACATCTTCACCGTCAACATCGGGGGTAAGAATTTTTTACTAAGTAATCTTAAACGATTATTCCGACAAAGGAGTCTCTGTAAAATCAAGTAGATAACCATATGCCTTCCTTAAGATTTATTCAAAGTTACATAAAATTCGGTACACGATCAAATATTAAAATAATTACAACGCAAAAATATGTTCGAAGATGTTCTTTACGGTTTCTTTTTTCTGTTAATGCTTAATTTATTCGATATTATATTATATGAATTCGATGCCGAGTTCTTAATAATACATGTAATTCATCTAAATATATCGTATTGCTATGCAACGGAGAAAATAACTTCCCGTCAAAATAATCATCGCTGAGAAAAGATGTCACATTATTTTCGTCTGTTGCAAAATGATCATAATTAACAGTCTTTCCGATTATGTATCGAAATCTGCATTTATAACTACAGCTTTCATTATTATATATCCACGTTTACATTTATAAAGGTATGATGACGTACCGAATAGCGTTTAAAAAATATAATGCAAAATATAAAGAGATACAATGCAAAATATAAAAAAAAGATATCCTAACAAACACAAACTTATTTCTTTAATAATTTGTCAAATATTTAAAAAATTCACATTTCTCGTAAACATTCGCGTGAATGAATGAAATGGCGCCAAACGAAAGTTAACTATCTATAAGCAAATATACCGTGCGCAACAAAGAAATAAAAAAACTTCACGAAAAATTTTCGTCAACTAATATATAACGTATGTTGATCCTTTAATGATGCCATCTGCGCAAGTGTTTATAGAGATTGGAGCACCATGTCGAGGAATAATCGCAGAACGGGCATCTGTAACTCGGTTTCCGTTGGCACGAATTACGCAAATGCCTCTTCAGCTCATAGCGACGTTCAAAGGAACTTCCGCACTTGTTAACACAAATATACTTCTTATGCGACAATAAGCAGCGCCGAGTCAAGTGATTGTTCTTCAACGGGATCGGAGATAGCCGAACGTAGCAAGGACTAACACCTATAACAAAAGATCCATTATTGATAACGCGCGGTTTAATCAATCATTTATCGCCGTTAATCAACGCATGCGCTAATTTATGTATCAGTAGAAAGATTAAAGGTAAGAAAATAAATTACATCCCCCAAACAAAACAATTATGTCCGAGAAAGAATACTCATTAGAACCATAGGACAAGATAGATAATTATATGTTTGAAATTTTTATTCGATTACAAGAAATTCGATTCTACATTGTCAAGTCCAACACGATCATGTTGCAAAAATATGTCTACAATAAAAATTCATTTTATGAGTAAACAATTTCCTACCACCCGAGAAAACATCAAACATAATCTACAAGTCCAGTCTACATGCACCTATGATCAATTACGTCGTCAAGGACTGAAAGTCGTTAAACAATCAGATATATTTTGACAAACGCGAATAATAAAGATTAATTCACATGTCTATAAATTATAGAATGCATGTCTGTGTGTATAACATAAATAATTGAAGCATAAACAATGCAAATAAATATATAACGACACACAGAGATCAGCGAATAGCGTTTATTATTCAGTTGATCGATATCACTGTCGTTTCGACTACATCTCGCAGCTGCCTTGCTCGGGAATGATCTTCCCTCGTCAAATAAAATAAGGTTCATGAAACTCGTAACGTTCGCATCTCAGTTAACTGTCCTGCTTGATACGCATGTCGAGGACGTAGACTCGCTGATCGGGATGTATTCTGCGCACGTGAGACCTCACGTTCGACGAGTGTTTGGTTCGGTAAGAGCAGTAGGGACAGTTGAATCTGGGCAGCTGACCGCACTGGAACTTGAGGTGATTATACAGATTGTTCTTGCGTGTAAACACGTTGCCGCACTTGTGGCAAGGGTAACTCTTGTTCTGGCGCGTACCATCGGGATTGTAGACGCACTGGGCGAATTGCACGTAATATCGTTGCGTGACCGGTCGAGTCTCTAGAAACAGAAAATTTCGTAACATAATTCGGGGCGAAAACTTGAAACGCGGATTAAGACAATATCGCCGCAACATTTTGCGGCGAAGGGAAATGTTTCCATTTCTTCCCAAGTCATCCTTAAGAGAATCCCGGTACAGCTAAAACTTCTTATTGATCGCATTTGTCGCGCAAAGAGGATTAAATACATTTCTATTTATTAACAGAGCTAAATAAGAGAGAAACCTGTTACTAACTGTGCGCTATAAAAAATTGATAAAATAAATAAAAATATAATTTAAGCATCAATTTTTTGTTTGTTTGTAAACAATGAGCGTAATCTGTGATTGTATTATATTATTATGGAAAGGATATAATAAAAGGATATAATGAAGTGGTAATTCAGCGGAATGATATTTATTAGAATATTTCTTAATTATTACTAAATTAAATTCTTACTACAAATAAAACGATATAATTTACATAGTCTTCTTCGATGAATTATCAAAAAAAAAAATTAAACATTAAAAATTAAATCATTTATCCCAACAAAATTGATTAATAATCTATCATCCAATAAACTTTCCAACACGCCCAGAGGAATCATTGTCGGTACAAAATTGTACAAAATTAATATTTTTGAATAATCGAAAAAGCGTAGGAAGAGTTATAAAATAAGATACACAACATATAAGATGTACACAAACATATAAATATGTTCACTTATATTCTCTAAAGTAAAATTATAAATGCTTTAGTCTAACAACGCAGAAGACGCACAGCAGAGTAAGGAAGAATGGAATAACTTGGCGCAATATAAAAGACACAAATAGTGAGTTGATCTCTTTTTAAAATGCACTGTATGTAAGATATACTCTATAGAACGTACGAGAGAGTCATCGCGATTCAGTCAATTCGAATACAGATATGTCAAATAAATGGAGTTCGAACTGGGAAGGATTCAAGAGAACTGCGAAACTTCGGTCTTGCGTATGTCCACCACGTAGACCGGTTTGCCAGAATGTACACGGCGTATGTATTTGCGCATGTTCGACGGATGCCTCATTCTGTAGACGCAATAAGGACAATAAAAACTCGGCGGTTGGCCGCACTCGTTCCTCAAGTGATGCAGCAAATTATGCTTCAAGCTGAACACGCTACTGCAATTGCCGCAAGGAAAGCGCAATCTCACGCGTTGATCGCTCTTGTTTGCGACCGACCGATTGTAACTTTTCTGCCACGTGTGCCTCAGCAGCGACTCGGAAACTGCAAGAAGAAAGCACAAGACATCATAAAGCCCGTAAAAATCATCGCGTCTCGTTCTCACTACATCTCTACACTGACTTTAAACCTGGCTTTAAGGAGAAAGAAAGAAAGAGGGAGAAAAACGCACGAAATAAAAATAATCTCTCTTCGAAATGATTAATTTGTCGCGGCAAACAAATGTATATTAATTGAAATGTTAGATCCAATATTAATTATTATACAGACAGATCGTGTGACCGGCAATTATGCTCGTTTCAATATACTAACGACAATGGATATTCTGGATAAAGGGAGAGGAGAGAGAAAAGAAATTTGCACACGCGAGAGACATCTCGAAGAACTACCGTGGCTCAGTTAAGGATTACCCTTTATTCCGGGAAACGACACATCGCTCGCCGTACTTCACACGAGCGCCGAGCCGCCGTCTTGCTGGCAGCTGAGAATGTCAACGACGAAGACCTCACGATCGGGGTGCTTCCTGCGCACGTGGGCCCGCACGTTTGACGTATACTTCGTCCGGAAGGAACAGTAGGGGCAGTTTAACCGCGGCGACTGACCGCACACGAATTTCAAATGATGATTAAGTCTGTAGCGCAAATTGAAGGATCTGCCGCACTTCGGGCAGAGATACACCTGTCTGCAGACCTGCCGTGGATGCTGGAGATGCTTGCGGATCGATCGCGGATTCGCGCCGTATCTATGTTGCGCGCTCACCGAAGGGTACTTGTCTCCTGAAAAATTCAGACATCCTACCGATTAGTCGCGTTAATCGTTAGCTGTTCGCAAACGCGAATAGACGAAGTCGGTATAGGAAGATAATTCGTTACGAGGATAATTCAGCGAAATGGTATTTATTAGTATATTTCTTAATTATTTCTAAATTAAATTCTTACTACAAATAAAACAATATAATTTGCAGTCTTCTTCGGTGAATTGTGAAAAAAAATTAAACATTAAAAATTAAATCATTTATCCCAACAAAATTGATTTATAATCTATCATCCAATAAACTTTCCAACACGCCCAGAGGAATCATTGTCGATACAAAATTAATATTTTTGAATAATCGAAAAAGCATAGGAAAAGTTATAAAATAAAATACACAATATATAAGATATACACAAACATATAAATATATTCACTTATATTCTCTCTAAAGTAAAATTATAAATGCTATAGTCTAACAACGCAGGAGACACGCAGAATAAGGAAGAATGGAATAACTTGGCGCAATATAAAGGACACAAATAGTGAGTTGATCTCTTTTTAAAATGCACTGTACACTGAGAAAAAAATTTAGTTGAAAATTTTCAAAAAAATATTCTGTTGTAGTAACTGTACATTGTTGTACTGAACTCTCTGTTTTGATGGTTTGAATAAGCTTTGTTTACATGAACAAATTATTTTGTAATATTTTATTTGAAAGTATCGGACTAAATAATTAGTTGGGCAAAACAAACTTTGCCTTTTTCAACCAAATTTTTTTCTCAGTGTATGTAAGATATACTTTATAGAAGTAACGTACGAGAAAGTCATCGCGATTCAGTCAATTCGAATACAGATATGTCAAATAAATGGAGTTCGGACTGGGAAGGATTCAAGAGTACTGCGAAACTTCGGTCTTGCGTATGTCCACCACGTAGACCCGTTTGCCAGGATGTATGCGGCGTACGTGGGCGCGCACGTTCGATGGATGCTTCGTCCTATAGACGCAATAAGGACAATTGAACCTTGGCGGTTGGCCGCACTCTATCCTCCAGTGATACTGCAAATTCTGCTTCATGCTGAACACGCTACTGCAATTGCCGCAAGGAAAGCGCAACCTCACGCGTTGATCGCTCCTGTTCGCGACCGACCGATTGTAACTTTTCTGCCACGTGTGCCTCAGCAGCGACTCGGAAGCTGCAAGAAGAAAGCACAAGACATCACCTATAAAACCCATAAAAATTATCGCGTCGCGTTCTCGCTAAATCTCTACACTGACTTTACACCCGACTATAAAGAGAAAGAAAGAAAGAGAGAGAAAAACGCGCGAAAAAATAATTTCTCTTCGAAATGATTAATTTGTCGCGGCAAAACAAATGTATATTAATTCCGATGTTAGATCTAATATTACATAGACAGATAGGCGTGTGACCGGCAATTATGCTCGTTTCAATATACTAACGACAATGGGTCCTGGATAAAGGGGGAGGAGAGAGAAAAGAGATTCACACACGCGAGAGGCATCTCGAAGAACTACCGTGGCTCAGTTAAGGACGACTCTTTATTCCGGGAAACGACACATCGCTCGCCGTACTTCACGCGAGCGCCGAGCCGCCGTCTTGCTGCCAGCTGAGAATGTCAACGACGTAGACCTCGCAATCGGGATGCTTCCTGCGCACGTGGGCCCGCACGTTTGACGTATGCTTCGTCCGGAAGGAACAGTAGGGGCAGTTGAACCGCGGCGACTGACCGCAAGCAAACTTCAAATGATGCTGAAGATTGTAGCGCCAATTGAAGGACCTGCCGCACTTCGGGCAGAGATACACCTGTCTGCAGACCTGCCGTGGATGCTGGGGATGCTTACGGACCGATCGCGGATTCGCGTCGTATCTATGTTGCGCGCTCACCGAAGGGTACTTGTCTCCTGAAAAATGCAGACATCCTACCGATTAGTCGCGTTAATCGCTAGCTGTTCGCAAACGCGAATAGACAAAGTCGGGATAGGAAGATAATTCGTTAGGAGGATTTATTACATGATAGCGACGCAAAGATATCGCAATGAGTTGCCAACATTTTAATAACTAAGAATGATAATTGAGAATGTGAACGTCGACGACAGATATCTCGACGTACTCGACTACCAATAAAGTGAAGTCGATATAAATCTCTTATTGAACGCAAAATCGCTCACATTTATTATAACATGTAATTAAAAGTACAAAAAGATTAATATAAAACAGTGCAGCAAATATTATAGTTTTTACGAATTATTTACATAAATATAATGTCGAGAAACAGTTTGATTTCGAACAAAGGAATGTTCTTTATAAAATTTTTTTCATATATAAATTATATAATATATATGTATATATATAAATGCGCTATATATGTAACGATCCATTGGGCACAAGAATATTGCTTTTTCAATCAATGAATTAAAATGATGAACCATTCCATCGCAGATATTTATATGCGATGGAATCATTACATGAACGCAGAACAAATAACGAATAATCATGGAGATCTAATTAAGGGTCGTATAAAGCAATTATGCGACTATATTTGAAAATTTGCGCGTCGATACCTGTACACTTATACATTTGATTCATCATTTCCAAAAATAAATTATACATTCATTGCTATTCAATTAGAATTGTCATTTCGTTTGAATTGTTCATGTAAAATTACACAAGTTACGAGATACGTATCTCGTTTCAATAACATCATTAAAACAAGTAAAGAATGTTTCCGACTTTCCCTTTTCGATTTTATACGAATTTTTCGATCAATTCGTTAAAATCTCCTTAGCAAGAATATACTGTGGCATCAACAAAATCTTCGATAGTAGTTTTTATAAACAATTGAAAATCTAAGAAATAGCGTGAATTAAGCTCGTAATCATAAGGCCTCACCGATAAAATCAATAACAAAATTATATTTTTAATTTCGGTGTTTCTTTTAACAGAAGTTTAAATATTAAAAGCTGTTTGTGTTGAAAGTTTTAATTAATCTTTTGCTAAAGAATATCATTTTTAAAAATTCATTGAAGAATTAAAAAAAAAACACAACATATACAGAAGTCATTTCGCTTCATCGATTCCGCGCATTATTTTCAATTCTACTTTGTTCCATTAATCAGAGAACAATGCAGTATAATCGTATAATCACAAATATTCGTAAAAGAGGAAGTAAAAATCTTATCGACCAATTCTACGCGTCTTCTCACAGAGAAGATCAAATCGCTGGTCTTTTCTCAAGGCTGTGCGCGAGAAGATAAAAAAAACAGAAGAGTCCTTCTGTCAAAAGGATAACAAAAAAAGGTCCATGCCGCATTAAACAGCCTTGATTTTATACTACGAGCCTACATCGATGGTGTACACTTTGTTACCGGGATGTTTCCTACGCACGTGCGCACGTGCGTTCGACACGTGCTTAGTGCGATACGTGCAGTAGGGACACTTGAACCTCGGCGACTGACCGCATTCGAATTTCATATGATAGTAAAGATTGTTCTTGTGACTGAAGACACTCGGACATCTAGGACAGGGGAACTTCGGTTTTTCGACGAGGTAGTTGTCGTCGACGGCGGCTTGAAGGTACATCGGACGTTGCATCGCCGCGGTGTCTATGAATTCGAAGGCCACCGAAGACGGAATACAGTCTGAAACAGAGGCGAAAGAGACACCCCGTCAGAAATCGCCAGTTCGCAGTTTAAAACTTACGGAGATCTTGACGCGATTCGAAATTATCAATCTGAACATTTTGAAAGGAAATGTATATCGCGGGAATCGCCGAAGAGACACCGAACCCTGAGATCATAATTTGATCCTGAATTTTGAATGATTCTTCTTGTTGGAAACAATCTTTACTCGATATCAATCAAAAATATAATCTTTTGTATAAATTAAATCTTCACTCATTTATTTATCGCAATCCGTTTGCAAAAGACTCTAGCAATTAACTTAATTCTCTAAGATTACTTGGCACTTTAGATACATTATTAATAAGTAATTTATTATTAATATAAATATAAATGTAAATATATAATAAATCTAACCGTCATTCAAAATTAGATTGTTTAATTAAAAACTGCAAACATTCAATCTCAATTGACTCTATCTATGCAAATAGTGAATAAAGATGAATGTGAATGTAAACATGTACACACGTAAATCTAAATCATATAGAAGGTATGTATCAAAAGGAACATAGATGTTAAAATTAAATGGCGTTTTTATTTGGTACATACATGTTTTGGTCGCGCAATTTGTATAATACAAATGGAAACAGTTCCGCTAAACAAAAAATCATGGGCTGTCTTTAAAAAGCGTATTAAATAACAAATAAAACCTGAAAAAATATATAAACGCCTTAAAAAAATTTTCTCTATAGAATTCGTAATAAACAATATAACTCTGTGAACATATTTAAAGAAAATATATCTTAAATTTAATAATACTGAGCTATATGTATCACAATTATTTAGTTCGTAAACTCGTATACGACAAATACATACATATATATCACATACGCGCGCACATAATAAACACATACAAAATCTAACAATAAGACATATACCTATAGCGGAATTTAAAGTAAATTAAAGGCGTGTAATTAAAGGATTTATGCAAATTTTATGAGATTAATTATCGCTACCATGTTTCTCATAAAATATACTACTTTACAATTATTATATTGTAATATAAAAATTTGCCGAGCAAAAAAAATTAGGAATCTAATTCTAAAGTGGCAATATAATAAGCGCTAAATGATAAGAATACTCTTTAAAACTGAATCACAATCGCAAAAAAAAACGCGATAATCGGAAACATTAAGCGATTGTTTGTATGTTGCTTGTTATCGGCTGCAAAAATATTATTTTCCACTGACAATGAAAACAAATTAATATAACCTGCGCAAAATATAATAATAATATATACAATAAGAACAATATATTAATAATTTTATAATAATAAATAATTGTTTTTTTTAATAGATGTAACCATATAAAAATAAAAGAAATGGCAATATATAATTCTAAACATTTGGTATAGAATAAATTCTTAGGTAATTTTTAATATAGATGAATTATATTCTTACGATGACGGACAATATGAAATAGCGGTATTGTATATTTTATTATATCACATTAACACACACACAACGCGCGCTTGTACAATGTCAGAAAAAAAATACAGTAGTATTCTATACTTATATGATTTTTCAAAGCTTCTTAAAACTTTTCAAAGTTTCCTAAAAATTTCCTAAAAAAGTTTCCTAAAAATTTAGCTAAAAGTTTCCCAAAAAAAGTAGCTAAAAATTTTTCTTACATTTTCCGTAACTAAAGAGAGTAATTGTCGTATAAAGGGAGTGTAACGATTCGCTATATTTCCAAGTAACAAAACATATTTACAATTTTTTTTATAAATCCTTCATAAATTATTGTCCGGAAGTGAGTAATGAATTTCTTGATTAATCATGACTAGTCGCGTAACAAGAAGACACTACTATTGGTCTCAATCTTCCATCAAATCGTCTTTAAATAAATCACTGCAGTTTCTTCAAGTCGTAAACGGGATATGTACAGTCACACTTATCTTCCACACTCGCATTTTCGGGTCGCAATTTTTCGAGCCGATTAAGCGAACTTAAACTATGAGAGGCGAGAACAGTCAATGCTGACAGAAGCTCAGGGCGTCCTGCGTTCCTGAAAAAAAGAGAAACATCCAGGTCCATATATTATAATTCGCATTCGCGCGAAATCTATGGAAATGTTACGGTATTCTTCGTAATCGCGAACAATACCGTATATATATATATATCAAAAACGAAGGAATAAGGACTTCGATCTCTACCGTTCTTCCCAGTTGTGGCGCTTCGGCGAGGGGGATGTTCTTTTGGAGAGCGGAGTCAGCTTCTTTTTCTTCGGTCTTCGCGGTTCGTCGTTCTTCGGAAGGAGAAACGATGTCATCTTTCTTCAACATCTCTGGTCTCAAGAGCGCTCTTGCTGCTGTTGTCTCTTGTTTGCACAGATCGACAAAATACACATTCTGACCGGGATGACAATTACGGACGTGTCGGCGTGTGTTCGAGCTGTGACTACCGCGATAGACGCAGTACGGACACCTAAATCGCGGCTCCTGGCCACACTCGAATTTCTGATGATAGGTCAAACCGCCCTTGCGGCTGAAGGCGCTACTGCAATTCGCGCAGGGAAACTTCTTCGCGCTCGCATTCGTCCTGGTCGTCGCCGACGCCGTCGTTGTTGTTATCGTCATCGTCGACGGATACGACCGGGGAACGTGGTGCCGCGTGACGGCCACACAGTAATTCATCTGAATTCTGCCTGAAATACAAAAAAGACGCGCCGCTCGCGTCAAAGCTCCTCGCGACACGACATGTGAGAATATAGAGGAATATAGAAAGTGGAATATAGAAAAGAGGAAAGATCGACGATTATGATTTGTGCGTGTCAAACCTTCTTCAGTTGCAATTTAGTCGGTTGTAACGGTGATAAGCGAGGGTGTGATCTTCGAAAAATGATGTCGATGATCGGACGGAGACGCATGTTTTTTTTTTTTCTGTTGGAGGAATAATGAGAGTAAGCAACAGTAAATGATACGAGTATTAATTTAGTATTATGCATTCGTGCGATGTTATTCTGAAAAAACAGTAAATGGATGCACCAATATTTATGCAACAAATTCGCAGAAAAAAATATATTAGTAAAATATATTTTAGTAAAATTATACAATAGTATTGAAGAACTAATGACATAAACTATATATATCAAATATTTCAATTCGCATAACGCTTCGTAAGTAATCTTATAGATGCTATATGTTTCGCGTTATGATTTGATAGAGATCGAAATCTTCACCACAGTGGAAGAACTAGATCCTCATGATGACGGTTGAATCTTCCGCGGGCGACATTAGACGCGTTTCACTTTGACCTCGTGGCCAGTGTGCTTTTTGCGCACGTGGGCACGTACGTTGGATGCCTTCTTCGAGAGGTACTTGCAATAAGGGCAGCCGAAGCCCGGTGGCTTCCCGCACTCTAGCTTCAAATGTGAGTAGAGATTGTTCTTCCGGCTGAAGACGCTATTGCATTGCGGACAAGGATACTTGACCGTGCTGTGCGGTACCAAATCTGCAAGAAAACGTTGGGAACTCGTCAGAGTTCGGCAAAGAATCGCGGCGTCCGTCTATCGATAGCGTGATCGCGCATAACGGAATAGAACGGGATAGAAGGATATCGAAAGAACGTCTTCCCTTTCGCAAAGAGTCACAGCCATCGACTACGAGATATTCTTACTGTAATAAGTCGATCACGACTCGATATGCAAAGTTAATTCCAATAGGCCTTCCTGCGACGCGCAATAAATATGTAAAAAAAAAAAATATATCACAAACTCATAATTTATTTACATGACTCTTAAAATCATGCGATATATATGTGAGAGAGAAAGAATACATGCAGAAAGTTAAAGTTTATACAGCTCGTGTTTCGAATGTAAATAGGGTTTCTATTTTTTGTCTATACACTAAACTATCAAATACATTAATTAATGTTTAATTAGAATTCAGGCTTTGACTTCGAATCATTATCGCGCGAGATCGTTCAGGTTTAAACACCATCTGCGTTCAGATCGATCACATAAACCTCGCTGCCAGGGTGAAGTCCGCGAACGTGCGTGCGAACATTTGAGGTCTTCTTCGAGTGGTAGAGGCAATAAGGACATCTGAATCTCGGCTGCTGGCCGCACTCGTACTTTAGATGCCTCTGTAGGTTGTTCTTCCGGTTAAAGACACTATTACAATTCGGGCAGGGAAACTTAATCTCTTGGCGTAGCGCGTACAGCTTGCACGTGTTGGGGAGCAATCGTTCGAAGGAAAAAAAATCGTCTGTAAGCAGAAGAGAGGAATACAAGAGCGCGATTATACTGTTCGTCGATACGCATTCTCCACTTTTAAATAAATGAGAGCGAACACATGAGAGTGGAGAGAGAGAGAGAGAGAGAGAGAGAGAGAGAGAGAGAGAGAGAGAGAGAGAGAGAGAGAGAGAGAGAGAGACAGATCAGATATTAGTGTATTAGAGAAAAGTTACATTTTTACCGATAAACTTAATAAACGGACAATAAAAGTTTACTTTAAACATATATGTACGGGTCGCTTCGCGATAGTTAAAATTGTTATTTCAATGCGAGAAGTTCTTGTCCGCTTATCTTGCGTCTTACATCAATTTGAAAGTACCATTACAATTAATGTCATTAATGAACGGTAACGAACGACGTTTTTTAACGGTACCGGAAAGAACGCGCCTCGCGGACGTTTCACTTGCGCTTCAGATCGATACACCAGACTAACTCGCCGCGGTGCCTACGGCGCACGTGCTTGTAAAGGTTCGAGATGAGTTTCGACCGATGGTTACAATAAGGACACTGGAATCTTGGTGGCTGGCCGCATTCGTAGATCAGATGTTCCCGTAGACCCTTCCGTCTCAAGAACACGCTCGTGCAGTTCGGACAGCGGAAAGCCCGACCGTTCGCGCTTGTCCTCCCGGATCTGAAAACTAAAAGTATAAGCCCTCGTTAAAGGCCTTCGTGATCGCGAGTATCGAGCAAGAGAAACTCGATTCCCAAGCTTCAACAAAACGCCGATAAACGCCTTTACGCTTCGAGAAGGCGTAAAAATAGCGGAAAATCCTTGATAGTCGGATTAGGCTTGCATTGGCGTGGCAGCAAGTTACGACAAACGATAATTCTAAGTAAAAATAATTGGAAGGAACTCAAAGCGTCACGTTAAAGATCAAGGGGAAACAATCTCGAATCACATTTAAAATATTATCATTTGATTCCGCTCGAAAAAGAGCTGGTCAATCAATCGAGGATCGAATCGAGATCGGGATCGCATCGTCAACGCTCAAGCCGACGTAGATAATTGGGACAATTGATGGTATCGAAAGATTATTCGAGGATTTTAGAACTCGGGATAAAAGACTGCGTTTATTATTGTAATGATTGGCGAAGGACACGTCCGTTGTATTGAAAATTGGACGATGAATGTCGGATATCCAGAACGTAAATCATGCAGTCCTTGTGCTTCCTCCGTATATGCTGCTGCACGTTCGATGTCTTCTTCGAGACGAGATCGCAGTATGGGCACTTAAAGCGAGGCGGTTGACCGCATTCGTATTTTAGATGCGTTATTAAGCTGCTTTTCTTGTTGTATACGCTCGCACAATTCGCGCAGGGAAATTGCACGCTTCTGTTAGACATGTTCCGAGAGAGGAGGCCGTTCGCGTCTCCTGTCAACTTGAGGAACGCGTAGAAACCTGCAAATGAAAGTCCAGTGTCAGAAGATCTCATGAGACTCGCATGCGACGTTAAGAGAGTTCTTCCTTCGCTTTACTATTGTTATTACCACCGTATGCAGGATTCAATATTGGCTACTAAATTAGAATAGATAAGTGATAGCATAATTAGGAACTTAATACGAAATTATACGAATAAAAATCAAAATCAAAGAATTAAATTTTAAAAAGACCCAATCGTTAATTTAACTTATTGCATTAAATCGCGTCGTCGTAAATTCGTTGTAGTAATTATTGTCATATCCTGCCTTTCTCTTCGCTGGAGTTTGACTTCTCAATTTCCATGCAATTCATGCTGCCCCTCAACCAACACTACAAAATTCTAATAATAATATAAATAAAACAAACAAACATAAAGCACATTTTTATGTGCATAAACTTCAAATATAGCTAGTATTGGTAGCGTTTCATATATTTACTTTATTCCAGAAATACAATTTATTCGTGTTTATAACTTACACGATTCTCTATGTAATTGCATTGATAACATCAATATTTATATATTTTTGCCTTCTTGCACAGAGATACAATTTATTCCTGTACACTAACGGTATTCATTAATCGATATATGTCATGAACGTAGACCGCGAAACCCTCATGCTTTCGGCGAATATGTTTCTGTATGTTCGATGACTTTTTAGAGATCAGGTCGCAATGAGGACACTTGAATCGGGGTGGTTGGCCACATTCGTATCTCAGATGCGTAATAAGACTTTTCTTCTGTCTGAATACGCTCGGACAATTATCGCAGGGATACCTTATGATACTTGATACAAAGCTCCAATCCCGATGATCGACGTTCGACCATAATAACGAAGACGAGGAATCTTTCATCCCTGAAAAGCACCACATATCAATTAATATCACATATTTTTCACATAATACGGCTAAAACATTTAAATAAAAACACTGAATATAGACTAGTAAAAAAAATTAGTGCAGCTTGAGAAAATTTTTTTCCAATTTTTTAAAATTTACGTCCACTTAATTGCAATTCACCGTTGTACATAAAAAGAAGCAGAATTTTATGAAAGAATTACATTCACAGAAAAACAAAAAAAAACAGGATTTCTTGGAGATTGTATTAGGAAATATTTTAGATTGAATATGCATCTTTAAAAAAGGAACTTTATTTTAAACGTTTCGATAACAAATTTTTAAAGATTTTTATGTTTACGTTAATAAAAACATAAATATTTCTTCACACACATACACGAACGCACGAATAAATACACATACATACATATACTATACACAAGTAATAAAGTAAAAATTCACGATTAGTGGTCTTAACATGTGATTATCGCTTAATAAATACGCACTGCATAATTAATTTAGTAAAATTATTCAATTACAAATTATTAAAAAATATGCATGTAGTGAATAATGTGCTGCCTGTGATATGTTATATATTAATCCTTTCATAAATTAACATAATATGTATAATGTTTTGTCAATAACTCTTTTACCTTTTTATAAAACCAAATATGCAAAAAACTCGTCCACAAAATAATTAAAATAATCACTATGGAAGACGTATATACTATACCTATATATTGCAATCTATCTTTTAAATAAAGTATCGACATCAAAAGCGCAAAAAAATATAATACACTACAGAACGTAATTATTTTATATAGGATTATACATGTATGTATATAAAGAATGCTAATTGTTTAAAAGAACAATGTTCTAAAAGAACTCGTTCTGCGTCTATCATTACTACATATCTAACGTGTATCTTTCTCTTCTTTGGTAAAAAACGTATCTTGTACAAAACAAATAATGTTTAAAATAAGTTATAAAATAAAATTTATTTCTCTTAAATATATACGTATTTCTTGAAACTCGGCGAAACGATAAAATTGACTGTAATCATTACTTGAAGTAAAACTTGTAATCGCTATTAGTAATGACTTGCAATTACTTAAAATTAAGAGCAAATTTATCAACTTGGAGATTAAACTACTCAGGGAACTCGCGAATGTTAAAAATTTCATCCAATCACAATCATACTAAATGGTAATATCTCAAATAAATTGTACAAAATTGTGTATAAACAATTTTATAACATATATACTTCTTTATGATCTTGCCATTATATTTTCTTGGAAACTGCTTCTCTCTCTCTCTCTCTCTCTCTCTCTCTCTCTCTCTCTCTCTCTCTCTCTCTCTCTCTCTCTCTCTCTCTCTCTCTCTCTCTCTCTCTCTCTCTCTCTCTCTCTCTCTCTCTCTCTCTCTCTCTCTCTCTCTCTCTCTTTCTCTCTCGCTATTTCCCAATCATATATTCGTTACAAAAAGCAAATTTTTTGCTTTAAATTTAAAGCTTTCTCGATGATTTTTTCAATCGTGCGAAGAATCTTTGAGCCTTCGCTGTTTCTTCGTCGTCGATCCGCATCTTCAGTAGCGAACTCGCGACAGCTGCTTATAGAGATCGATAATCTGCAGCTTCTTGTCCTTGTGCATCCGTCGTACGTGCACATACATGTTCGACGAAAACTTGGCTTTCTTCGTGCAGTACGGACACTGATAGCGCGGTTCCTTGCCGCATTGAAACTGGCAGTGCGTCTTCATGTCGGACAGCCTGGTGTAGCCGCTGTTGCATCTGGGACAATGGAACTTCTTCCTTGCGATCGAGTTCTGCACGACCACGCTGTCCGGCCAGCGAGACGCGACGATCGGTGCTACAGCTGTTTCCTGACGACGAGTCGAGTCGACGTAGAGGTAAGAATTCTCCTTCGTCTTCTTCATCGCGTCTCGGTTATCAGACCCTCGCGGCTGATAGGCGTCCGCGGTCACGCCGCTTCTAGATATTACCTCGGGATGTGCGTAAGATGGATGATGAATTTGCCCGTAAAGCGGATCTAGAAAAATAATCGAATTTCGGGCTGCAGTTAGCATTGGCGTCGTTAGCGAGATCGCGAGGGTCTAAGTCACGACATCGGATAGAGAAACATTTCCGTCCATGCTCTTCGATTATCTACGCAATCGATCCGCGGAGACAGAACCATCACACATAATATAATACGAATTATATATCATACGTACCACGGATTATAGGTATTAAAGTAAGATGGGTCGCCTATCGTATATTTCTGGAACGCCAACCTGCAGACATCCGGGAACATCAGATATAACGATACATCAAGTACAACATTGACACTTGTATCGTTTATTTATAATACACAATTGAACACATACATCTCATTTTTATTCCTAGTCATTCATTGCGAATCTTTGGCAAATTCTCTCAGTACTCCAAAATTCATCGTGATAATTTTTCGTGCATGATAAGAAATCGAAATGCGAGATATAGGGAAACTCCGGAATATTGCGTTAATCTTGATATTTTTTTCAGGAATAACCTTCGTCGGAGAACACCGCCGACTCTCACTGAAGTGTCGCGGACTGTTTGTTCAGATCTATTATGTATATCGGCAGGTCACCGTGCATGCTGCGCACGTGGGCGTACATGTTCGACGACACCTTCGCCCGTTTGCGACAATATGGGCATTGAAATTTCGGCTCCTGCCCGCACTGGAACCGCACGTGCTTCTTCATGTCGCCCGGATACTTGTATCTGTTACCGCACTTGGGACACTGATATCGCCGTTGTCCGTCTTCTCGTTGCTGCTTCGTCGCGTTCTCGGTATACCAATCGGGACCGTAGATGTTACTGGATTCGCACACGAGCTGAACGTTGGAGTCCCCGAAGCTGTCGTAACTCTGCGACGAGGTCGTAGCGTGAAGGACGAGATGCTGCTCCAACGACATCGCGTTGGGATAGTCGGGCAGATCCTGCTGCTTCTCCTGATACTGAACAATTCCTGAAAAAAAAATTGTCCCCGCGAGGATAAACCTCGATAAACTGAACTTTGCCCACGGACGTTATAAATAGCATAGGAATAATTAATCGCTCGCTATTATCACACTCGCGCATTCAGTATTAAAGGTGTCGATATTTCAGTATAAAAGTGTTCGTTGTATTTTTTTCTCAATACAATATAAAAATAAGAGGCGATGTTAAATAAATAACGCTATAAATGTGCACGAGTATATATATATATATATATATATATATATATATTATATATAATAATTTATATATTTATTATATTAATTATATAAATAATTTTTTATTAGTCGAAAAACAAATATATTATAACATCGATTAGAACTCAATCATAAATTGTTATATAAATTGTTAATCCTGATAAATAACATTTATCCTATTTACTTATTAGAAAACAAACATGATTAGAAAGAATGATAAAGAAGAAATAAATGGATTAAAAGTTTATTAAAAATAATAATATATATAAACTCCACACACACAATATATAAATATTTGTGTCATAAAATTAAATGTCGTATTCGATAAAAACCATCTCGTAAATGCTAATTTAAAATAAACATTTATAAAACTCATCATTACTATAAAATTTATTAACATAGGCAAATAACGCTCGATATAGATATAATAATTCACTAGCGTATCTTGTAACAAGTTTGTGGGTTATTACAAGCACATAACTAAATGAGAAATAGAATAATAAAATAATTTGTAATTTATTATGAATGATTCATTATACATTGTAATTTATCGCAAATGTAATTTGTTAGACATGACATTGTTATTGCATGACGTATAGTTTTCGTACAAATTCTTAAAAAAAAATATATATATATGTATATATTTCCTAAAAATCAGCGTAACGTCACTAAATAATCATCAAAAATTTATCAATAAAGGTTAATCGTATTTCCGTTTATTTTTCACTTATTATCCTAATAATGTTAGGATCTCGGCTACAGCCGAACGCCAGGTGTCTCTTCAGATTTCCGCGTTTTGTGTAAGCCATTTGGCATTGTGGACAATTGTATGTGGGAAACGATATAATAGCCCCTGCGTTTGCTTGCGTCAAGTGATAGCGTATCATATGTTGCTGCAAGAGCTTCCCGGTGGCGACGGTAATTTTGCATCGCCTGCATCTGAATGGACTGATAGCCGGTTTCGCCAAACGTCGTCGATAAATGCCTGAAATGAAGAAAAATGCCGATATTGGTCAACCGTGAAAGGTTGACAAATAACTTACAAGCTCGTGACTTCACGAGCTATGCTGAGTGAATTAGTATAAGGAGCGAAAGGACTACGAAAAGATAAGTAAAAGTTAACGATGTATGTAGAAAGCCTAGTGTCTTATATATTCCTTCACCAACTTAGAGGCGATTTTTCCTTAAAACTTGACAAACGATTATAAGTTGTCGCAAGTCTGAACATTTAATCTTGAAAGTCTTAGACAATTAAAATTAGACATCTACTAATAAGAACCTAAACTTTAAATTAACAGTTTTTGTTGTCTGTTAGTAAAGCTTCATTCGCCAATATCCTTAAGTAAATATCAGTATAATTATAAATATCTTAAAATTATGTATTATTAAATTTTAATAAGAAATCTGCTCCAAACATACATACATACATACATATACACATACGTACACACACATGCATGCATACATACATACATACATACATCTCTATGTTCGACAATACGTTGATATCTGTAAATTATAAATTTCCTTTTGATGCGCGTAAAAGAATTATATATATAAATATATATAGATATATTATAAATAAATAAATAAATATATATATATAATATAGATAAATTATAATATAAAGAAAAAAACTGCCGATAAAATGAAATTTTAGACATGTATTAGATATTAAACAAAATTATCTATTTATTTGAAATCAAAGGAAAAGGAATAAATTTGAAAATTTTATTGATCAGTTTGCATAATAACGAAATGTTATAAGAAAAGATAATGAGCATAATGTTGATTAATTTTATTTGCAATAAAAAAAAATTTATGTAAGATTATACAATCTGACGCACATGAAAAAAAACATCAATATTATCTAAGGTACTTACAATCAGACTGACAACGAATTGCAGCAACTGTCATGGTTAACTTTTTACTATTTTTTGTATATCATAGTCGCATCTATCATATAAGAAGGAAAAAACTGAATTAACCATGACGAATGCAGCAGAATATGAAAATTTAAAAAATAATTTATTAATTTTTAATCGTGAAATACAATGAAGCATATCTGTTTGAAAAGAATTTTTTATTTTCTCTTAACAAAAAAAGATTCAAAACTTTATTTGGTACTTATTGCTGACTCTCTGGTGAAATTAACATCTCGGATGGAAAAAAATAAAATGTTTTTACGCCTATTAAAGTAAACGTGATACAACGTGATAAAACAAATATTAATTTTTAAGAACATTTTTCAAAAAAAATTATACGGCAAGTTTCGCGAAGATAATAGATGAGGCGTTCTTTTACAATGCACGATTTATCGAGCAATAAGTATTCTATAAATAACGTGACGTAAAACGAAAGAAACATTAAAATCGCAAATCGTTTCATTTGATTTAATCTAAAAGTCGATGCTAGAGTCGTCTATGAAAAGTTCATCCGGCGAGTCGTTCTCTTGCTTTATTTTCCTGCTGCGTCGCTTCTTCACGCAATGGTTTTGCTTATGACGTTCCGTTATAAATGTTCCACGCATGCTTGTTCCGCAATCCGGACACGTGACTGTCTGCTGACACTCGTGCCTCTGATGATATCTCAGGCTTTTCGCAAGTGTGTAATTACGACCGCAGTCTACGCATCTGAATTTGCCGGCTTCCTTATTGGCCTTGGAGTCCGGATTCGACAAGCACGTCGTCGTGATGTGCTTGATGAGGTGCTGACGTTTCTCGTATTTAATGCCGCAATGCGGGCATTTCGGCTTCAAGTCGACGACGTCTTTCGAATTCGTCCAAGGCGAAGATTCATTATCACTGGCCTCGGTGGTTTGACTGTCACTTAAAGAGATCACTTCGGGAAACTTAGAACGTCCTCTATCAGTACTCGTACTTGAAGGACCTGGCGGAGTACTCGTTGAAGGACCTGGCGCAGTACTCGTTGAAGGACCTGGCGCAGTACGCGTTGAAGGACCTGGCGCAGTACGCGTTGAAGGACCTGGCGCAGTACGCGTTGAAGGACCTGGCGCAGCACGCGTTGAAGGACCTGGCGCAGAGCTCGTTGAAGGACCTGGCGCAATACTCGTTGAAGGACCTTGCGCAGTACTCGTTGTAGCCTGGTGATTAAGGTTGCTTCCTTTGCTTCTTTTCCTTTTCTTCTTCTCCTGTCCTCTCTCTAAGAATCTTTCTTCCTCTTCCCACGGGCTCTCTTTTTTCACCACTAATATTTCTCCCTCTGTAACATTGTGGCGAATATATACTTTAAAACAAGAGCGATAACAAAGATATATTTAATGTATCGCTCTGACGGGCCACTGAGAATTTTCTTCATTACATACGATAGAAAATTCGTCGTAGCCAGTCGGCGATGTAATTAAACTAAACGAAAGAGAAAACTAAGAAAAATAAAAATAAAAACATGCAAGCCCATTGTAGCCATGAAGAGCAATGAATTATAAAGAAAGGGAGATACCGAGTCGGCATCGAAATGGTTCTTAAAAAGCGCAAAACGATCGCTGTGGAAATATTTTATTACTATACAAGTCCGTGTAGCAGTACGAGCTTTAACGCCACAATTGTAGTCATTTGAATGAACATTCGGTATAAATCGCAAATATAAAAAAAATATCGACTTAAAAAATTTCCGCATCTATTGATAGAAATTAATGACAGTTTCTTTGGACTTTCGATCCATTTGCTTATCAGCAATCTTCATAAAGACCATTGTCGCGAACGAACATCGTTATACTGATTTCGAATAAATAATCTGAAAGCAAAAAAGGCGGATTAGCGAAAGTAATTATCAAGCAAATAAAATCCGAAATGCAGATCCGAAATCCGAATGCAGAGAAGAACGGATCTATAAACGAGGCATTTTTTGAACGAGCAGATCCTTAAACGTCGTACATGTTAAAGTCGTTGAGACGAATCGGACATTTGTTCTGAAATTCAAGCTATTTAATAAGAGGGATCGAAAAAAATCACGACTTTCGCTTTAGAAATATTCAAGTGTAATTTATATACATATTCTCATTGTAATGTATCACAATAATTTTTTGATTTGGTATTAAGTTGCTCTATAAAGATACGCGCCATAGGCCAACGTATATTGCACTTCGATCTATCGGTGGAAATAAAATATCTCAACGGAAACCTACCCTTAAAAAAAAAAACCATTGACGTCCCAAGATATCAAGACGCACTGATCAGGAATTAAAAACTTTTCGAAGAACGTGCAGAGCATTTCAGAACTAATTGTCACTCGTTTCGAAAACTTCGAAGTTTCCTCGCTTAGTCTCTGATATTTGTCATCGAAAAGCAACGTGTTACATTCGAAACGTCCTGTTAAATATCAACAACGAGAAAAGATGAAATTCGTCCTTAGGCCGGAATCGCGTTCAGAATACGCGCGTTAACAAAGCTGGAAGCACGAGGCTTTCTGGCGATGCCTCCGCAGACTGCTGCTGTGCAGGAACGTCTTGCCGCAGACGTTGCACTTCTGCGTACGACCGCACTCGTGCCTGACATGGAAGATGAGATGCGACTGCTTGGAGTAGCAGGCGCCGCACTGCGTACAGGAGAACGGTCTGATCTTCTGCGACTGGTGACAGGTCGACCTGGGGTTCCAGTAGCAGGAGCTCTTCTGATGATTCCTCAGATAGCCCGACTGCGTGAAACCCTTGCCGCAGTACTTGCAACTGTACTTTCTCTTGATGCCTTCGCCGCGCGTCGAATGGTTCGCGGCTAGCTCCAACTCTGCAACACATCGGATCCGTCAGTCGATCGCGTTCTAAATCTTCAAACGAGCAGAACACAAAATTAACGACGGGGGAAAAGCAATGTTCTCGGACGGAATATGTTTATTTGAGGCTCGCCAGTTTACAGAAATATAGTATTTAACTAAATGTTTAATCATTTGCGGTCAGAAATAATTTCGGGTAACGGATCGATGTTCTTTAGACATTTGTTTTCTAAATGGATAATATCAATTAACTGTTATTATACATATAAATCTGAAAAAATTGGTAAGATTAAAAAAAATACAAGATTTATAAATGTAATGATTTCCTGTGTGTTTCCAATGTTTGAGAACTTCGGCCGCAAATGATTAAACTTTCTAACACAAAGCTGCAAAATATATTTCATGCATACAAATAAATTAAACGTATACATTAATCGGTCTGCTGTAAAACGAGTTGGGAAAGTTTAATGTTTGTTATGTGCTTGCAGCACTCGCTTACGATATCTTTGCAGCGAGAAGAAGGAAAATACACGATGCTACTTACTCTCATATTGGTTGTCAAAATTCATCATACAACTCGGTGCAATGTGCACAGCATATTCGTGGCGGAATCAGTGTTGCATTTCAAAAAATAAGAAGATTCAATAACAATGTCGTTTTAATTCATTACACGTTACAAACATGGAATACAATATAATGCAATATTTTGAAAAATCAAATTAATATCATTTCCAAAAATAAATAGGTTGTTATAAATAGGTAAATTAATGTAAATAGACTGATATTGTACAAATTTATTTTGTATGGCAATGAAGAGTCTCAAAAAATATACGCGCTCTCGACAATTAATATTTGTTATAGATATGAATGTGATATGAATATGATATGTTACTTATGTTACTTGTTACTTGTGAATAGGTATTTAATGTATGGAAACGGAAGTCATTGTAACCCCGTCGTCAATAAAAGCAACTAACTATTTGTTATAGATATAAACGCGTAGAATACTAAAAATTACGATATACGTATCAAACAAATTCGCGACAACTAAATTAAGTATTTTTAACTCCAGAAGAGAAACTAATAAAAAACACTGAAACGAGCATAGTAAGAATGCATAGATAATATTAATACGCAAAGTTGCATCTATCGCTATCTTTATATAGATATTTATACATCATGTACACACACATACACACGACACTTGCATATAAAATAAATAATTAACTTTGCATATAAATAAATAATTATTTTTGCATCTTCATGATATATTTTAAAGATATAAACATAAAGTAGATGTTATATATATGAGCATTCTTCTTGAATTACATAATATAGATTTATATCATAATTAGAGCGATAAACAAAAATATCACAAAAAGAATTTAAAAAAAGAAAAAAATTTGAGTTATATGAATATATATCATAATTGAGGATAAACGCATAAAAAAAACTTTTATAGATAAGACAATTACTGCGTTGTATTATAAAACAAAACATAAAAAGACTAAAAAATTTCGCAATGTTTTCCTTTTTTTTATATCTCTTCTTCTCTTCTATAAATCTCTGTAAATAGTATTTAACGTCTTCATTTTCGATTAGAATATTATCGGAAACAAAATGCATCCAAATACCATTAAAGCTGCATAATAATTAGTAATTTTGTAACATTTTATTATCTTAACATATTCAGGATACATATCTGTTAATTAATATAAAAGTATCATTCTTGGAAACCGTAACACAATAAAAAAATATTAAAAATAAAAATATTAATATAATCTAAAACTTATTAATAACTGTTAAAGAGAAAAACACAATTTTGTTTAGGAAAATTTATTTATTGAAAAAACTATAGCGAAAATTTCCCCAAAGATATCCCAAATGAAAAAAGACCTATGTTGCACAGACATAACTTATTAATAATATAATTTTATAGTAAAAGAGAAATTTTAAAAATATGGCAAACCAATTGTTGCAAATATTAATACACGTGTAATATTTATTGCAACTCAAAAAACCAATTTTGCATGATAAGTCTCGAAACAAAATATGTATCACGAAATTAGTATAAAAATTGCATCCTTTATGTTAATTCCTAATTTCCATTCTAGGCCATTTTTAATATTTTATACCAAGATTCGAATCGATCGCAAAACAATTCAATGGTGTCTTCGCAAGCAGTCGATCGCTTTTGTCGAGATGTAAATATGACAGTCATCTGAAATGAAAGGACAGCACAGATTAACGGAATGTTCATATATTATTATTACGGATAAAAATATTACGAGAGATATAAAGATCGACAACAAAGGAATAAAATTTAAAAATCTTCAGAATAATAATATTCAGAATATATTTGATCCTTTTATTCTTACACATTACTATAATGCTTCTCAGTTTGAAAAAAAAAAACTGCACAAGATGACTGGTAAATTGCAAATATAAACTTATTGATAATTATAAAATAATATTTTCGCATAATATTTTTCAATATATACTACCACTTACCAAATATTGTATAATCAAGAGTCAAAATATGCTTTGTGAACTTTGAATGTGTATGGAATCATTTTCTGGAGCATCGTACACGCAACTGACAGGAAATAAAATAAAGGGAAATATGGTTTGAGATACGTAATATTTATTTTTGTGAGAAAAATCGACGTAGAGCACTCATAAAAAATATACGCAATATGATAATATCGAACACATTTGATATGTCTTCTCTCTTTTCTTTCCTTCTGTGAGCGGGTATATATATATATATATATATATATATATATATATATATATATTTAGTATCAATAATTAAAATAACGTTTGTATAAAAGAGTCTTGTCATAATAATACCAATAGTAAAAGTCTTACAATCTTAAAACAGTCTTGACAATAGCATGTATTTTCTGTATTATTAAGCATGTATTATTAACCTTAACAAATTATAAGACATATAAAAAGAGTATAAAAAAGTTATCAAATACGTAATTCATATAATTAAGTTCATATTTTATATATATATATCTAATTATATATATATATATATATATATATATATAATATATATATAAAATTAATTATACTATAATTATATAAATATATTTAATTTATATAATTCAATAATATTATTTACGAGATTAATAATTCAAAATACAATATTTTTTCCTCTCAAAACTGTTACCGCTATCATTTTCAGTTCATTAAAAAAAGTTTATTTAAAAGTGAGATAAATATTAAACAGAACAGAACATATCTCCTTATATCTAATAAACAATCAAGAAAATTTAAATTCCGCTTTGAAATTTCGTTTCAGATTAACATGAAAAATATTTACAATTTAATTGAGTTACATAAATTTATTTGTCAAATTATCTCGTGTATGTGCGCTCTCTCTCATACTATCTCTTTTCACTAAAATTGCGCCTCCTACTTTCTTTACGAATAATATAGATTATCGAAAATCGAGTAAAAAATTGTGTGTTTAGTTACAGTCTTGTTTGATTATCAGAAAGAGATCCTTGCCCTTATGTTTGCGTCTAATGTGCGTATAAATGTTGCGCGCGTGTTTGCTCCTCATGTCGCAATGCGGGCATTGAAATTTCGGCTCGCGATCGCACGCCGTACGCAGATGCGTGTTTAGGGTGCGCTTGTTCTTGTAGCCCTGCGAGCACTTCGGGCATACATAGTTCCTAGATTCTAGTCTGTTCATGTTGCGCCGCTTTTCAATCGGGAAAGACGGATCCATGAAGCAGCCCCTAGTCAGGTGGCGTTTCAGATGACCCGTCGTCGAATATGGACAATTGCAGAAACGGCAACGATACTCGCTGATATGTTTGCTGCCGAACGGCGATACTGCAACAGACAACGACGAGGATTGAACGAGAGAGTAACATGGCAACTCGAGATATTCATCGAAATCTAACTACTGAACTCGCAGAAGGAGGATAGGCATAGAGGATGACAGAACACCCCTTGATCCGCATGCTCGAAATCCCTGAAAGTCGGCCACTTTTATACTGATTAGTATAATTGAATAATTTTCGCCCTTCAAACTTTGAGAGAAGTTGCACACAACTTGAGCAATTAATTCTCCTGTATTAGAATATTTGTCTAGTAGAAAAACATTCTTAGAATTCTTTGATATCCTTAGAATTCTGTAATAAGCTGTATTTAAATGGTTTATAATAAATGAATTTAATAATTAATCAAATATGACAGAAAATAAATCAATGGTAAATCGAGTATTCCTCAACTTTTCTCTTTTTCAATGAAATATTTTTAGCACATATAGTTATGTTTTGCGTAATAGTATTAATTATTAATAATGTAATCATCATTAGTGTTAATTTCCAAAGATCTTTTAACAAAGATTCTTTATAAAATAAAAAATATACTAATCAAATAATTAATATATATATAAAAATACTAAATTTTATTCATACGGATACATATATATTATTGAAAAAAAAGAATAATTCTCAATAGTAACTTTCAAGATTAAATAAGATCACCAAAGTAAAAATTTTCAGCATTTCCAATATTTTCATTTCTAACTAGTCAACTCTAGTTCGATATTCTACAAATTTTTAACAAGTTTTAATGAGTACTAATGTCATAGCGAAACTATAGCTTCCGTCATACTAAATAATAAAAATATAACTATTCTACGAGAAACGGATGCACCGGAGGCACTTCGCGCGATTTCGCGCGGCGGAGAATTTAATTGAGCGCTCAATTCTCCGCCTCGAGATCAATCGCGAAAATCTTTTGGCCAAGGTGCTTATGCCTGATGTGCGTGTACATGTTACAGCGATGTTTCGTCCGATAACGACAATACGGACACTGAAATCTAGGACTTTTGCCGCACTCGTATTTAAAGTGCCGCAACAGAGCGGCTCTCTGTTTGTAGCTCTTGCCGCAGTTCTTGCAGACGTGCTGCGGAAGCTGCTGCTGCTGCTGCGGCCGCCGTTGTTGCTGTTGCTGCTCAGATGATGTCTTCTTCCAGTCGAGTGACTGGTGAAAGACCAGGGTCTCGCGTAGCGTCGAGTATTCATTCCAGTATGCTGCAAGCAATTCCGAAACAAAACAATATGTAAATTTTACGATCTGCGAGCAACGCCGCATGTCTCGCGATTTGCCTGCGCGAATGACCGAACATGCAAAGTTTCTCTCTCTTTTTCTCTATTTTTTTACACCATATTCCAGCGGATGGACATGCTATAACTATCCCATAACTAAATCCCAGGACCTATATAATATTAAAAAACAGGGGTAAAACAATGATTAAGTCAGTTAAGTTAAATGACGGGTGAGTTTTATCGCAACTTATTTTTAGCACATATAGTTGTTTTCTGTAATAGTATTAATTATTAATAATGAAATCATCATTAGTGTTAATTTCCAAAGATCTTTTAACAAAGATTCTTTATAAAGTAAAAAATATACTACTCAAATAATTAATAAAAATACTAAATTTTATTCATACGGATACATACATATATTATTGAGAAAAAGAAAAATTCTCAATAGTTACTTTCAAGATTAAATAAGATCATCAAAGTAGAATTTTTCAACATTTCCAATATTTTCTAACTAGTCAACTCTAGTTCAATACAACCAATTACACATGTGAAATCTTGAACTCATTTTTGGTCACGAAAGAATCGATAGTCTTCTCGAAGGCCGTTACGGAAGTTTTGCGCAAGTGTATTGACATTTAAATTGCTGCCCCTAAATCGATATTCTACAAACGGTTTCAATGAGTACTAATGTCATAGCAAAACTATCGCTTCCGTAACTAAATAATAAAAATATAACTATTCTAACAGAAACGCGGACGCATCGGAGGCACTTCGCGCGATTTCGCGCGGCGGAGAATTTAATTGAGCACTCAATTCCCCGCCTCGAGATCAATCGCGAAAATCTTGAGGCCCAAATGCTTATTTTTGATGTGCGAATACATGTTATAGCGTTGTTTCGTCCGAAAATGACAATATGGACACTGAAATCTAGGATTTTTGCCGCACTCGTATTTAAAGTGCCGAACCAAATTATTCCTCTGCTTGTAGCTCTTGCCGCAGTTCTTGCAGACGTGACCCTGCTGCGGAAACTGCTGCTGCTGCTGCTTAGATGACGTCTTCTTCCAGTCGAGTGACTGGTGAAAGGCCAGGGTCTCGCGTAGCGTCGAGTATTCATTCCAGTATGCTGCAAACAATTCCGAAACGAAACTATGTGTAAATTTTACGATCTGCGAGCAACGCCGCATGTCTCGCGATTTGCCTGCGCGAAAGCCCGAACATACAAAGTTTCTCTCTCTTTTTCTCTAATTTTTTACACCATCTTCCAGCGGATGGACATGCTATAACTATCCCATAACTAAATCCCAGGATCTATATAATATTAAAAAACAGGGGAAAACAATGATTAAGTCAGTTAAGTTAAATGACGGCTGAGTTTTATCGCAACTTATTTTTAGCACATATAGTTGTTTTCTGTAAAAGTATTAATTATTAATAATGTAATCATCATTAGTGTTAATTTCCAAAGATCTTTTAACAAAGATTCTTTATAAAGTAAAAAATATACTACTCTAATAATTAATAAAAATACTAAATTTTATTCATACAGATACATATATGTATATTATTGAGAAAAAGAAAAATCCTCAATAGTTACTTTCAAAATTAAATAAGATCACCAAACTAGAATTTTTCAGCATTTCCAATATTTTCATTTCTAACTAGTCAACTAGTCAACTAGTTAAATACAACAAATTACACATCTGAAACCTTAAACTAATTTTTGGTTACGAAAGAATCGATAGTCTTCTCGAAGGCCGTTACGGAAGTTTTGCGCAAGTATATTGACTTTTAAATTGCTGCCCCTAAATCGATATTCTACAAACGGTTTTAATGAGTACTAATGTCATAGCGAAACTATGCTATGTTCTGTCATACTAAATTATAAAAGTATAACTTCTACGAGAAACGGATGCACCGGAGGCACTTCGCGCGATTTCGCGTGGCGGAGAACTTAATTGAGCGCTCAATTCTCCGCCTCGAGATCAATCGCGAAAATCTTGAGGCCCAAGTGCTTATGCTTGATGTGCGAGTACATGTTAGAGCGTTGTTTCGTCCGATAACGACAATATGGACACTGAAATCTAGGACTTTTGCCGCACTCGTATTTAAAGTGCCGCCACAGAGCATTCCTCTGCTTGTAGCTCTTGCCGCAGTTCTTGCAGACGTGACCCTGCTGCGGAAACTGCTGCTGCTGCTGCTGCTGCGGCCGCTGTTGTTGCTGCTCAGATGATGTCTTCTTCCAGTCGAGTGACTGATGAAAGGCCAGGGTCTCGCGTAGCGTCGAGTACTCATTCCAGTATGCTGCAAGCAATTCCGAAACGAAACAAACATGTAAATTTTACGATCTGCGAGCAATGCGTGTCTCACGATTTGCCTGCGCGAATGCCCGAACATGCAAGGTTTCTCTCTTTTTCTCTCTCTCTTTTTCTCTAATTTTTTACGCCATCTTCCAGCGGATGGACATGCTAAACTATAACTATCCCATAACTAAATTCCAGGATCTATATAATATTAAAAAACAGGGGAAAAACAATGATTAAGTCAGTTAAATTAAATGACGGATGAGTTTTATAGCAACTTAAGATAGAAAGCTTGATCTTTTAAATCTGTAAATTTAAGAATCTTCGGAGATGTTGCGTCGCATAAAATCTCTTCAGTGAAGAATCACTGCAAACTTTTTTTTAGAATCTTTAAATTCTAAAAAAAAATTAAAATTGAAGCATTATGGTGATGTTTTGAGAAAATATTATTATTTGTGACTTTTATTATTTCAACGCTATTAGATCCGAGACTTATGCAAATGCAATCCTCTTGCTTATAGAACGATTTATCTTCGAGGGACGAATTTCGTAATAAATTAGATCGAAGAATATGTTTGTATATATAAAGGAAGGGAGAGGGAATTAAGGATATATATATATATATGTAGATAAGCATATCTTAGTTGATATTATTGGACAAGTTGCAAATATTATTTCATACGATTAACTAACAGCAAGCTGATAAATGGCTATTTGCTTCAGACGAGAATATTTAATCACGTCAAAAGCACTAAGTACAACAATGCGAAATTAGTTTGTGTAATGCATCGCGTATATTATATTATATTATTAATTTATTAAAATATCGAAATACACAAGATAAAACAATTATCCAACGATTTGTATAGCTGCGTATTAATAATATATATTTCATTCATTTTATTAAAAATATATATCATCTTTGTTCATATCCTAAATATCCGTTTCTCTCAAAGAAACATCCAAAATACTATTTTTTAATAATTAACTTTTTCTTGACACTTAATAGATAATAATAATTCTAGTCTCATCAAACAATATAATTTCGATATATTCGATCAATTCGCCGGTATAATTTCAATATATATTTCGTGAATATACATCTGAATAAAATAAAACTAAACTTACATCACTAAATCACTTGTAACAAAAATTTATAATGTGCAACATACATATACATATATATATATATATATATATGTTTTAATAATACAAATAAATGAGGTAATAAACATGTTTGATGTTTAATACGATAACGCAATAAAATAAACGAACAGTACAATTAATTTCTTAAAAACTTAACAAACAAAACATAATATTTTTTAGAAATGATCACAGATAGAAGATCCCAGAATTTTCGCAGCCTTGCCTGCTTATAAGAAGTTTATGTGATGCAAACTTCGTCTATCACGATAAATGTTCAAATCGACAAGTCGTCAAAATTATAAACGAGATCGAGAACAATCATCGAAACGCGTATCAGGAACATTTGTGCATCTTGGCCACATGATCAGCGAGAATGTCAGGCCTGGAGTAAATGATTTTTCGCAATGCGGACAGGCGCACTTTAACTTGATCGGTCTGCAGATGCACTTGACATGCTTACTTAGGTTCGAATTTTTCTTGTACCGCTTACTGCACCCCGTGCATTAATACTCGCCAATTCTGATAAAAGCATCTGTAAGGAAACACAAAACGAGGTGACATCAGTCCACGCGAGGATCGGTTCAGCACTATGGATGTATTCTAAAAATTGAAACATGAATCGGAAAAGAGATGCGCGAGGGATAGTATCTCTTAATTTTTTCTCAAAAGGAAATCAACACATATCAAAGACGCCTCTCTTTCGAATAAGACTTTATGGAGCAACTTGTTAAATAGAGAGATCTTTTTTTAATGGGTTCGTGATAAAAAAATAGAGAAGAGTTCGTAATAAAATCTCTCTATGCAACTAAAAAAAATTTTATCGGAACAATAAAACTTGATTATTACGCCGTGTGTTTAATTTTTATTTTAATAAATCACATGTTGTGAATGCCTATACATAATACATCCATGATTGGGCTGCAACCGTTCCCACAGCAATCGCATAATTAGACGAAATAAAAACGAGAAATTGCTATAACATAACTGAAAAATGTAATATTAAAACGACATAATTGTTTTTGCGATATCAAAAATGTAAAGCTTGATATAGATTCCATACATTTTAAAGTTAGCTAAAATTACTTGACTAAATCTCATCTTAACTAAACTAAGAGTATATTAATCCGATTCTTATTATAATTTATGTAATTATTGCTATCTTGTAAATATTCACAATTTAAAAAATACTTCAATTTACAAGAATAAAATTTAATTAGTTTAAAAACAAAAAAATTTGCTATATTATAAATTTTTGATTATTGCAATATTCTATAATCTGTAGATTATTTACACGTGTAAAAAGTTTAATAAAAAAATTAATAAGAAATTGCTATACACAGATATATATATAAAGGCAAAACAAAAAATAATATAATTAAACCGAGAGGAATATAAAACTCTAGAAAAACGAATGCAAAATGATTAAGAAGTGAAGAACCCATTTAATGCTATTTTTTTATTGAAATGCCATAAAAATTTATAAAGTCCGATAAGTAACAATGTGTGTATTTAACATTCATCAATAACAATAATATACCCACATCAATATCTTGTAGGATATAACAACTCTATATATATATTCTCTTATATATATATATTATATATATACATAAACTCATAAATAATATTTGCGCATGTTTTATAGCCTCAAATGTAGCATATGTCACAAGAGCTGCTATATATACATAATTTCATCTTTTTTTATACATAATCGACACATTTCTGCAAGCAGATAAAATAATAAAATAATAATAGAATTTCCTCTTTTTGACAGAAGGCTCTCATAAAACATTTCCTTCTGCGACATCAATTTAAAATATATACATATCCTATTTTAAAATAATTATTTTATCATATATAATTATTCATTCATTTAAATCTACTTAATTGCACAAAAGGACCAAAGAAATTGTACCATTTTAATACGCGTGCGCGGTATATTAGAATTTTATATATTTTTTATAATTATTGCATTAAGTATAATATCTGGGTAACTGAAATTTTTATTACTTTCACGGAGTGAGCAGTCTTATTCGGATGCGAGATGCATTAAGATGAGCAATTTGTTATTAATAAAATTAATAGTAGAGCAGAAGAGATTTTGTTTACATAGGTAAAAAAAAATACATTCCAACGTCCAAGTGATATTCGTCTGAAAAAGCTCATAAAGTTCCGCACACTAATAACGCTTGTCCTATTAATTTAAAGATTTGTACTTTTCATACACTGAAAAATTTTTAGTTTTTGGTTTAGCGGTTTAATAGCAGTTTTCCTTCGAAGATGTAAAATAAATATATCCAATTTCAAAAGATTCAGCAAGAGTAGGAATAAATGTGACTCGTTTCTATATTATTTGTATATAGTTTTATCACTCCGACACATACCAATATATTAATTTATTCGTATGTACATGTCAATATTTTATATCGTGTATCTTTTTGTATATAACTTATATAAAATAACTTAAACATATATTGCACTAGAAAAATAGGAATATTAGTCATTTGGCATTCGTGGTCAAGCTATTTGGCAGTTTACCCCAACAGACGTACAAATATGCATGTAGCAGATGCACATGACAATCATTAATCAATTTCGTCTAATTTTGAATCCTATCCAAAAAAAGAAAAACAATAAAACTCTTTATTATTTAAAGAGAGGAAATATTTACTTAAGCACATTTCTAATTAAATAAACAATATGCTGGAGCGTAATACTAAAACATCTATTAATCTTGTAATTAATTCAATAAAAACTTTTCTGAAACAAAAACTTTTCTGATGATCATATTTGTTATCCGAAAATTCAAGAAAACAAAAACGGAAATATATTTATTAGACTGTAACCTGTAACAAACTCTTAAATATGACCAAAAAATTTTGCAAATATATTTAAATAGAGAGATATTTAAACAGAGAACGTAACATCTCTAAGTGAGAACAGTTGCATGAGAAGACTTATGCTTCGAGATTTAAAATCAGTCGTTAAAAACTTGTTCTAAGAATCCTCTACAAACCGAAAAAAAAATAATTAATAATTGATATAATTTCACACAATAACTAATTCTACTGACAAATTCAAAATAAAAATTCCCTTTGGTACTTCTTTGGACACAAAACTCGAAACAAAGAATACGATTAAAATACAAACTCTATGTTAAACAACAAAAATAATGTCTAACGTAGACCCTAAATTGCCGCATCTGCAACCTGTAGAGAAAAAACCCATTCAAAAAAAAATATTGCATTGCCAAGATCGAAATTAACTCGATCTCTTTAAAAATAAATTAAAAACTTGTTCGGACAAATCATGTTAAACAATAGTTTACATAAAAATAATCTAGAACAAAATTCATAAACTTTTTAAATTTACGCAGAACTATGATTTTTTTTATATCTCAACGTTAGACATCTTTTTGTTATGTTATAAAAATATAAAACTTCTCTCTCAGTGTATGTTGCGAAGATATTTCCTTCAAATTTTACGGCAGCCGCGATTACTGTCGCAGTAATTTAAACGTCCTCGGAAAGGATTCCTGATCCGTCGCCAGAAAATGATCGGCGAACGTGTTCTCTCTACGCGCTGGCGAAAATGAGGTGCAGCCGCGGTTATTTGGCGACCGCGCCTCCGTGGATGTTGAGGATGTGCTGCTTGAGATGATCCGGTCGGCAGAAGTACTTGCCGCAGAGGGTGCAGGTGAAGGTGTAGCGGGATCCTAAGCGGCCACACTCGTATCTGGAGTGTCGCGTGAGAGATGACCGCGACCTGTACCCGCGTCCGCACATTACGCACCGATATCGCAGCTCGCCGCCATCGCCAGTCGAAACGAACTCCGTCGCGAGGCTGGCTGCAAGCATACAGGGAGGCCTGTTTACATCATACGCCGGTTCCTGCCGAACGTACACGAGACGAGCCCCATCCGCGAGATCTCTCTCGAGTATCTCTCCCTTATCGGCAAGCCGCAAAACACACACTTCGGTCGAAACACCGCGGCTTGGCCCGCGCCTTTCTTTCTTTTTTTTTTTTCCGATCGCTCGACGAAGAAAAAGCTCGAATCAAGCGTACAGACGATATTGAATTAAGCTCGCTCCAAAGAAAGACTGTGCAAAAAGTTCCGCGATAGAGATTGATCCCGGTCGCGTTTAATCCTTCGAGTTTGTAGAGGTATTTAGTTGAATTATTGGAAAATTTAATATCAGAGAGTGTATAATAAAAATTTGATTTCAAGACATTTATTACGATCCTAAAGTGCTTTAAAAATAACAGTACAATGCATCTCTATATTTATTGTACTACGAATTTTGCAAAACATATGAGAGTAATTAAAAAAAATAGGTGAAAACTTTTTACGGTAATATTATAAAGACAGTGAAGATAATAATTTTACTAATGTCTATTACACTTGTGCTACTATTTGAGATATATTTCGTTTATGAAAATAAATAATAGCATATCTTTGTGCACAGTCTTCGTTATTTTGAGCTGTTGTTATTTACATGCTGCACCAAAATGAGCTTCTTTATTAGTACATCCATTTTTACACCCGTGATGTAATTAATTCAACCCAACGTAAAATTAATGCCTCCTTGTATAGTTTCACCCAACACAAATCAACGAATAAACATAATATGTATTTGATCGAAGTTATGCGTCAATAATTCGAACGAGGATGAACTTCCCTTCGAAATGAGGCGCCCGGGATATATTTCCTTTATTTGTCGCATTAAACGCGACACTTATTCATTATGTTGACAATCACGAAGCTCACGTTCGATTGGATGATAAGACTTCGGCATGCAATACACATCAGCCAACAGTTATCGCTGATCCTCTGCTTGTTCCTTTGTTAATAAAATATTGATAAAATGAATTATATACAACACAATGCCAAGTGGATCATGTACCAAATGCTATATCCGTGATTAAAAAGAATCCAAGTCATTTTATTGATATGAAAAAATCAATTAATAAATTATGCACATATTATTAGAAAAATGCAAGTATATGAAAACTTGATTAATCAAACTTTATTATTTTTTGCTTAAGGCTCCTGTGTCCTCACTGTAGTCGTACTGAATTACGACATCAGAAGCAAGAAATTATGAGTTTTATTCTTGCGAAATATATCGAAATAATTTTTTTTTAATGCGACCAAGGATGTTCGATAATATGGATTAGTAAAGTATACTGAAAAATCTTATTGATTCCTGAATTAATAAATAGCTGTAAATCTAGTCAATTGTCGCAAGGTCTATTTTCGCTGAAAATGAACTCTAGAGTTTTCAATATATTTTACTAATCCATATTATCGAACACAAGTGATTGCATTCAAAAAAATTTATTTTAATGTATTTCGCAAGAATAAAACTTACAATTTCTCGCTGCTGACATCATAATTCAATATGTCAATAAGGAACCAAGAGCCTTAACATGTAGTAGTATTTTTATTTCATTTATTAGGCAATTTAAAAAATGAAAAAAAATCATATACAAATACAATATAGTATATAAAAGTTAATAATTAGTTAAAAGTTGCAATATTATGTATATATATTATACACATTTTTAACATTAAAAGTGATAATTCTAGTATGAAAACCATTCAAACATTCCATGTAATTATAATTTATTTAATACTGTTCCTCAAGAAATATATACTATTAATAAATTAAAGATTGACTGTAAATTTATTTTATAAATTGACTATTTACTCTCATAATTAGCAAAATAATGTTCACTAAATACGACCGATTTTAACTTTTAGAAACCGGTTGGGTTTTTCAACGAAATTTTTAGTTCTTCATAATTGGAATTTTTAAATATGTATACCAAAATGATATTCTGATATGAAAAAATTAAGATCAAGTCTAGAGGTGAAAAATTGTCTTCCCGGTTTCTAAAAATCAAGTATGTACATTCTATGAAAGATATTCACGGTTTTGTCACATCTATACGTATAATGGAAAAAAAAAGAACAGGAACCGATGAAGCCGTCCGCCAAGAGAGTAACAAGAGACAATGTCTTGATCGAGATATTGAACAGCTTCCAAGGTCGAGAAACGATGAATTCCATGGGTCGAGAAACGATGAGAGAGCTCCCATCCATCCGTATTCGATTAAAGGTAAAATTAAACAATAAGAAAACAAGGAGTTTTGATGGAACAGATCAAAATCTTTACTATATAGGATTCTTATTCGTGTTTAACGCTACATGTATCTATGATTTCCAGAATTTGTACAGTACTCGAATGTCCTTCGCAGTGAGCGGCTGCCGTTGTTGTTGCCTGTACGATCCAGCTGGTTGGTTTTCCCACTGCTGCTGTCGTTGCCATCGAAAATCAGCCTCCAATTTCTCTCTTTCCGAGAGACACTCGGCGATATGGCTCCGCAGACCGCTTCGATACTTGTAGTTGCGACCGCAACTCGGACAGGAGAGTCTGCAGTGATCAGCGGATTGCCGATGCACCCCAGTAGACTGTGACCAATACAGCGTGGCAGCTGCAAGCATCATCGGCCAACTATCACGCCGGGGATTCTTTATGCGCGCAGATGATGGCAACGTGCGTTCAAATTTAAAAAAAAAATTATCTTTCTTAGAGCTTTTTATTTTGTATATATACAGCCTATTTTTTCCATAAAATGTTTTTCCTCTCTCTCTCTCTCTCTCTCTCCTTCCCTTCCCATTTTCAGACTATTTCCTTCGCATTGTACAATTAGTATGAAAAAGTTCAGAATTAGCAGGAGTCCTAAGTTTTATAATATTTTTGGTGTAGCTAGCAAACTTTTTGTTTTTAAAACTAGATAATAAAAACTATATTTATTTTATATGTAAATGAAATGTGCAATTTTTTCAATGGATGGATGTAATAATTTTAGATTGTCGAAATTTTTGTTATTTTTTTAAAATAATTTGTCATTGAAAAGGTTATATATGTATATAAATCGATGTTCTATTTAAGGGATGTATTAAGTTCTCGAGATCACACAATGCTTAATTTTTTTTATATCATTCTCTGTGAAATTTCAAATGATATAAAGATTCGAGAAAATTATACTATACCAAGTTAGTGAAACAATGTTATTTTACACGCATCGCAAGATACAGCACCTGAAAAGATGAGTGAAGGAATTGCACAATAAAAAGAAATAGTGAAATATATTCTGTTAAAAAATATCTTTATTTGTTTCTTCTCTGCTCTGGTCCATCTGGTCGGATTTGCATTTGCGGATGTCAAGAAGTACGCTGGATGCAATTCGATGCGATTGATACGAACGAATACCACTCTCGAAAGACGTTGAAAAGTGATGCCTCTCCTCATGTGCACGCATCAGCCCATTTCTGCATTAACTCTTCGCTCAAAACTTCTTATCATGCGACTGATAATAAATTAATGATTATATGATTAAAAGTAACAAAACTTATTATTAAATAGGCCGAAGCGCAAACATTCGGAGCAATCGGCAGCGCAAAAGGGAAATACGACGACAATCTCCTCAGTTATAAATCCATCTTTACCGATTTTAAATCCATCTACATCGATTGAACGCTCATTATACGGAGATGTAAACTTTACATAAAAATCCAAAAGATTTAATCGACTTCTTCCCGCATCAGCTACCCGTTAATAAGGACAATGCAAGATATATCCGACCGTATTTCAAAATTATCTGCCCAATTAGAAATAGCAATTTAAATAATTTACAAATATATGAAAGAAAAAAAATAAAGACTTCTTAACGGTATATCACAGATTTAGTTACAAACACATTTGACAGTCGGAAAAGCTCAAGAAATTATGCAGTCAGCGAGTGAACGCACAGAATTGTTCAAAAAATATTTAAAGAAATATATATTATTCGAAGAGCAACTTTATAAACAAAATCCATGAAAAATTTCGAATCTTTGAGTACACTCGTGGACCATCGAATAACTGATATTTCCGAATAAATGAGAAAAGTAAAGAAAACATCATTGGAAAACACATGCATGGTTGACTTTTCGCAGCAATTAGCCATTTATTATAACAATGATCGGCGATTATTAGCGCCATGTTGTTCAACGAACCGATTTACAACAATGATTAATGACGTCAATTATGTTCGCGATAAATAATTCTCTGTCCAGAATAATTTCTCACAGTTTTGAATTTGGACCTGTTTATACAACACCATATCCTGTGCTATGCTAATTATACAAAACACCATCGTTTTCGTAACATGTTAGAAACAATAAAAACTTCGTTTCAAAAAAATGGACTTCGCTACTCTTTTCTGTTGTTTCGACAATTATACGAAAAACTTTAAGCGTAGCAAGTTACTCTCTCAACAATATGACAAATTAATTTTAATAAATTCAATCAAAGTAAAATAAACTCTCTCAAATTCTATGTAAAAAATTTCAAAATCTATGACTCAACAAAAACTATTATAATTAACTATAACAGCAATATTTTGTATATGTCGCGAGCCAAGACGATAATTAAAATCAATTATAATTTCAAGTTGATAAAATATCGCTCGATTAGATAACTTCTTCAAGTTATGGCGCTAACTTCTACAGCAACCGAAAAATCGAATTAAACTTCAAGTAATTTACTAAGAATTAAAAAAGTACAAAAAATCCCCTCGTGAACTTTCTCATAAGCTCTATACTTGAAGATCAACGCGAAATTTTTCCGGATTTCTATCGAGCGATCCAACGTCGTATCTGCGCCCATGGAAAGCAGATAATGACGGTCAATTGCCCGAAGAAAGCACAAATTATAGATATAGACTTGTGATATCTTGAATTAGCTACCTAATGCGAGATCACAGACAACGAGAGACGCGAATAAAATAATAAAACATTCGTTACTTGGCGTCGCGACGTAGTCCCTCTTCTTCACGGACGAAGCTCGAAGCGCCGAGAGAGAAATGGAAGTCACAGAGAGAGGAGACGATTATGACGAATCGACATGCTGCTGTTGCCACCGCTTGCTCCTCCGCTGCTGCTGCAGCTGTTGATTCTCGTTCCTGTATTCCATTGGAAATGCCTTCGTCTGAGGAAGTGCCAGCTCGAATGCGATATTTTCGATTCTAGGCCTTCCCTTTTTGCCGCGGGGCGCCAGACGGTGGCCCATCCTCTTCTGATGCTGTCGCATGTTATCCAACCTGGTAAAACCCTGTCGACAGGTCCCGCAGACGAACTGCTTCTCCACTCCGCACTCGTAGCGCAGATGCCTGACTAGGGTGTACTGGAGCGAATAACGTCGATTGCAGCGTGAGCAATAATACCCGAGAATCGACTCTGAAACACCGTGTGAGGGCCCTCGCCACTATATACGCGAGCATACAGAAAAAAAAATGCGAGAATGAATTCAGGAAATTGATCGCGATCGGTCCCGTCCGTCTGGTCCATCTTCTCGACGTTTGAAATCGCAAAGATCGGGAATTGTATCGACGAGAGTGATCCGACAAAATCGAAGTATATCTCTTTAAGTCATTGCTAACGTACACAAATGTGAGAATATTTATAAAAAAAAACTCGTTTCTTTTTAACGATCAGGGCAAACACACGTCAATTTTAACCACCAGAATTATAAATCCTCCCCTGTGAAGATTAATTAGTCGTCACTTGTGCAATGCATTGCAGCGCTGGTAATAATCACTGCGCAGCAATAATTAACAGAGTAACAATGATTGCGACAAGTTCGTAGTTCAGTAGTCATGACTTGCGTCATAATTGTTACGTGGACGTCAATAACGTCAAGATTTTAAGAATATTTCGCAAATAGGAGCGGTTTATATTTATGGAAGTTGTAATTTCAATATGAATGCCGTCATCAAGAATAAAAAAAAATTTTCTAAACTGCATCTCACATTTGTAAACTTCGATTTAAAACCGACTTCGATACTTTGATAGAACGAGGACAATGTTAAACCTAGTTTTGTGTGCAATCAAGTAGAATCGACGGTTCCTGTATTACGTTTCAATCAACTGATTTGTTGTGTTATGATCACAAAGCAATAATGAACATAAACTAATCTTGAATATTATGCAATGATTTCGAAAGGGACGCATATTTCTTGAATCCTGACAAGAACGATTCAATAAAAAATTACATTTCATAAAAAATTGTTTCGTAATATCTAGGTGAAACAATGCTATTTTCTGTAAACGTGCCTGAAAATTGTGAAAATTAAAGTAGACTTGAAATCTCTGCGAGTCCGCAACGAGTTTACAAATTAATTTAAAATTCACAACTTATATGTAGGAAAATTATTCAAATTTTCAATCAAAATAAACTTACGAAAAGTCATCATTTCTCTTGAGAATTTAAATTACATTTTCCTTAAGTCATTTCACAAAAAAATTGCATTAGTATTGCTCGCGTATTATCCAATGCCAATTTCGTTAGTTCGCGATTCAGATTGTCATCAAAGCTGGCAGTTATATAATTCAAATTAACTCGAAAAACTTTGCAATTAAAATTATCCTATTAACGTAATCATTCAGTATCCGCGAAGAGCGGCACAATTAGTACACGAATTTTATCACTTGCGTCGCTGTTCGCAAAATAGCCGAATGCTTCTACAAGAAAGTCAATATATATCACGTAGAGATAAACGCGTGTACTTGAAGCAGCTTCAACAAAAATCTGAAAATCAAATTCGTTAAATCAATCGTCATCGGCAAACAAAATTTTACGGAGATCGAAAAACAACTCTGTTTCAATGCAAATTATTCAATGAATTATTCATCGACTCGTGAAACATGACGGCTCCCTATAAGGTATTGGACGAACTTCATCAAAATTCCCCCCTCCGATCGCGAACGATGCAAGGACAGTCGAAAGATCGTTCGCAATCTGGCGCCTAAGAATCCGATCGATCCAGGAATGAAGCTTGCAACGATCTCGACGATTAATTTTGTCTGCACGAAGAGTTTCGGGGACAAATTCTTCTCCTTTCCAAACATTTTTCCGTTCGAAACATTTTCTCGTTGACAGAATCACTCGAACACGAACATACCATCCACACATCCAGAGATTCATACAAAATACTATCTTAACTATTTCGAAAAACGCGTGCACAGAGACAAAGGAATCCAGTCTTTTAATGCAGCATCGTCGAAAAGCTGAAAATTTGAAAAAATAGAAGAGGAATAAGAATGAAAAGGAAAAGGAAGAACATCGGATGTCATCGATTTGTCTTCGTTCGACGACTATTGCGCAACTTTCCCATGAAAGTAACACAATCTTCGCGAATCTTACGCGAATCGAATTAACTCTCCAATGAAATGTACCGAATCGATGAAAATTGTGAAAACAATTATTCAAAATTTACTGAGTGGCAAACGCATTGTTGCAGTCTTCATCGCTTGTCAATACGTAGATTATGAAAAATTGTTTCAGCCATCATATCTTGAATGTATATATGGAACAATTGTAATTTTAAAATGCGATATATATATATACACACTATATATATATATATATATATATATATATATATATATATCACATACGACAACTTCAATAAATATATAAATCAAGGAAAATCGGAGAAACGTGCTACGAAAGTACATTTTATATCTAATATAATAAAAATAGAAACGGCAGAAATAGTAGAAAAATTCATCTATCTCAAGAATTAAAAAAATATATCGAATCTTAAATAATCAATATTACACATGTGACAGTATAATGTTGTCAGAATACTATTTGCAAAAACTAAGCTTTTCGACAATCGTCGAAAGGCTTAGCCGCTTGAATCTATAACATAATAAAAAATTATATAATAAATATTCTGTACCAACTATTTCCGCCAAAAATATGATTCTATGTATATTAGAAAATTAATGGAGGGGCATCTTGCGTGCCGATACAACACGCAAGACTAAATACTTACGTATTATACTTAATTTACCTTTTACCGTATCGACATCACCAGTGGAGTTCACTATGAAAGCAGCATCACATTCTTGGGAATCTGGCTAGCAAAACTCTCAAAAAGGCAAAATGCATTCTTGAAAGCAGCTACATGCCAAAACGATCTTCTAAGTATCACCAGTAGACTTGATATAATCCGAATGCCTGGAAAATTGTTCATGTTTCGCTATTTAGCAACGCAGAAATTATACCTTTGTTGTACATCTTCATAATATAAAGACAATAAAATATCGCAATAAATACGAAAAACACAAATTTATAAAAATTCTCTGAAAAGTAAAAATGTAAATATAAATTATTTTTTTTTTTATTAAAAATAATCATTATGAGGACATAAAGGATTCAGCAATCAAGAAATATTTTATTGGATATATATCATAATCTCCATTCACTCAAAAGACACATACAAAAAAAAAAGATTTTTCATCGAACGTAATTACATTCGAATTTCTCATGCACGCACACAGAAAACAGACTCTCACAAAAATATTATGGAAAAATATATTAATTTCTGCGCGTGCCTAGTTTGAGAAGATTATAGTAAGAAAAAAATCTCAAAATCTTATCAAACTTTCAGAACTGCGAGAAATCAATGTAATTCGATAACTACACCACACATATATATCGAGATGAGAAAAATCTTCTGTCGATCTGATAAAAACGCGCAACACACAGAAAAATTATATTATAAATCAATACATTAAAAAATGTGGGGAAAAAACAGCTGCGATATGGAAATTTATAATACGCCTTACAAATTATGCGAAATTGTGTGATTATCAGTAATAACCTTACACTATTTATCAAACGTTACCAATACTATACCATCCAGTAGATACATTACCAATCCGACGAACCAAAGTGTCTTGACATCTTCTCGTTCAAAGGCTCAAAATGCGAGACCTTTAAACTTGGAACTCCGTCTTCATCACAAGTTCTTTTAGATAAAAGGATGCACATCGCGAATGCAAGCCGAACCGAACGAAGATATCGCAATTGGAGAAAAAAAAATAAATAAATAAAAACAAATAAAAATAAATGCATCAAGAATATAATTGTAAAATTCAAGCTTATGAGATCCAAAAATCCTAAATTGAGGATATTCGGAAACTCAATTCGTAGACGAGTTTGATTTCTCATACTCATTTCTGAATCTTAAGACGACATTCAGAAACCAACGGCACAGCATTCTCGGATGCCCAGACATCTGCTTCTTTCTTCGATCTTCTTTCTTCTTCTTCCGTTGCAAATAAAACGGAGAATAATAATACTTCGTCAACGGAAAATCTAGAAATGTAACAATGCATAAAAATTGTCAAGTCAAGATGATTAGGAAGTCTTAGAGAGCAGAAAAGGCTGCATCTTTTCAGACGTTATCAACTTGAACATTGCAAATAATAGTGCATAATCACGGTCTCTAATTTTCCGTGGACGAAAAATAAAATTTTGGACACTCCCGCAGCGCGATTTCTTCAGATTTCAGAAAACTTATTATTAATCATTCTTGAATATCGAAATCTGAAAAATATTTCTAACTCGATATTAAGAACAATTATTAAGATTTCTGATATCTCGGTGAGACGCAGCTTACAATAATCAACGAAAAAAAAGCGATTATAACACGATGTTGCACCTTTATAACATTTCGGATTCTTTTGTTGTTGCTGAGAATAAGAGAAAAACTTTTTCTTTTATCGCTACAATAACAAGAGACAATCCAAAATCGATATAAAGTACGCATCAAAAGATACATATAAATTTGTTATAAACATTAAATATTCACAAAACACTCAGTTCACCACTCATACATCTTTCTCATCCAGACATATCATTCTCCCTAAAAAAAACATCACAAATGAAAAAATCATTTTACGCTTGTGAGAAATGATTCTAATCATCTTACCAATGATTAGATCCGCTGACTCACATGCGCGACTTTTTTCATTTGCGAATACTAATCAACATATTACATATACTGTCGTGTAAATATGGAATACGAATTACGTGTGCACGTTTAACAAAATAAAGTTCAATGCGCACATATGCGTAAATAACTTGCATGGAAACGAGATTATATTACGATCAGGTTATCGGTATCTTTATAACCAATATCTCTTCGTCATATATTACCTTTCCATCTTGATTTAATATTAACCTTTTTACCTCATCTCCTTACCAATACTTTACCAGTGCTGCTGCTGTGATCTGTGATCTTCGATCTTCTCTCTTGCGCGTAGAAAATGCGGAGCGTGCGCGAGCCTCGTTCTACGTGGGGGGGAAAAAAAAAAAAAAAAATGCACGAACGAAAATTAGCTGCACGCCGCAAAATCACGAAAGCGAAGAATATATTCATCGTAAAAGAGACGGACGAATATCCGACAAAGATGCACGTAAAATGCCCCGAATATTGCCTCGATCGTCACTCACGCGTTTCTGACATTCAATCAGCGTTAATCCTTCAGGATCCATTGATTCTATTCAAAAAGTCATCTTGAGAAATTTTAGCTCGAACGACCTATGCATTTTCGTTCGAATGAAAATATCGCAAGAATGACTTTTAAATAAAACCATCACGGATCCAAAGAATTAAACGGCGAAGAAAACGTAAGAGAAAACGCGATTACCGAAACGCTTTCGCAGCAAAACCTCGCTGACGAAAGCGCGATGACATTCCTTGTAGACACGACCAAACGCGCAAAAGGCACGCTTGCAAATCTCTTCTCTCTTCTGACATTTTCGGATTCTTCTTTCGAGGATCCGGAGAAGCTCTATGCGTCGCTCCGATCGAGAAATCGCTCGATCGTAGCCGCTCGACGAGCTTCCCCCTCGCGTTTTCGTCTTCGTCCCTGATCTTGAACTCTTCCTTATCATCCTAGACACTTTGGGGCGGGTCAAAAAATACAAAGAAAGGGAGCAGATATAGATCAAAATTGTGACATGGCATGGTACAACAACAACGAGAGTCGAATAACGAGAAAGTACAATACCATGAACAATGACAATGATGTAAATGTAAAATGTTTATACGTAATCGTTATAAATATGTGTATGTGTATATATATATATATATATATATATATATATATACCGATATATATATCTATATATATATCTATATATATCGAGTAGAAAAACAGTATTATATAAATAGTGTTAAATATATTATATATATATATATATATATATATATATATATATATATACACGAGGTATGTGTATTTATATATTATATGAAATCCCTTTCTTCTTCGCTCTCTCATATGTATACATACATGCATAACGCACATACGTATGCACATATAAGAGAATCATAATAGATATATATGTAATCGGGTTAATTAAATATAATTCATGTTTTATGCGTTACAAACAAAGAAGCGTTATGTACACTGTTAGTAAAAAAAAAAAATAAATATATCGTGTGCGAGCGCGTGCTCGTGCGGACGGATCCCTCTCTACGGAGAGACACGTATATTCACCACGTATGTATATATAAAGTATCAAACCTCAATTACCACCACCATGCATATCGTTGTGTCTACAAGAAAACGCATCGCGCTTGCACACTTTCGCAAAGTTAAGGTGTATAGTTAAACTACCGAAGGAAGCGTGGCATGCAAGACGAGAATTACGCCAAAAAAAAAAATATATATATATATATATGGCAAAAATGGGTTAAAAACTATCGAATACGTTTACACGGAATGGACAAAGAAAGATTTTATATATATATTTATATATATATATATATATATATATATATATTGTTCACACATCGTTATATCGTATTGCATGTAACTCTTGGCGCGCGCGCTCGCGCGACCAAGATCTTATGATGTGGAACGTGCTTTTTTTGTTCGTTTTTTTTTACCCAATGTCTTATAGGGAGCCGCAACGTAATATACATATGTGCAATTGGACGCGACGCGAGGGATGGACGACAATTAAACGCCGTCAGATCTCGTTGGATCCTTCCGGCGCCGCCGAGTTGGCCGACTTACGATCAGCCGTTAAAGAAGTTGCGTAAAGAAGCGCGTGTTTCAGAGAGAGAAAGAAACGAGACAGGTGTTTATGACAGGGAAAGAAGAAGTAGAGGCAGGCAGAGTCGCGAGGATAATGGAATTCCTCCCCGCTTCTTCGTCGTGCACAGTACTAGGAGGAAAGAGGATGAAGATGCGAAACATCTCTCGGGAACGCAATTACAGAGCAGAGTGAATTCTACTGAGAATTCGCGCACGGCTGACCGTACGTCGACGCACCCGGTGTTTCAATCCGCGATCGATAAAGATACATCGATGTGTCGAGTGTCTCCGAGAGCATAGACAGACACGTTACGCTCACGAGAGAAATTCCTCTCTCGATTCGATTTTTGTCTATGTGATGCGCGTCCTCCTTACACATATATCATTTTTCTCGCACCAACAAAAAAAACACGTCACGGCTACAACTGGCTGACTTTTGTTCTCTTTCATTATATCTCTGGGATCTCAGGGTGACTCTCGTCCCGGATAGGCAGAGGCAAACGCGATCGTTTCACTGTTGCCAGAAGAAAACGGCCGAAGGTTGTCGAAGTTAGTTAGATATTCACGAGAGAAACATGTCAAGGGACACACATTCGGCAACGTTCCTTCGGACAGGCGTGTGTGTGTGTGTGTGTGTGTGTGTGTGCACGCGCGGCGCGTTTACCTTTACCGTGTCTTGTCGCCGGGAACGCTTTTCGTGTTTCCACGACAGAAATTCACGAGAGAGAGAATAAAAAGAAAAGGTCTCTACGCGCTGCGAACAACGTGGCACAACTCCGGTCCTAAGATCGCGCACTCGGCGTCTCGTCACGACCGAACCGAGACTCGAAGGAAGGCTTAATGTACGTGAAATATACGGAATGCAAAGCGGTAATAAAAAAAAAAGGTGTACGAGAGAGCTTTTGCAATTTGAAACTTTAGAACAAAATGGAAGAAAATGCGTGCTTTCTCAGGACAATGGAGCCTAAGGACGATGAGATTAATCACGCGAAAGAAGCGTATTTTTAATATTTATATTGGCCCCTCTTTCTTATCCTTCAAAAACGATTCGACACGGAAACTAGATTCAAGGCAACAAGTCTCTGACGGTGAAAAAAAACGACCTTTGCTATCAATGCGAGCATCTGTCCGATATTTCTTTCTTCCAAGTGTGCGCGTAATACCGATGTGTGTACGTAAGAAGAAAAATGGAGGGTAAAATGTTTACTCTCGTCTGCTGTGATGAGCTGGCAAAAGAAAGCTCTCGCGATTGTAACAGACACCTGGTGCATAAGAATATCGCGAAAGATAATTACCGTCAGAAAATTAAACGTCAGGAACTGCGCGACCGCGAGGTCTGACGATGAATTCGAGCTCTAGATTTAGCAACGCTAGCATTGACAGAGAGGTCGCTCCTCTCTCTCCGAAATTACCTTGCCTCCCACGTTGGATCACCTCGTTAGGGCGATCATATAACCCTAGAAGACGATTAAAAAAAAAAACGAAAATTTACGCGATTACTCCTTTAAAAAAAACCGTTCTTGCCTAAGCTAATCTTAACTAAAACTAGTCTTAATAATAAAAATTAACTTCTATTTTTTGCATCGTTCCCCTTCTCTCTCTCTCTCTCTCTCTCTCTCTCTCTCTCTCTCTCTCTCTCTCTCTCTCTCTCTCTCTCTCTCTCTCTCTCTCAATGTGTCCCATCTTCACGGTCTTTTTATCGCGCCTCAAAATAATGAGGTTACTTTAACGGGAATTGTGAAATCAATTATCTCGTTAATCGCGTCTATTACAGCTACATAGCCATGAAGAACCATTATCATATCTGAGTTCAATTTCATCTTTCGATTTCCGAAGATACTTGCTTGTTGCAAATAGCGCGGAAGAGATTATTTTCTATCCACCGAATTATATACGATGCTTACTTCTCGAATCGCGAAGGACGCGGGGCCGGACAGACGATGCGCATGATTTCCGCTTGGCCACCTGGGGCAATCGGCATCCGGTCTGCATCATCTGCTGCCTAATGCGCAGCTGTCGCAGATTGGCAGATGCAAGCAACACGACGAGCCCGCAGCTGGCTCGTCGTCTCGACACGCGTTGCCAAACTAAGGTGGTTGGCAAAAATCCCATTGTTTTATAGTTTCTTCTAGGGCCAACTTCTTTCGTGCATAGACGGATCATTATGCGGAGAAAAAAATTAACCTACTTTATTTTTTCATTATCTACATTAAAATCTGTGAGACCTATTCATTTTTCAAATGTGTGCTTCTATGATACAGTATACTTTAGATTCAATGCTAATATATGAACATCGTAGCTTCTGGAGTCTACATAAGATACATAAAAATGAAAGTTTGCCGCAACCGTATAATTTTGCAAATAAATATTTAATTTATAAGAAACTAAGGCACTGATTCATTAGAGAAAAATACCTCTGGATGTTTCATGGAAACAAATTTATATATATTTTTATGTATAGTTTGAAATATAATTACTATGGGATCTTATATAATTCAATCTTGGTATTATTTAAAAAATATATATAATCGGATATTTTCAACGTGTTGATATTGCAAGAGATCAGCATGGCTGAATAAAATTTGATAAAATTTTCAAGTGCTGCCATGTAATAGATACATATTATATACACACTATACCAAGAAATCTTTAGTTTTCTTTACAAAGTAGTAACTTTCACGATTGAAATGCCAAGCCACATGACACTATGAGCATTTGATTTTTCCGCCTAGATATATTTAACTCAAATTAATATTGATAATTTATTATAATAAATCTAAAAGGCTCTGATAGATAAATACAAAATCAGGTATGAAAAGAACTAATGAGAGCCAGGCGCAGATATTAGTCGTAACAAATTTATTGTTTAAATTCTTCTCTAATTGTCTTGACCGACAATCACCTGATTTTAATTTTGATGTATTTCTTATTTTTCATCAGATTGGTTTATTTATCAAAATATCACTAACTACAGATATAAAATTACAGCTATTACAATTTGTCTTATATTCATTACTACAATTGTGCTCGCAGAATATTATAAAAAGTTCTATTATATCTCCCGAAGAAACAGTCACGTATCAAAATCATTCTTCTTTGGTTAGATGCTTTGGTGATTTTATTGTTATGCAATGTGTACCATCGCCTTGATATAGTTCAATGCCCCTATACGCGAGGATTGCGACAAATCTGGGTCATCAATATAAATCATAACGGATGATTCTATTATTTTCTATAATCTTATCTCGCTAAAGTGGCACTTGTGCAAATGCGAATAACAAAAATCATTTATATCAAAGTGTACAATAAAAGTATTGCACAAAATTATCTCCTAATAATCTTAATTTTTCAGTCGTCTGATTATGATAAAACGCGATCTCTAAATTATACATATGTATGTATAATGTGCATACATTTCTTCGAAAACAATTTTTTTTTCATTATCGAATAGTTTTCTTGAAAAAAGATTGCATCATATTTGCTTTCCGATTATTGTCCGATTCTAACTAATTCTGATTTTTAATTCTTAATCAAACTTTTGCAATCCTAAATCATATCACAATTGATACTATTTACTCTTTTTCTCAAATACTATTCTCCGGAAATTACTGGGACTAAACTATACCTAACTATACCTAACTATACCTAATCCGTTTAAGACGCGAAAGATTTTTCTAATTGTCCAATTCTGATCAATTTATCAAATTCATCATGTGACACTAATAAAAAAAACAACTTACCGCGAGCCTTGCACATGTCTTTTGAATCTCCTTGCCATACCATAATTAATGATCTTCTATGCGTGACGTTAGTCAATATCATTATCTAATCGTACATTAATTTTTTCACAAATTGATTCGTGATAGTAACAAAAAACAGCTCTTTGTGAACCTTCGCGATTTTGAATCTCCGCCTGTTTGAAGTCCGGCATCATGTTGATTAATGTGAATGTTAGGAAGGAACATATATGTATTTTCTACCGACGTCAAAGTCAACGCTATTCCTCTCACTTGCTTTCCCATCTCTCTCTCTCTCTCTCTCATCATCTCTTTTCTAGAGAATTCACGGCGCATTTTCGCTTCCCTATCAACGTTCGTTCTAAGTTTTATAACGTTCAAGGCCAGAAAATGTTTGTGGGAATGTCTCTTGCAAACACATTAGTACGTATAGACACGTGTCTATACAATATGTAGATGCTTACGAATATCATGCATTTCATGTCCATGGCTGCCATGTATGATTTTTATCAGCCAAAAGTTTTTCGATGGAGAAGTTTGAGTTACTAGATGCAACTCTGGGATAATTGTCCTGCACGATCTCGGATTTAACTACACGTAACATATCAGAGATAAATTGTGCATGAACTGGACGATAATAATAAAATGGACCCGCATAATAAACTGAAAGAAAACGAAAACAGATAACTGAAAGATTAAAAAGATATTGGAAAATATATTGAATCTAATCATGACAAAGTAAAGATTTCCTTCTCCTTATTTGATCCCCCATGCAATTTTAATCTTCTAATTCTATCTTCTAATTGTGGTTCTAATACACGGGCCATCAAAATCAATCCTGATCAATTCATCATGCTGAAAGTGGCTCATAATATTCCATAAATTAATTCGCGAATTCGTTATCGCACACGATGTCGCGCAACCGATAAATATGTCGAAAAAAATCGAGTTCTAACTATATGAAGCAAGCATCGCTAAAAATTTATGTGATGATTTCATTCCATAGTCGAGTGACTGCAAAGGCTGCGTTAAATACTACGGCCACTTCGGTTGTCCGAACCGAGGATCAGCGTAAAACGATCGACGACGACAGCTAACGTCGCCGAAATATAGCACGCTGAAATTGTTTCTCGTGCAGCATCAAATTTCTCTAAGAGCATAGAACGAGCCGATTGGAGTCGAGACGACAAGACTCACATACCGAATGGGCGAGATCCCGTTATATTCCTACCCGCCGAGAAATTCTCACGTTCGGCTTCAATTTCCCATAGCAACAGGGAAATAAACGTTAACCGGATGCGCACCGAAATTTTTTCCATCGTTTAAATTCGCTGAGCTACAACTTCCCGCTTTACGAACGAAATTCGAATATAAAATAGCGAGTTTAAGTTTCAAGGTTCGCCGTTGTGAGAACGTAAAAATAATAATTGTCGAATACATTTCTATCGTTAGATTAATCACGCGACGTTAGTCAATTTTGCAAAAATTCATACGCGTGAAATGGATCGGTTACGAAGATAGAGACCATCAAGAGAGATCTACCTGCTCATCTACCTACTGATTATCTATCTATCTTTATATCCACACGTTTCAAATTATTCCGTCGCGATTTCGTCTTCAATTTTCAACTCTTATTAACCTTAACTACATATCAATTATATTATTATTCAATCATTGTGTTGCATTCATGAGATCGAAAATTTAAAAAATCGCGAATAATCGGTAGTCCAAGCTGTTTTATGCGAACCATTAACTAATAAATTAAATAATAAAAAATTTTATAATCTATATATCGATTCTTATATTCCGCGCTCTCGCTCCCTCCTCCCTCTCTCCCTCTCTCTCGCTCTCCCTTTTTCCCTCTCTCTTAATCTCTTCAGAACTCTCGTTGTGAATGCATTTACGTAAAAAATGATAAAAGATTTTTCGTGATCCAAGGAAGTTATATATATATATATATATATATATACTACTATCTACTGTTAACAACACTGCTATTATCGTGTCGCGCAACGTCGCCTATCATCGGGAAATAAGTTAGCTATTAATCATCTGTTTTTTATGGCGCGAAATAGACACGAGAGATTGGGTCTCGTGTGCCCCCGCCGGTCAGTTGCGGGCTGTCCTCTTCGCGCTGTCGTACTCCTTTCGGAGGAGAGAGAGGCCGCAGCGTTACGCGTTGCGAGGCTAACGAAAACGAGTCGACGTCACCATCAGAACGAATATCGTATACCAATTATAGAAAATCGATGCAGATATAATTTTAAAAAAGCGCGCGCACGCGCGACTCGTCTTACGTCAAACCTCGCGTCGCGACGCTACATTAAGGAAAAAGATAGAAAGAGATATACATAAAGAACTTAAGAATTTAACGGAAAAGCTCTACATGCCCTGATAGAAAATAAAAAGCTCTTTCAGAGACCGTGCTACACTTGAACGCACCGGAATCTAGGTTGAACCACGTTATCGACAGCGAAAGAAAAATAAGCTCCGTCCCGCCTGCGCAATAGGCACATATAATTACGCGCACGCACACACATACACACACACATGCGTGTTACTCGCTGTGTACACGTTATTGAAAATTTTAGAAGCGTACTCGCTTACGAATGAGCCATTGTCGGTTTCCGCCACATTAGAAAGATACATATCATTGTTCGAAATTTTCCACGTTCTCGAGAGCTCATTCAAAGAAGTACGCGCGTATTATACTCGACTAATAATAAATTTGTTTCAAATTTGCATTTCATCATTGTGAAGACTGTGAAGACTATTCTCACGTTGAGATGTTCGCGTAACAAACGTGCTCCAAGTTCTAGCGAGTTGGGCCAATTACGAGTGCCTATTGTTACGGGGGTCGGAGACAGTTGGAAAATGGCGAGGATGAGCCTACCTTGTGAGTCGCGCTGTTGTTGTTGTTGTTGTGCGGCCTCCTGAGCTGATAAAAACACCTCGTCCCCGGTAACTCCTGCCACTGAACCCACGACACCCCCCGCGTTACTTCGGTCACCAGTGACGTGCCACGCGGCAAGGCTTGCTAAAATAAAGGACAACCATACTCCGATAAGTCTCATTGTGAAGTTAAATGTTTGTTCCTTGCGCGATACGATGCAGTTATGCCAGAAAATGCATCGTTATATGAAAAGCCGTAAACGAGAATCCACTTTGTCACGGTTCAAGTTTGCGATCAAGTAATAGAACGAAGATTAAGATTAGTTGTGAATCATTCGAGATCCTTATTTAAGAATCTCAAATAATTTACAATTAAATGCGCCCATGAAAAAATATTACATTCTAGGAATATATATTATGAAGGGTACTTTATTCACATAAACTCTTTTAAAGGGGAACAAAAATATTTTAGGACACAAATGTAAGACCGACCAAGGAATTACGCAGCGAAACACAGGGCTTCACGATCGGAAAGTCGCACAATGATCCCTTATACAGTGGGAGTGCTTAAGATACATTTATATTATACAATACACTCTCCTAATCGACCTTCTATATTCACGGTTTGTTACAGCAAGTAATATTTGGCAAATTACGCGGAATAACATACACATCCGTCCCGCAGTTTGTCATATTCGCGCACATTCTCGCATACACACGTATAGGTCGCAATCACACAAGTTTTAAACAATCTACACTTAGTCTACACGTAACACTTAAGAAACCGACAAATAATACTGATAGTTTGACTATTTTCGAATACTTTGTACGTGTCGCTCGCCGTACTTCAACTCGCATATCGTTATTGTTAAAACAATTAGTTTGGAAGTGATTCTTGTCCATGAGTTTCGATTCCAAAATAAATTTAACGTCAAAATGCAAACAAAGGAGTATCTGTCAGCAATGTGCATGTATTCTACAAAGCATGTTCGATTTGAAGCAAACGATCTAAGCAAATCCCGGATTTATATCAGTTTCCAATGTTTTAAACGAAATTACACGGTGACTATTAATACTGACAATCTTGGCTGATCGGACTCGACGTAGAAGAGTACGATGCGTGTGACACTACAATACCCGCGTGCATACACTAAGTCTGTCTAGGCTGGACCGGGGTACTAGCAGGTTGTTGCCTCCATCTCCTTCTGACGACGTTCAATTTTTTCAAATAGAACTGCAGTGTTGAGCGATTAATGCCGTACATCTCGGATGCCTGAGTGGTGCTAACGCCCTGTTGCAATATTGCCTCCAGGGACATTTTAACCGAGTCTAAGCTATACTTTCTGCCCTGCTTGCTTGCCAGTGATTTAAGCAACGCGCCTACGTCAACGTCCGGGCGCGGCCGCCTCATGTTTGGCACTTTTTTACATTCGAGGAAATGGGAAGCCCATAGGGCACCACCATCACCACTACCCAAATTCCCTCTCGACCGAGACCGCGCTCCCGCCCCCCCACCTGTAACGAGGAAACCCAAGCTAGTGTCGGCCAATTTGTTACACGTCCCGCTTTAACAGATAACAAACAAAACAACGAAACGACTTCGCGACACCAAAACTATTCATTCGTTCAACACATAAGCCCTTCCCTATTTACGAACAAGCGAGAAACACGATTTATCACGACTGGCAATATTATCACGACTCCTGTTCAAGAATCACTGTCCAATCACTGTACTAGACGTTAAGCTCCGCTTCGATCCAAATAAGTTTTTTGGATCGAAGATTCGCTACTGTCGTTGACTACTCTCTGCAGAGCATGAAATTTCATATAGAATGTAATTATCCGTTGTATGTATATTCTCCATACTCTTAGACGCGGCACGCAGTTTAGCCGATGCGCAAGTTTAAACGCACGTCATTACAATTTGTATTGTCTAATTGAGATAAACCCTGTATTCCGCTACGATAAAACCAAAAATTATAATAATAAACAATTGTAATAATGAAAAGAATTGTAGACTTACCGGTGTGTTGGGTGGAGTCGTGGGATGGTCCAGCTCTATTGTTGTCCTGCTCCATGTCATTTAGATCGTTCATATCGTCGTCCAGCGTCAGGTCTTCGACGCACTCCTCAGATTCCTCTAGGTATTCAGACTTTGGCTCGATGAGATTATCGTTTGGCTCGGGCTTTTCGAGTGGCAGCTACAGAATATTAAGACATATTAAAAGTCGTAATATCGAAAGAGCTCTTTTTACATAAGAAATTAAATCCACAGCAAAAAGAGAAAAAATATGTTTCACACCGTTTCCACACTGCAGTGTGTAAAACCAAAGCAGTAGGATAAAGTACGAATTTTTCTTTACCAACGAAGCGAAAGAAACCGCGCTTTTGGCGACAGCCTCTACTAGAGCGTTGGTACGCGCATGATAGAGAGAGAGAGAGAGAGAGAGAGAGAGAGAGAGAGAGAGAGAGAGAGAGAAAGAGAAAGAGAAACAGAAAAATTCGCAACACTTTACCTGTAACATCTCGTCGGCGGGTTTCGTCAACTGCGTCATCAAAGCTGACCTGCCGAGAGAGTCAGTCGAGTCTGCGTGTACTTTTTCGTCTGCCACAGGCGCGATTCCAAGCGCCGGTACACCCATTTGTTGAGGCATGTCACTGGAATTCGATGCATCTTGGTTGTCTATCGTATTATCTTCGCCCAAACTTCCTCTTCGAAACCTCTTTCTTTTTCTCGTGGTTGGACTTTGTGAGCCTTCTCTGCATGATAGAAAAAAAGCGAGCGATTTTTATCAATGTTTCCAAAACGGGAAAATTATATTCAGATAAAAATTACAATACAATAAAACTATTCTTTCTTGAAATACCTCGAGCAGAGCCTCTTCGACGACCCTTGAGGACTAGCCGTATCTTCCGGTAAATCTCCCACAGGAGCTTGCGCAATACTCTGCCTAGGAACTTTGTTCTTTTCTATCGTCAGACCGGAAGACGCGTGTGGAATGTCTAACGATGGTGCTGTCGGTTGTGAGACGGTTTTCTGTGGTCTGGACTCTGTCTTACTACTACCAGCAGTTTTACTTTCCGAAAGGCCCTTAATTTGCAAAGACTCAGCAGCTTTGAGGAGTGCTGCCAATTGGTCTTGGGAAATGTTGACTTCCCCCCTATACATATAATCCATCATCGCCTTAAGTTCCTTGAATTTAACATCTTTGAGTATGAAGACTGGGTGCTTGTCATAGTGTTCGCTGAGGAGGCACTGTAACATAAAAACATATATTCCTTCAAACAAACAAAATACTCATTAAGCGTATATAATAATTCACTTTTAAAATTTGTAGTTTTATACATGAAAGTTGTCCCAGTAACTTTTTGTATTATAAAACATAAATATGCAAAAACAAATGTAAACACAAATTTGAATAAATATTATTCATAAAATACATATTATAAGCCAAATAACTTATTTGAAAGAAAGCATCAGTGTCTCATGTATATGTATAGCACAAAACTAGAATATAAAGTGCTATCTCTGAAACTGTAGATTCAATTTAAGTACAATATTAAATTTTCATGGTATTCAATTACTGCAATAGTATATCTGCATCCCCACCCATAACAGGATAAAATCCCAGGGCAAGTGCCCTGGAAATCAGCCATCTTGCTTTCCCTGTATTGATCAAGAGGAAACCTAGGAGGGGGCTACACAGGCTTTTGCTCCCCCCCCCCACCCCCACTGCACATTATACACTCCTGCCCAGGCACGGCCATCTTGTTTCAACTTGAGACTCTCTCCCTCCCACCCTTCGCTTCTCAACAATCTATCTCACTCCCTACCAACGTATTTCGTATTGATCTAACCCAACGGTGCCAACGGGACAAAGAAGCAACCGGAAAAGCTTCATAGCACATAATTTGTTAGATGCACAATTATCTTATGTCATAATTCCTTTAATTTTAATTCGCATCAACGCTAATAAAGTAACTGATAAAATTCACAAGCATAATTTTTAATAAAACTGTAAACATTGCTTTTTAAACATTATTATACCTCTATTATCAGTTACAAATATTACTCTACAATTAACTATTATGACGGAAAAGTACAAACAAAAAACAAGTAGAATTTTGCTATAAATTACGTCAATTAACTTATTCCAGATTAATATATATAAAATATAAGAGAGAATTCACAGCGGACACATTCTTTGAAAAATTGTGCGCATACCATTTTAAAACTATATTTTAGAAAATAAGACTAAATATATCATAAGATTCAATATAGGATAGGTATTGTCATAGGATTAGGTAATGATAAACAGAATGTTTCACTCACCTCAAAGTATGGACTGCACGCGGAGAGGACTACTTTGTGGGCCTTGAGAGTTTTCCCCTCCGCTGCCAAGGTGCAGTCGACCAGCGTTCCGCTTTCGAGGAGTGTGTCGAAGTTTTGTATGAGCGTACTTTGGTGGTTGTTCCACCTAAGACAGAACTGCTGGTCGTCCTCCATGGTAGTTCTGGCTTCGTTTCCTCGTTTCTGCACAGATGGAAAAACCAGACAAGGTTACCGACGAACGAACAAACCAACAAACGAACAAGAACCGGGTAACATACGAGTGCGAAATGGGATTGTTCTCTCTCCTTCTGTATCTTCTTACGTTCTATCGATCGACCGACGGATCCGACGCTATCTCGTCCTCCCGCGACCGATTATTATCGCGCACATCGAGCCGGACGACGTACTCGCGAAAGTACGCCTTTCGACTTCCGGTTAGACAATCCTGTCCTTTCCTCTCCCGTTCTTTCTCCTATTCGCACGCGGCTCTCGCGGGAGGACGACGGAGGCGAAAGCTCCGCAACGAAGCGCCGAAGCTTCCAAAATGGCCGTGTGCGATGCAAGCGCGTCAGTCAGATCGTTCTTCTGGCCTTTGTGCGTGTCTCGTAACGGTAACGGACTGCTACTTGGTGGGGATGATGCAGGAGGACGCGCAAGCACCGCGCACGCGCAGCTGCGACGTCCGGGCTGCGCGTACAATTTGCGCAACAACCTCGGAGGCCCCTGGGACTCAGGGGCGGCTACCGCTGGCACCGCCACGGCAGGACTGTCTCGTCCAGGTCATCCGAAAATATTTTTATCGAGGAAAAAAAAAAAGTCTCGTTCGTACGCGAATTTCTAATGCACCGAAAATCGTAAAAACGCTATGTTAATAATAAAACCGTAACTCATAAAAGTATAGTTTAATAAAAAAGATAAAAACCTCGCGTGAAAAGTATATCAAAAATATGTACCTGAAGCTAACGCGATATAGCAAATTTCGACGGTCTTGCAAAACTTTTTCAACGTAAGAAACGCGATTGAGCAAATCACGATTTACGATCGATCCGCGCATTTTTCATCATGACGTATCAGCGGTTTTCGCGTCACCGCCCGAGACGCGGTAAATAAAATCGGAACAGATCTAACTCGATTCACGTCAGCGCATGATTTATATTAGCAGCGCGTAATAAATACGGAAAATCGATCGCGCAGCTCGCGACCGGGTGGGGAAACGCTGGGAGAACTGGACATGCCTACAGTAGGGGAAATTGAGCAAGGTACGCAGTCGCGGAGTACCGCGAGACATGGCCATCGTGAGAGTGAGAGAGAGAGTGTGTGAGTGAGTGAGTGTGTGAGTGTGTGAGTGTGTGAGTGAGTGAGTGAGTGAGTGAGTGAGTGAGTGAGTGAGTGAGTGAGTGAGAGAGAGAGTGAGAGAGTGAGAGAGAGTGAGAGAGAGTGAGAGAGAGAGAGAGACAAAGCCATCTCTTCTCGGCCTACATGTGATTGCATAATCTATTTATATTGTTATCTCGCGCAAGAGAGCGCGTTACGTCAGATGTATCGAGCGGCAACGTGTGTGCGCACGAAATAAATTGTTGACAGATGATTTTCCGATTGTATGTACATACGTATATAGGTATGTTCAGATATACATTGTGTGCCAATATACTGGAAATCTATAGTTTACGCCACGTATATTATAGATTTCCTATACTGGCAGAGTACATTGGAACATCGCCTTTAATCTCGCGCGCCTGCGAACATGCACACACACACGTTAGGTTTGTTCTTTAGTAGCTGAACTTCCTGCATTAATGCATATTAAAAACGAGATAGATATATATTTAGAAATTGAACAGAGAGAGGAAAAATATGCAAGTTCAGCTACAAAGAACCAATCTATTGTCGACAGAGCGAGAGATAACGCGACGCGAGAAAAGACGCGAGGGGAGCGGAGAGGAAATCGTCGTGCGACGACGCGAGACGCCTCTCGTCCCGCGATATCCCTGGAAATCGCATCGAAAGACGTGGATCACAATATGGCGGTTGGCGAGGTCATGCCCGGGACAAAATGGCGACGAGTGAAAAGCTCGCAGAGGAAAACCACGGCGATCGATCTCGGCGCGCGCGCGCGCGCGCATTCTCACGCCGACCGAATTCCCCGCGTTCATGCGTCGCGTCTGGACAATAGCACACTGAAATCGCAAACGGCCGCTAATTCACACGGGAAATTCGCATACCACTTCCGTTACCGTAAACGACGACGACGATGCGGATCGCGACGACGCAACGTTTCCTATCTCTCCAAAACACTCGCCATCTCGTGGAACCGCCCGCCGCGCCATGTCGCCCGTAATATCTCGCGATGATTTTTCCGAGCCGCAAGACGCGTACCGTATCAACCCCGCGCGCGATTAATGCCGAGCTCACTCACCTAATAAGGAAGATATAAAAGAATCTAATATCACAGCAATGGAGTCGGTGAAAAGTGTAAAACAGCGTGGAACGTCCAGACCCCGGCGTCCGCCTCGTGCGCTGTCCTTTTCAACTATGGCGTAGCTCAACGCCTTTTAGCTCCGCCGCCTCGGACCGCCGTCAGAGGGCGCAAGCGTCCACGCAACGCAAACGAGAGCAAGACGCGTCCCGGAGCGAGCAAGAAGGAAAAACAGGAAAACGGAGCGCATGCGCGCCGCACGGAAATTCGCTATTGCGACGTGATTGAGAATAGCATTGAGAAGCTGGCGAAGCCGAAATACGTGTATGTGTTGGTCGGCGTCAAAATTGCAAGTTTCGTTTTTAGTGACTCTCGAAATGCATCCGATATTACAATGAGGAAAATTATTTCATAAAAGAAATTTCGAGAATTTCTTCAGAGATCCTTGAATAAAATAAATTCTTCAATTAGATATGGAATGCGTTGCAAGAATGATTAGAAAAGAAAATCTCAATTATAATGCCGATCAGATCAATTTCCAATAGCATATTTTATCACAGCAAATTCTCTTCAAATCAATTTTGTTTGAAAAAACTCGAAATTTATATTTTAGAAATTTGCTTAAAATAAGTTTAATGAGAATTTATAAACGTCCTTGATTTAACTTTATTATGCCACAAAATTGCAATTTCGATATTTTTAAAACTACCTCATTTATGTTTATGATTCTTGTACACAACATATGGCAACGCATTGTAGACTGTATGTAACGAAAAAGCAACACGCGATTAGCAATCATCTTCCTATCTAGTATTTCCAAATAAGAAAGTTGATTGACCACTATATATTTGCAAGGAATCTATTTAATTATTAATTAAAAATTTGCACTAGTAATATTTCAAAGCTATGTAGCTTTGCGTTACGGTTTTATAAATTCTATAATTGGATGATTGATAATTACGATTGCAGAGTACATCAAGCCAATAATGAAAATAATGTACATTAAAGTCCAATTATAAACACTCTCCTCTTATGTGCGATCTAAAAGCATCTTTGAGATTCTATCTTGATTGTGCTTTCTGTCCGCTAACTGTTCAGTTGAAAGAACTATTCATTCTCCGAATGTAAGAGAATGATTCTAAAATAAAAAATAAATTCTAAAAAAATAATTCCTAATTTTAAATATTTTATTTATATTTTATATATATATATATATATATCTTTCTTTCATCTATAATATAATTTTAGAATATTAAATTATTATTTGTATTATCGTAACATATGCAAAAAAGTTTGGAAATTTTGTTTCAAAACGAAAAATGCGGCATTTCTATTGATATACATTCTATTGATAACACATTCATTGTATATTAGAATTTCTTATGAAACAGCTCGATTCCGTTACGTTACGATTACGTTTTACCTGAACTGATATCACATTTATTCCATTGCTTATTTTTTCTCAAGAGTAAATAAAGGCAGACCGGAATCTGATCACGTAATAAAACCCAAACGGCGAATGGCATGTCAAAATAAATTGTGGCAATAAAAAACGCATAAAAACGCTACCTGTCAAGGATTACATGCCCTTCTGCATCAAGTTTCGTATCGCGTCCTTTTACGTAATTCCAAGATCAATGCTTATCGCATTCCGATGATCAAAACAAACAATTATGCTCGAAAAGATTCGTTTGTGAGCCAATTTTATTTCTCTACAAAATTTCACCGTTAAACCGCTTATTTAAATCGCTCGCTGTTAAAATGATTTCGCGCGCTGGCATGATTATGTTAATATCTAGAAATTTCACGTCGAATAATCATGGCGGACGTTCTCCCCGGCTTTTCATCTCGCGTTATGCATTTATAACAGGCGTCATGGCCGACGCTTTCCCGAATCTCTCTTATACACGACCTCAATCACTTTTCTATTAGTAGCGATTGTCGGCTCGACAAAACGCAATCACCTCGAATATGCGATAACACAGTATAAAATACAGCCACAAATTAGGGACGAATAATATAACAAACAGTATTGCGGTACGACGCAACCGCAGTAATCGCGCAATGCGATAATAAGGATTATGTTATGTAACAAAAAACCGATAGACTCCCCCTCGAACCAGCTTGTCATTGCGCAATTAAAGAAAATCGCCGAGAAATTATCGTAAAATTTGCAAACAATCGTACTCGCATCGCAAGCGTAATATTGCGTGTTCCGCTTTAATTTGCCGAGCTATATTTACAAATGCGATACACACAGTGCCATGCATGTTACGCGCTCTTACAATTAATCTAAATCACAAATGTAAAATCCGCATTTCGTTCCATTTTAAATCTCATATCGGTCGTCTCACGTGTCGCGTGACACCGAAACGGCATATCCGCTTTAAACGAACGTTCGCGATGCTTGAAATCGAAATCGCGGAAGCCGAGAGAACTTTTTATTAGACGATAAATCGTTTAAAGTGCAATAACCTCCGTCGTTGTTTCTCATCTCACGACTCTAGCTTATACATATAGATCTCGATCTCTTCGCCTTTCTTAACACGTTTGAGAGACAGATGGCGAGCAATGGTTTTCGCCGGTGGGCGAACGTCGTTGTAAAAATTGGACCGCGTCATCGCTTGACGTCATGAACCGGCCTAAAATCTGATACGCGTACGTAATGGCCGACCGACCTCGCCGTTTTCGCGCAGAGAGACAAAATGGCGAAAAATCCTCGAAAAAGCTCGGGAAAACTCGGTCGCGGCGATTCGGCGAACGTTCGCCTCCTTGCGTGCGCGATTCCGCGGACTTTTTCCCATCCACGTACGTGAGAACGCGGGAACGCGGCATGGCGGCGTGAGAGCGCGACCTGATTTTCCGCGGAACTGTTGCCAACCCAGTTGCAAACGAGGATTCTCGGATCTCGCGGCTCGTAACGGTTTACGATAAACGCGTAAACGAGCAAGAAGCACAAGCGCTAAGTCTTCGTCTACTCACCTAAATATTGGCACAGTCTAAATATCACAAGAGGACGAACTTGGGGAAACTACGCGTCCACTCCTCAGCGCGCACTATCCGAGCGTCATGGGTCCTTTTTACACAATGGCCGTGCCCGCGCTACGCGGCTTCGATCGATGGAGTTTCTGCGGGAAGATAAAAGCCGAACAACACGGAAACGATTCGCCCCGTCGCAGCGCCCCCAGACGCGGCGCAGAACGTATTAACGCGCCTTCTGCGCATCGGAAGAAGACGCGAGTGGGAACGAAAGGAGAGCGACGCAGGAACGTGTCGCAAAGCTGCCGGAGTCCCTAGAATACAAGGTGATGCGTGTCTATATTTTTCTCGCGCGCAATTAAGACAATAAAAATATTAGGACAAGTGCAATTCTTATTAAAGAGGCAAGATTAGTACTGCGATTAATTGACAACAGCAAACTTGGAAGAAAAAGATATACAATGCTTTACAAATTACATTTTCTTAATTTATTGTTCTGAATTCATCATATATATATATATATATATATATATATATATATGAATCTATATATTTATTGTTTTAATTGAAAAAAGTTTTTCGATGGAAAACAAAACTCGAATGAATATACTTGGCTACATATCTACAAGATTAATTTCGAGGTCATAATATCACGCTTATCCGTAACGCGGCGCCCTCTCTTGTTCGACGCGCGCGTCCAAAAATCACGGTCCTGCCGCCGGTGACGTATACCGTCACGGTATTGGCCGGCGGTGGGGAAGATGCACGAGTGGTGGAGGCAAAGAGCCGGGTTTCCGTTCTAGAGCGCGTTCGCGGCGTAGCGTAGCCGGCGCGGGAGTGCGGGAGAGGCGAAAGGCGACGCGCGGGAGAAGTGGAAAGCCGGGAAGAGAGAGCCGACGAAGGAAAGAGAATCGAGGTCCACAACAAAATCGCTTAATCGCTTTGCGCCACCGTCCGCAACGGAGTATAGCCCATCCGTCGCCGCCATCGCAGTGCCCCCTAGTGTGCATGCATGTTCCTCGCTTCGCTTTCTCTCTCCTCCCTCTCTTTCTCTGTCTCCTTTTCTCCCCCTTTTTCCCCTTTCTCCTTCCCTCTCGCTAGTCTCGCGCTCCGTCTTTCTCTCCTTCTCCCTCTCCCTCTCCCTTTCTCGCCGTCTCTCCCGTTGTCTCTGTCTCCCCGTGATTCGCTATGCCACTTCGGCCCGCGACGTTTTCACGGGCAATCCGTGAGTGACAGCTGCCAGTGGCCAACGCGGTGAGTGCGTGTCTCTTGCTCGACGACTGACACGGCTGATACCGGCTGTGCATGCGTGACAGCTTGCGTGCGTGCGTGCGTGCGTGCGCGTGAATACGTGGGTAAATACGTAATTCGACGAGGCCGTTTCGTTTCGTTTCGCGCCCTATTGCGGACCGTGTGTTTATCATCTGATACGGCGAAAGTGTGTGCCTATCCCCGAGGACCTTGAAGCAACGCGGGGGTTGGCGATTATCGCGCGGACCGGATCGTCGCCACCGTTGCTGCTGCTGCTACTACTACTTCTGTTGCTGCTTGCTGCTGCTATTGCTGCGATTTGATTTGTGGGTCAGGTCAGGTCATGGTAAGGTACGTACTGTCACGATCATGCATGAATCTCCGCGTAACATCGTTGTCGAGACGAGTGCTCGACTCGTGCTCTTTGTCGACAGCGTTATTCGCATCCGGCATTTCGAATTACATACGTACGCACATGCGACTGTCTTCACGTCGTTACGTGAGACATTAATAAGGCGAGTTACCGCGAATGTCGCTTTCTCGAACTACGTATTGACGCGTCGAAATTTGTTTTGTAAACAAGTACGATAGCGTTACTATTCGCCGCGTCCCAAGGCGCGTGGCCGTGCGGCGTATTTTTTTTTTTTTTCCTTTTGATTATCAATACGGCCACGTGCTTCCTGGACAAGTGCGCCAGTGAATGAGCCAATTGTGAAACGCGAGTGTACGACAGTACCGTTTTCGTGCATAAAATTATGTACGCGCGACAATGTCACGATGTTATAAATTTCAATGATCGCTTTCAAGTCTATCAGAAAATTTCCATTTCCATTCTGTATACGTCATTTATTACGAAACGAGCTTATTAATCTGGAATTTTCCAAGGTTCGAGATTAATGATAATTCTGAACACATATATATATCTGTCTCTCTCAAGCTTAATTTGTGTATCTATAATTGTGTACATAAAAAACAGAGAATCACGAAAATCGTAATCCGTAAAATAAAATTGACAGTTTTTAACAAAGGAATATATACATATATGGTAAAGTAGTCTGCAAATTTGAAATAATTTTGTAAAATAAAATTTTTCGTAATAGTAATAATCAATTTAATTTATCGGCAAATCTTTAACGCGTTTCTAGTGCACGCATCGACACACACACACACACACACACACACACATCGAAATATACACATGTATTCGCGGCGCGATTAATCACGTTTGAGAGGAGGAAAATCGACGGCTTTATCGACCGTTCGATTTTCATCGTTTTTCCTTTATGGCCACGGACGAAGCCGCATTGTTTTGACCCCAGGATGCTTCGGTGGCTACACAGTTGCACGCATATACACATCTCACACATAGACACGATTTACTGCAAGGTTCCTCGTGCTTAAACGAGCTGTCGCACGAACGGAGCCGGATGGATTAAAAGCGGTCCCTTGGACTGAAAGCGTGCGCGCGCGCGCGCCCGCCTTAGTAAAGCCACGCGGTTTTCATCCGCTCGTCCGCCTCGAAACCGCCGTGTCACCCGTGTCTACCGTGTTACGGTAGGTCACGTGCGCGATACCCGTCCAATAATCGTCGATTACGCGGGAGATACACTCGGATGCAATCTGCGGCCGTGCTCGAGAAGCCATGCCCGAGAGTTTACGCGCCGTTTAATCCCTCTCGACGCGGTGGGTCCAAAGGAAATTATACGGGTACCGGGGAGAAACTTCGTCCATTTCTACTTCGTAGAAATGTACGCGCGTCGGTAAAATAAATCGTTGTAACGCTTTGATGTAGATTTCGAGAATAGTTTTGATGATATCGCGAGAGTTGAAAGATGGTTCGCTACCGCTTCTCGAAAATCGAGTCTTGGAAGAAATGAGACGGTAAAACGATTCGATGAAAAATATCTCCAGACGGAAGAATTAATTAACGACACATTCGTATTGAATTTTTTTTCTCTTTATGACAAAACGAGCGAAGGGGAAGATAGTCATTACTGAAAATATGCAGATATTAAATTTTGTTGTTAATTATATGATCAGAAATAACGATGGTGCAATCGAAAATTAGTTGTTAAAGTGTCTTAATTACTAGTGTTGCATAAGTAAAACGATATAAATTAATAATCTATTATTCGTGACAGAATCTCTTTGTCTTTCTTAATATGATAGACTGACTTTGAGAGCAATAATGTCGGAAACATCGATTTCACAATAGGGTTCAATAGATTTCCAATGTTAGTAGCACACATTTCATCTGTCTCTCCGTTTTCATCTCGTCTGACGACGAAGCTTGGCGTGTGTATTGTTGACGATCGTCGTATTTCACCCTACGAGACGATCGCCGGCGCACGCTGCATCGCGTGTCGATCGTCGTGCGTGACACGACGAAAAGTACGAGGAGCATTCGTTTCATCGTACTCGTGCGGTAAACGGGTTTATCGGTAATTAAATGATTGTCAAATACGAGAAAATCGCCGATGATTGATGATAACGAATCGGCAAAGTTTCGCAGTTGTATTACCGTGTTATATTAACACATACGTCCCTCTCACCTCCCTCCTTCCTCTCCCCCCGCGCGGTATCTTCTCGGGTGATACGTTAATAAATTCGTCATATCACTCGAGAGCTTACGATTAGTACTTGATCGTGCACGAAATTTGTTTTTCTATTTCTTCCATGATCTAATTAATATTGTAATCATCTTTTAAACAAGTATAAGATAGAGATATACTTATCGAAGAAATTCTAATACTAGACGATATTTTCGTGCTTAACAAAGTGCTTCGCAATAGAGAGATTGGAATTATTGAAAATAATATGCCAAATATATGCCAAGGCATTTTTTTTTATTCTCTATCAGAAAGATATCCCATGCGATTGCGATATAAGAATTTAGCTTCGATCTCCGAAACGTAAGCGCAAACGTAGACTTGCTTAAGAATCGCGAGTTTAATGTCAATCTTTCGTCTCGAGACGGAGAGAGGGAGAGAGATAGGCATAGCTCGTGGCATCATCATCAACGCGCGAGGTTTTCTCCGAGCAACGGTTCGCCTATACATCGCATTCGCGCGCCGCCGATGATAAAGAGAAATGCTGCCTAGAAAGCAGGTCTTGGCTGAATCTAGGCCACCCTGATGATGGCGCGTGCACATTCTCCACAATTTTACTGTTCCTTCTCTCAGTCTTGCCTCGCGTTCGTTTCCCGCCGTTCGATAGAGAACAACACTATTTCTATCTCTCTCCCTCCCCCCCTCTCTCTCTCTCTCTCTCTCCCTCCTTTTTTTCTCTCTCTGTCTGTCTCTAGCGCGTCTTCTAGCTTCAGCTTCCCTTCTCTCTCCCCTTCCGGGCCCCTCTCACCCTCTCCCTCTTTTTATCTCTCTGCCTTTCTCCTCGGCCTCTCTCTTCTCCTCTTCCACATCGATCGCCTCCTTCTCTCTTCCTGCCCCTTTTTTTTCCCCACCCGGCATGATTCAAGGATCGAGTTCCGGAGGACAACCAGATGCGAATCAGCGAAAAAAAGAGAGGGAACGCGAGGATCGCGGTACCGTAATGCCCCACGCGACGGGATTTACAAATTGCAAAAGCGAGAACGAGTCTCTCTCGGCTGCGCGCTGTCTCAATAGCACGCTCGTTCGTAACTTCGTTTGTGAAATGTCGCGATGGCGACGGGTGGGCGTGTTTATGGGATGATGTTTAACTTTGCGACGCAATATAAGAATCTCTCATGCTGTCGAATTAATAGGAAAAATTTCCCGTTGGCAAAGACGAGACGCGAATAATTTCCTTCCCGATTTGAACGTTTGATGAGCGTAAAAGCAACGCGATATTCTTTTCGAGCGTATCTTTCTCTCTCTCTTACACATACACATATACCGGAGGGGTTGAGAATTTCTTTAAATATGGTAACTTCTTTACAGTTGAGGCTATAAAAAAATAAAATATGATATAAACGTGCAATTTTTTTTATATGATCACACCGCGACACATGCAAACGGAGAATTTTTAATCTCTTTTTTTTTATTCTTTATTTTTTTTCAATCTCTATGAGAATCCGCGTAGTTGTTGGTTCCGTCATCTCATTTATAAATATACCATTATCAACATTCGCATGTGCGAGCATCTTGAATCAAAGATGCTATTATATTTCAATCTCTGAAGTGACGATATATACATTCTTTTTGCGTCTCTCTTCGTCCGAAATACAGTAAGAAGCCGTGCCGGGGGCTCCATCGTCGCGAATGAGGCGAGCGTTTTCTCGAGAGCGGCACGGAGCGAGATCGCGCGTGTGTATGACTGACAGTGGGGACGATCGAGAGCGACCTAGAAAGGTTTCAAAAGACATTTTCCCGTTCACCCACGTACAAAGCCGCCCTCTCGTCCGCGGGAGCGTAGAGCCGCGCGACATGAAACCTCGTACGACGATTGAGACGATGCGCACATACATGTACGACGTACGTATACGCGTATACAATCACTGATGTCGAGATGGACGAAGGCGTTGGAACGAGGAGAAGCAGAAGGAGAACGGCGTGGAGGGCACGGAGAAGGATAGGACAAGAGGTCGACGGAGACGAGGGGGACGACAGAAAGAAAAGAGAACGCGGGTGTACGATGTGTGTATGTGTGTATGTGTGTGTGTATGGCTGCGGGTGTGTGTCAGTGAGGGCGCGCGCGCAGGAACAACGGAAAGTACGCGCGGGACGTAATACGGAGAAAACGCTGGTAAAAGGAAAGAGGCCCCTCTGCCTGCCTTTCCAATCGAATCCGCCGCCCCTTCTCGCCTTTGTCATTTTCTCTTTGTCCCCGTTTCGGGTCTTCGTGTTCTCTCCCGGCTAAACCGTCGCTGCTGCCGCCTCTCTCTTTCGCACGGTCTCTCTTCTCCCTCCCTCTCTCTCCCTCTCTCTCTCTCTCTCTCTCTCTCTCTCTCTCTCTCTCTCTCTCTCTCTCTTTCTTTCTTTCTCTTTTTCTTTCTCCCACTGCCCGGCTTCCTGTTCGTCCTTCCCCTTCGTCTGACCTGCGCCTGACTCATCCAGAAGAACGAGAGAACTTTGCCATTCTCTTCTCCTCTCTCCCTCTGTATCTCTGTCTCTTCTCTCTTCCCTTTCCTCTCTCCTCCTTTCTTCCCGCCGTTACACCCGATATATCTCAAACGAATGAAAGAGGGAAGCACAAAAAGAACCGTGCCAGAAGGAGAACGACAGTGGGGAAGGGGAGGAGGGGGAGAAGGACATTCTCTTTCTTCGTTCTGCCTCGCATACCGTTTCCTCTCCTTCCCTCCCTCCCTCTGTCTGTCTCTTCACCCTCTGACTTCCCCCGGTACTATCCAGCTAACCTAACCCCTAACCCTAACCTCTCTTCTTCCCTTGCTGCGTTTCGATTTGCCTTCGCGCGCACCTCTTCTTTCTCTTCCTTCTTTTACCTTTCCTCTCCTTCCCCCCGTCCACCCCCTGATCCCTTTCCCCTCACGACTTTACTTATACTCCTACTCCATCTCCGCCTGTGCTCCTTCGTCAACGTTTCTCGCCTCTCACCTTCGCCTCCCTCCCCCCTTCTGCTTCCCCTCTCACCCCCTATACAGCAATCATCCCTCGCTCTTTCGCTCACCGACAACCCTCCTGCCTTTCGCTCTCACCTCTCTTTCTCATTTCTCCGTCATTCCGCACATCCTGTTTCTTCTTTAAAGAGAACGTAGGTTCGATGCAGAAGAACGGCAAGAAGGAAAAAGAGAGACAGATCGGAAGAGAGAAGGGCAGCACATCGGTCGATTTCTCCATCCTATCTTCAGCACTCGCTTACGTAAAAAGCTCCCTTGGATCGATTTGCTGTTTTTCAAGCTTTTTTGAGAGACGGACGCTTTTGAATAGCAAAAAGAGATAAACGAAAGACTTTAAATAAATCAAATATACATGGTGCCTTAGTCCTCGCACAGTGCCTCTCGTCTATTCTAATTAAATTACACTCGGACTTCTATCATATACCTTATATCTTCACTTGAAATATCAATTCTGTAGATTCTAAATAAATTTTCTATGTATGAAAATTCTCTCTCTAAAAATAAAATTTTAGTTTAAGAAACGATATTAGAAAAAACGAAACTGCATAAATTATTTCAACTCGATCTTACTGTGCTATCTCGATTTGATTAATATAAATTTGTAAATAATTAAGACGAAATTCCTGTCCGAATTTTAGCCATTATTAATAGGAAGATTAATCTAGCACAAACCACTTTTTCGGTTTGCACAAACAGTTTTTTTCGGTTTGCATAAACAACAGTTTTTTTCGGTTAACACGCTCTATTTTATGTATTTACCTATCTATGCCAAGCTATGCTTGTCCAGGTCAAAGGGAAACAAAGGGAACGAAATTCTGTAGTGCTTTTGTTATTAGTACTTTAAGCAATAGCATGCAATCGTATTTTTCAAAGGGACATATTAGATTAATTAGTAAGTGTGATTAGAACAGGTGTGATCACACTTATGCGAACTTTTCTCATGCGATTGAAAGGAAGAAACGCGCGGATACAAGACATCGGTAAAGTATTGCCGGTAAAAGGAGAAAGGAGTTTCCTACGTCGCGACGTAAAAAGGAGCGGTGCCGATCGACCGTTTTATACATATAATTGCCAAGATGTGGCAGCGTTGTGAACTATCGCGCGTTAAACCATCTCGAAACGATTTCTTTTCATCATATAAAATTGAGAGAAAGGCATCCACAATTAACTGATTTACGCTAGCGTACATGTATTCTTTAATACTAGATTTTAGGCAGCACAATTTCATGGACATTACATACATATAATCTCAACAATATATTAAACATTAATATCAAATATTCTTTTCTAACATATGCAAAGTCTTTCAAATAATTCTTTCTTATTATATTTAGTTAAGTTTTAATTTATATATATATATATATATATATATACACACATTCACTTAGTTTTACTTACAATTAGCTTAGCCTCAAGTCTTCTTCATAATTTTGATTCAGAGCACAATAAAGTTATATGCATATACATATGTATATACGAAATCCATTATCATTTTCTAGGTCAATTACTTTCGATTACTGGATCGTAAAACTGTCGGTATAATTTTATCGGAGCGAAATATATAATTCTGTATCCTACGATATCCTTTCCACTAGGTTATAAACGAGCATTACGCCTCGTATGCTATTCTTAAGATCGCGATGTAAATGTCACATGTAGCATTTATCGGAGCTTCACCGATTCATTCTTCTTTCTTGATACGCTAATAAACGTGAGATAAAGGAGGGAGGGAAGAATACTCAATGAAGTGCACATTTGCCACAACCGCCTTCGCATTGACGCTTTTAACTCGGCGTGCAATTAGAATGTTAAAATTATAACATTATTACAAAATGTGTACTATTAAATGTATAAAAAGTGTATTTTAGAAATACGTAATATTGATTTTCATTGTTGAGCGAGGATCTTACAATTGTCGATTCATCTAGTTCTCGCAGTTGTTTTTTTTTTCTTTTTTCATAAATTTAACGTTTATGATGCTGTTATTTCATGTATTATAAATATATAAACGTGCCCTCTGGTAGAAAATTCTCTCTTGTAATGGTAGGGTTAAGTGTGGTACGTGCACAAAACACACGTCGCCCAACACAGGCAAAAATGCGTGTGTGTCCTCTTTCAGTCGGCTCGTCGTTAATCGCTCCCAGAAATTGCCCGCGCGGTCCACTCTCCGCCTGAGTCACCCGTTTTCCATCCTCTTCTTTTCCCCGTGACAGCCAGCCTCCGCTCTTCCTTTTTCGTTTCCCTCTCCTTTTTTCCTTCCTCTGTCTCTCACTCTCCCTCTACCTTTCCCCATCGTTTATTACGTTCTCCGCGTCCCTTCCTCGAAAAAGTAGTCTCAGCTCCTATCTCTTCCCCTCACCCTTCCTCTCTCCTTTTCTCTCTCTCTTTCTCTCTCGACACTCTTCCGTTGCCTCTTCTCTCCCTTCGCATTCTCTCTCGCACGCCGCCCTTATCTCCAGAGTTCCTCATTGTCTGAAAGGGCCATCTGTCCCCCCCGACTCTGTTTCGTCGTCCGCTTTCATCCCTTCGCTCCTTCCCGCTCAAGCGTCGTGCGTACAAAAGAGCGGACTCTTTTCTCCGCTATCCCCCGTTCGCCACCCTCTCTCCACCCTTTCTCCGCCTCCATTCTTTGTTCCTTCCGTCCGGCTGCTACTTCGGGATCGCTTTGCCAACGCCATCGCCATCGTCGTCGTCGTCGTCATCTCGTTGTTCCTTTCTCCGCTCTCGAAAAGTTTTCTTCGGTTCTCCTTCTTTCGGAGAGGGATCATAAAGAAGCGCCGGTAATTCCCAAAGGCGAAATAGCGCGTTCGATTTCTCTGCGCCGCAGAGAAGGATGCGATGAAAATGTTCGACGTCGTAAATTGCAGTGCTCGGAAAAAAAAGCGGGAAACGAGATATATAGAGAATGTGAGGATGAGAGGGAGTGGAGAGAGAGAGAGAGACCCTTCTCCCCGCGCGACTGCAGCTTCCACAGTTGTTCGCCGAACTCGAGAAAAAAAAATGTCGAGCCGAGCCGAGATATCGCTTGCAAGCGGTCCACGTGCGACCTTGAGCGAGAACGCGCGCACCCTCCGCACTTTGAGGGGTCGCAATCCCCCGCTCATGATCACGTGGTGCTCGAGGGTGGTTTCCACAGCCCTCGTTTATCCCGCCCTACCGGCCGGACGAAAAGAGCGTGGAATTCACCGACGAAGACAAGAAAATGAAGGTCGTGTGTATTATCGAGATTTGTCAAGCGGCAGAACAAGTAAACGAATCCGTATGAATGATAAGTTTTGGGATATGGAATTATGAATTAATAAATTACGTATATATTTATTTTTAAATTAAGAAGAAACCAAGATAATTATAGAACCGTTGAAAATTGACGGTCTTATAAATAATTTTATCTAAGCAATATGCTAAAGAATAGTAAAAATAAAAAAACAACCAGATTTTTCTTCACGTTATATGAGGTAAAGATTCATATGAGGGAAGTATTGACTAAAGAATTCTTCATTCTCTCTCTCTCTCTCTCTCTCTCTCTCTCTCTCTCTCTCTCTCTCTCTCTCTCTCTCCCCCCCCTCTCTCTCTCTCACCCTCTCTCCACTTTATTCATACTGTTCGCGTCATTTCATTGACCACATTTGACTCGCAAGTGACGGCATCCAGGACGAGGTCTCCTCGAAAACAACTACAATTTTCATCTGCAACTGACAAGAGAAAAAACAACCGATCGATTGAGACAGTATTGACAAATTTTATCGCCAAATCGAAAAAGACGAAATGATTGACAATGACGAAACATAAGCTACAATGGAAAAAAAACGAAAGAGATTACATTGTTGCACAATAACTTAAAAGGCGGAATAATTTCGCACATTAATTTAAATTAAAACGACTAATATATTAGAAATGGAGATAATTAAAGTTAGATATTATTAATCTTTTATATGAACGCGTTTTATAAAATTTTATAGCCCAAATGTTAATAAAGAAATCCTAATTAATCCTAAGAGACATTTTGTAGCGCGCAAGAGAAAAGGAGGACGTTTCTTCCTATCGGCATTTTAAGAAATATCTTGTACAGATATATCGAATAAAGATATGCGGGGCAAAAGTAAGATAAAGTTATAAAATGTAAAGTTTTATGCTATTTCTGATCACGATTTAAAAAAAAAAACCGTTCGATAGTTCTTGCCCGGCGTCGGTATTCCCCGGATTAATTGCGCAGCGTATCGCGGCGTATAGCAAACACCTAGCTTCCTTTCTCCTTTCTTGCTTCTTTCCACGTGTCACGGATCTCCCTCGCTGTTCTCCTCGCCCGGTGAAATTGACGGTTCCGGGTGCGTCCGCTCCCTCCATCTCGCGAGGATCGTCCCCGTCGCATCGTTCCATTCGCCTCTCCTTTCTTTCCCTTCGAAAATGCAGGCGCGCGCAGAAACGGCAGCGAGAGAATTAAGGAAATACGGAGTCGTATCCGTAGAAAATGTTCGGGGAAAAATCTTTAAAGTAATAGTAAGTCAATATATTATCTTTATTTTTCTTCGTAATTTTTCGATTTCTTCGTATTTTGAAGTAATAGCGAAAATCTGCAACCTTTAAATTTTCAGCGTCATATCATCGGTAATTTCTCGTGAAATAAAAATTGTATAAATATAAAATCCACTTTCTTAAATTCAGCGCAGAATAATTTTCTCGTCGCCGTAGGGTTAACTCAACAGAAATTTCCGTCATTTTCAACGTTAAGTACAGTTGGGTTTCGATTTAGATTTAGATTTTGACGAAGAACGGATTATATCAAGGAGAATATACTATCTCGCTGTTATTATAGATTTTCTGGAACATTCTGTATACGTAACGCGGACTCCTTGAACAAGCAAGGGCGAAGGGGAACAGGTAAGCGGCCGAGAGAACAGGCTCTCTCGGAAAGGTGAACGGAGAGAAACGAAGAAACGAGAAGGGCATTCGGAATGCGGTACTGTTATGCCTTACGGTATAACAGACAGGACGGAAATTAGGACCAAGCGACATGGGGCCCGCTGGCCATCGTTCGTTATGCTCATCATAGAACAGAGTGACTTCTTCCTTTCTCGTTCTCGTTTTGTTTTGTTCCGATGCGTTGCGCAGTCGGCACAGAAAATCGCGATGGAAATGGGGAATTGCCTAATCAGTTTCTTCTTGCACAAAATCCAAGTAGATACGCTTAAATAGCATAAAGGGCCGTAAGATCGATTTTGCTTATTTTTAAAATTTCTCCTTTGACTTTATATTTTTCAAATATTTTAACAATTTATATTGCTGACACAGTAATCGACTCTAGCAGACGAATATACTATTATTAATAATATTGTGTAATGAGTATGCGATAATTAATATAAATTGCGAATTATGAATTCACAAATAAAAATTCAAGATTACGCCGAAATCGAGAATTTAAAGCTATTAAAGAGTCAGAAGTCGGAGCTGAGAATTGAGAGATATGTCCGAATTGAGGATTAGGAGTTGAAAGTGAAGGATTAAGAATTAAGAGAATCGAGAATATTAAAGACTTAGAAAGCAAAACAATTAAAAGTTAAAAATCGAAAATCGGGCATTCAATTCAGGACTGACAATTGAATAGTTCAGAGTAAGTAGTTGAGAATTTAAATTCATATAGATTTACATATCAAATTTTATATATATTTATATTTAATTTGAAGGTTTTATAAGGTTGCCAATAATTATAACCTTTATCAAGTTTTTATTACCGACGTTGTTCCTATAGTAATGTCTGAAAGATGAAATATTAACAGAAAAACAAGTCGGTCGTTCCATGAAAGAGGAACGAGCACACACAATTGCCTCCCCATGGGGTTGGAAGGGGAGGGGGCGACGTGGGAAGATCATTGATGCAAACTCGACAACATGTATGGGAACGCTTTTTACATGGACCAAAAGACATATCGCGCTACCATAGCCGATTCCTTCCATTCCTGCCCTCGATGCGAGTTTCTTTCGGAGAGAAGCGCGTCTTCTCAGAAAACTCTCAACTTGAAACCCGATGCTTCTGTTTGAAATCACTCGAATGTTTACAGGAAAGTGAATTTAGATAAAATGCACTTTAGTAAGGATACTTACGTACTATTAAATACATACGTTTGATATTCTCGAGAAAAATTCCCTTTTTAAAGTTCTAATATAATAATATGAAAAAAATTCTGTTTGAAATTAATTATATTCGCAATTTTGAGCAATAGCCTTTCCAGACTGAAATGTTCGAATTTTTGACGCTAAAAACATGACATTGCAACATTCTGCATAAAATTTTGCAGGTTACGACGGAATAATCCCTAAATAAGTTCTTTTTGCATAAATGTGTTTACGAAGGAACAACTTTAAATTCGCCAACAATTTCAATTTTCGTGCAAATCGGATTCCTGTAATACTCCAGGTCAGATAATAGTCAGTCGAGAAGAGCATTTACTCGAATGAGTTTCGATCCCGTGCCAAATTTTAACTCAGGTCTTCAAGAAAGGTACAACTCGACTTCTCCTTTTACCGAGATCCGCAATGCAGATATTTTTTTTCGGGTCCGCGACATCAGTATGAGTTTGTGTCGAGCGTTGCACCGCGGAAAACATCAGAGACTTGAAGAAAGATAGTATTGAAACCCCTCTTAAGATCATCTTGCTATGAACATAAATTGAAGCCCGTTCTTTTTCCTTTCTCCCTCTCTCTATTTTCCCTTATATTTCACTGAACTACACTTTATTAATGCAATTCTGTCTCTATCTCTTCATCCTTATCGTTCATCCCTTTTTCTCCATTCTTCTCCCTTTCGATAAAAATAGACCCTGCGTTCCCCGCTCTTCCATGACGAGGAAATCGATCGGAAAGCGAGCACCAGAAAATAATTTTGCTCGTGTGGGTCTATAAATTCTTGCCTGCCATTTTATCGATCGAAACTTTTATCAACTTTTCCGGAAAACGCGTTACCATAGTCTTTTTTTGCATCTTCCAACATCGCCTGTGAATTGATTTTATTTGTTTTTTGACGAATTTCTTTACTCGTGTCAATCACTTTCTATCATCTCACTGTATTCCTACATTTGAAAATGAAAATCTTCGATAATTTGTTATAAAAAATAGTTTGTATCGAAAATCGCGTGTTGAAAAAAACGAAACAAAGATTAAAACAAAATAACGTAGAGAAGTATATGGCTGTGAATATGGATTTTTATTCCTTCTAAAGGTAATAAGTCAGACTTTAGTATGCTCTAAGAAGTTTGATATCACAATAATTTATATCACGAGATACGAAATGTTGAATAATGCGAAATTTTATTTAATCTCGTACACTTAAAAGAAAAAAAGTAATACTCTGCTTTATTCTCTCAGATGAAAATATTTAATAGGAAACCGTAAAAGCGTAAAAGATGCGGCGAAGATAGATAACACGTACGTATTACGGTATGCGAGCGTATACTTTTCGCAATGTCAATTTTGGCGACATATTTTACGCCGCCGCGATGAATGCTACACGCGACGTTTCTAATCTCAAATATGTCTTCTCGTTTTCAAAAGCAAGATACTTTGTGAAAAAGCCGACTAATCGCGCGCGCGCGAGATACGTTTTTCTCTTATCTTCTTTTATTTAAAAAATGCTACTAAACTATCTTTAACATAAAGGTATCCGAGTCAGACTCTAATACCTGCGTTCGCTTAGGCCCTAGAGAGATGATTCTACGAAAGTACTCTCGGGCGAGAATCCATCCTCGTGGCCGCATATCAAATTGACATTTATACATCCTCGAGAAATTCCTGGTTATCATAACAGCAAGGTCCGAGGGACGGCATAATACTTTATGCAAAATCCACCGGTCGTCATGCAGATTTTATTAGTCCCCTTTATCATCCGCAACTCGACGAAACTAGGAAAGGAGCCAACAAGAGTAGAAGTTGATGGGCGGAGGATAGAAGGGAAGGGAGGTTGCAAAAGAAGAGAACGGAGAAAACTCTCGTGGAAGATTCCAGTCCTCCGCCTGCAAACGCGAAGTAGTACTGGAATGAGAAAGCGGGGGGAAAGGGGGGAAAGAGGATGGAGGAAAAGAGGAGCGGTCGTTTCTGCTTGCGTTTTCCCGGAGAAAGAGCTGGTTGGTCGTCGTCTCGAAGGTAGTCGCGAAAGGGAAAAGTCTGGGAAGAAGCGAGGAGGCGATGCGTCGATAACGTTGGAAAAACGTAAAAGGCGCTGCACGGAGAAAGAACCGGCGGTGCAAGGCGAGACAAGGAGAAGGAGGAGAGGGAAAAGGCGGTTAGGTAGGTTGGGGAGGAAGCGGACCAAAAGATAGATAGATAGATGGATATAGAGGGGGAGAGAAAAAGCCAACGGAGAAAAGAAAGAGATAGAGAGAGGGATAGAGGCAGGATGGAGATATAGGAAAGAACGAGGGAAAAGGGGAGATTGTTTTGCCCTGTCGTTGGGGTGGGATGAAAGAAAGAGATAGAGAGAGAGAAAGAAAGAACGAAGGATAGCGTATGTATAGTCGTGGAAGCGAAGGGGCCACGAGAAAATAACGTCTTAGACGGAGGGGGAAAGAGGGAACGAGTAAATGGAACCAACGCGCGCGGCGAAAGAGGGAAAGGCTGGAAGGGAAAGGGGATGGCGAGAGGGGGCGAGCAGAGGGTCGAGAAAGAAGCGATGAAACGACCGAGAGACAAGAAAAAGGAGGGCGAAGGACGGCGAGGGAGACGGGAATGACGGTCGTGAAATGGTTGAGAAGGACGAAGAAACGAAGAGAGGGAGAGAAAGAGAGAGGGTAGGAATTGAGAAGAGGACAGAGCAGGGAGAAGATAAGGGCGGGGGAGGAAGTAGGGGGGAGTGAAACACGAAGATCGAGCTCGTCTACTCCGCGAATGGCAGAGGGATAGACGGGGAAAAAGAAAGAGAACGTGGCGTGGCAGGGAGGCGAGGTGAAATTGGACACAAAAAGCTCGAAGAAAAATTGAGATGAATCGCGAGAGGGAAGATGGAAAGGCGGTCTCTCTCCCTCTCCCCCCCCCCTCCCGCCGCACAAAGGGGGGAAAAACCCGTGCTTCTTCGGGGCTGCGAAAGAAAACGCGAGCGTAAGGGATAGAAACCAGTCGCTAATGTTGGCGCTTCGCTTTCTTAATTTCTCTTCTCGATATTCTCACGGTATTTCTACCTTTATTTATTAAATTTTTAGAATAACTACTTTTACTACATAAAAATTTATATTTGCAATGTTTTTCTTATATTTTGTCTTATATTTTTTTTTATTTTAAAACTAATATTACTCTACATATTGTATTTTGTCGATTTGCTTTTTTTTCCCTTTAACTGTTGCATTTTTTAATTTCAAGTTTTATCTAAATGTAAGCACTCTAGATTAGATTTATTATCTTATACCGTTATTATCTTATATCGTCATGGTTAATGTTTATTTTTTTCTGTCAGCATTCATATAGAAAATATGATCTGAAAGATTAAATTCTCTCCTTCTCGCAACACGCTTCTTGATCTCTATCCAGATCTTTCGCGCTCATCAATTTGCTGCCTCTCAGGAAAGCGGTGGCTTTCTAAACGCGAAAGATTAGCGTGCGAGCTAACCGAGCTCCCCTCCCAATGAACGTTTTTATTATCTTCCTCCACCGTTTCGGTGTCGCGTCGCGCCGCGAGGAGAGACCCACCGTTTCCTTTCACCCTCTCGCGCTTTCGTTGTGCACGCTAGGAAACGAGCTCCCGTCCTTCGCGCTTCGTCGTAAACGTAAATTCGCAATCTCTCTCTGACATGCTTCGAACCCGCTCGTCGAGCGCGCCGTTGTAGTCCACGCTTCTTTGGCACCGCCTGCGGCTTCTTCGCGTTCCTCTCTCGCCGAGTTTCAGTGAAAGTGACAGGAAAATCGCACGACGGGCGCCGCCGGGGCAGTAACTCCCCGAAGAAACTAGGCGAAGCGTTTTAGATCGTAGTGCGCGCATCGCGTCAAAGGATACACCGACCGACGCTTGAGAAAGCGTATCGATGGATGTGCGATCGGTCGCGTTCATAAATTTCCACTGAATGCCCAATGTACGCCGATAACATCGAGACAATTTGAAAATGTTTGATATTAAACATTCGGTTCTTGTCTTAGTATTTTGCCTTTTGTCATCACCTGCAGTTTCCTCCTTCCATACATCACGACAGAATATATTGTTTCAATATTCTTTTATATATATAATATAAAGGGATATTGAAAACAATAGTCATTTCACGTTTATAACATACTTTTGTACTATTCTATAAGACAGACATCTATCATATATATATATATATTGTTAAAAACGTTAATATTTTAACCATTAAAGAATATGATTTATGATAGGACATGTATAAGAGAGAACTTACACAGTTTCGCTCTCTCTCTTTCATTTAGATTTTTCTAATTTTTATCCTTTTCATTTAATAGAAAAAAAATCTCCAGAGTTTTTCATGCAGATAAAAATTCTTCTACAAGCATCTCAAATCTCAATTTTTTATCCCTATGGTAAAGTTTAAAGATCGCGAATATTTATATAAGAAAAAGAATGCATTATATATAAAATAAATTCGTAAATTCACTAATTCCCAAATAGTCATTGATTAATATAAATATTAATAATCATTTATTTTCTGTTTTTGTATGTATATTTTCAAAATTGTTTACAACTGTGTCGAGCTCATCTCACCGGCTATCCCGTCTCACTCTGTTTCTTCGCGTCGTGTTGCATCCGGTTTTCTCCCGGTTTCTCTCTCTCTCTCTCTCTCTCTCTCTCTCTCTCTCTCTCTCTCTCTCTCTCTCTCTCTCTCTCTCTCTCTTTCTCTCTGTAACCGTTTTAATTGCGCGTCTTTCTTCTTTCACTCAATTATCCTCCTGAAATCAACGCGGTTAGCCCCGTGTCGCACATGAAGCAGAAGCTTAAACAATGTTTCTCAAAACTAGGTGAGCCACTTTTATGCCGCGCCGCGATCGGATCGCATTAAGTCTTTCCGGCTATTCGCTTGTGCAAATTATTCTGTTGCGGATAATATATGGTACAATCTAGAATAACCGTGGAACTTATTGTTACGAATAACGCGGTGGAATATATAACGAATGATAATCACGGAATACATAAGAAGATGATCCATTTTTACAGAATGCCATTGAGAAGACTGTAGAGACTCTTTGCGGCAATCCGTCTGCTAGAATTATTTTTTACGACTATTTTCATCTATACGAAATATTCTATCGCGAATAAAACGGAATATAGTGAAGGCTATATGTATAAAGCATGTTGGCAAACCATGTAATTATCGTTATACTCGTATCGAAAAGTTGTGGAAAGTTTGTAGAAAAAAGCGAACTCGTTTACATATATGCACTATTATTAAAAAACTTTTTAAATGTATTTCTATTTTTTAATATAAATTTTATAGCAAATTATAAATTGCATATTTATAATTTTAAAAAGTAACATATTTTATTCCACGTTATTCTAAAAATTGCCTCATTCTACCATATGTATTTCGTAAAAAATTATGCGGACTCTAGTATACACAATATTATTGAAAGATGCAGCTGCCTATGTCTGAAGGACGCAAGAAAGTGTGACGTTGCATCTCCGAATATATTAAGTGCCCCCTATCTTACTCTTACAATTATTTTCATTAACTATATTGATATCTCGATAAGAGAGCTCTAATCGAAAACATCTATTATTACTTTAACAATGCATTTGCACAAGTTTTTTTTTTCTCAAATTCAAAAAGATGTAGGGTTGAATCGCACACGGTAATCGCGGCACGATGGATTAGATAAATCGAGAAAGGAACAAAGAAAGACCGGCAAAGTCAACGCGCAAAGATCGATTATCGTCATTCCTTCCCGTTATCACGAATTATCAGCGCGTCTTCGCACTCGACTCGCCGGGTAACCCAATTTCAATGATATCAATGTGCGCGCGTACCTGTTACGCGACTCGCGTGTTATGTGCCGTGCGACACGCACGCATAAACTCGGTGCATAAGGCACGGAGCATAAGGCAATCCGAAGCGTTTAGATTTCAAAGTTTCTCCAAGTTTTGCAGAAACGTTGTGAAACGATAACGCAAGTTTTGTAGAAACGTTATTGCTCTCTCGAAAATAAAATAAGCGAGAAATATCTCAGTTTAATTAATCCCAGTTTAATTAATTCTTTATTTTTGGAATCAGAATTGGAAAGAGACGGTAAATTGATTGAACTAATATTTGATCTGCATTGCATAAGAGGCGTTACAAATCTTGAGAATTTTATAATTGATCTTGTGAAATACGTAGCACAAAAGTTTGAAGAAGAAAGCAACTTTCAGTCGTTCAATCGAAACTTAACGAGCTCCTAAAGTCGTGGCAATAATGCACCGAGGAATGCCTCCACAATTTCGAGCGTTCGCGGAGATTCGCTATCAATCTGCGATCGGTATTCACCAGCGTGATTTCTCGCAATAATCGATCACACACAGGTGGAATAGCACGCGCGCAGACGTAGTCTTATGCGAGTACATATAGAGAACAACCGAAGTAAGAGTACGTCAGATGCGTTCACGTACATTCACAATCGTGCGTTACCTACAAGCGTTCGCAGGTGCGTCTATATCGAGGGCCCTCGAAGGATAGCTGGAGAAACGGCAGATGGTACGAACGTGTCAGCCAGTGTGGTATATAAAAGGGGTGATGAAGGGTGAAGGGAGGTCGGGGAGAGACAGAGTTTCGAAGACGAAGAGTTAGCTCGGGAGGAAACATGGAGAAGGAAAATATGTGTTAAAAATACGCTTTATTTATATAATAAAAGATACAATAATACAATACACACACACACACACACACACACACACACGATACAATAATATAATATAATTATATAATATGAAGACAGACTAGTCGGGCGTTTTAAAATACTGATTCGCATTTTATTAAATAATTGTTGTATAGTCTGTAGGCAATTGCGAGTCGACTTGAGAGAGCTGAAAGATGAGAGTCGTCAGATACATAATAGAGAGTTCGAAAGTGTCGAGAGATGAGAATTGAAAGATCAGAATTGAGATTCGACAGTTAGGAGTTGAAAGTTGAGAACTGCAAACTGAATATTTATGCATTTATGTGTATAAAATTATATTAAAAACAATCTTTAATTAGATAATCGAGCATCTTGGAGAAAGATAGATTTTCGTAATTTTTTCACAAGATTCGCGCCTATGTAATAGTAGAGTCCTGGTACGGAGTCAGATGCCGAAGATACTAGGAGTGAAGTGTCGCGAAGAATTTTCCAGCCGTTCTTCGAGCGTGCGAGTGAGCGGATGAAAGGCAACGACGAGCGTCGAAATGAGCGCAAGCAGTAAAAGGAGAGTCAGGAGAACGAGGAGAAAAAGAGAGAGAGAGAGAGCGAGAGAGAGAGAGAGAGAGAGAGAGAGAGAGAGAGAGAGAGAGAGAGAGAGAGAGAGAGAGAGAAGACGCAAAACGCGAGGCAAGCGCGAGCTTAAAGTTTCCCCGTTATCGGCGCATGTCTAAGCAACTGATAAAAGCCCGTGTTCCTACGGACAGATAACGGGCGGAATGGCCCGGTATAAAGAGTCACATAGATAGAGGCAGATAAAGTACGGTCCACGGAACAGGTGAATGTCGCGACGGGGGCAGACCAACGCCCGAACCTCGTCGGTCTTCGCGTTGTGTGCCGATTCAACTAGCAATTCGCTCTTCTCGGATCTTTCCTCGCTCGATCCCGTCCGTTATCGTCGGACTTTTCCGTCCGTGAATACGCGAAAGTGCTCTTCTTCTGGTTGTCCTGTGTTGTCGCGGCTTCGCGTCGCGCTTCCGGAAATAACGTCTCCTCGCTAAGACCCGTGAGCGACCCTTTTTCTTCCTGCTTTACCTCCCTTTCCTTCCCTTCGGCGCACCCAGACCTGCAGCGAGATCTCCCTTTCTCTTTATATCTCTTTTTCCCTATCCCTCTCCACTCCGTCTTGTTCTTCCTATATATATATCTTTCTTTCTCTTTTTCGTTTGTGTCACCCGCACTTTGCCGCCAACAGGCGGTGTGCAGAAAACCTATACCTATCTACCTACCTACTCTCGCCGTCTTTTTCGTCCGCGCTTGGATACCGTCTCCCGTCCGGTACGTAAAACCTCTTGGAGATATCTTCTCCCGGCAGTCGTGGCGGAAAAAGAAACCCAATATTTCATGGAGACAGATCGTTATTGGGGCGTGCACTACAGGTACTATCCCGCTCTCTACGAATCGATCTCTCATGGTAGGGGAAAGGATACGACGGGGATGACTATCGCGGATAAGGGATAACGGGAAGGGGGATCTCTTCGTCTCTTAGGGTCGTCGTCGTCGACGACGACGACGACGACGACGATGACTCTTCGATGAATCCGCCGACACGGGGAGAAAGCGACTTTGGAAAAATACTCAATCGATCTTTTCCGTCTCTCTGTTGCAGCGGCGGCATGGCCGGGCAGCACTACTGCCTGCGCTGGAACAACTACCAGTCGAACGTGACGTCCGTGTTTCACCAGCTCCTGCAGACCGAAGCCTTCGTCGACGTCACCCTGGCATGCAACGAGGCCTCGTTAAAGGCGCATAAGGTAGGCCGCATGGAGCACGGAGAGAAGAAAGGAGAGAGATCGATCGCGCGATCGCGATTAACATCGCGCGCGAAAATCGAACGGGGATCAACCTTCGATCTAAAGCCGAAGAATTATAACAGATTTCCGTCAATTCTCAATAAAAAAAAATTATAATCAGAGAAATTATTGCATTACATTTTACATTAAAAAAGAGAAGAGATAGAAGCGAGAAATTTAATTTAATATTATTAACGAGTTTAAACTGAAATGTTGAGAAAATGTGTAGCTAGCAATTTATAATTACATCTAAAATCTATAAATAACGCAAAATCAAAAGTCAAAGTAAAAAATAAAAAATTCAAGACTATTTGAATAATATATGAATAATAATATCACGAAAGAGATTTATTTCGTATAATTTTCTTGGTGTCGAATTGTCTCATGCATTTGTTTCTTATTTAATCTTTCATTAGCTTCTACGTTTATTATAGTTTAATTACGGCTCTGCCTCGATTATTAAATGTCGCGAGATATTTATGTTCGCACTTCGATTCGGCATTAATCTGAAATTAATTCGACGCTTGCGATACTTCAGTAATGTAGAAAATATTTATGTCTAATAGTTTTTAATCATAGCTTCTTGATTCTGATTCCAGTGATGTCTCGACTGTCAAATTCTCTTGTCAAAATATCGATACTTTGACTTTGAATGAGAAAATTATTCGAAAGAATATTCTGCAATTTCAAATAAATATGTTCGAGAAGGAAAATAGAAAGATTTACGATACGAAGATTTAAGGCGGATGGTTTTTTTTTCGCGACACAATAAATTCGAGCGTCGAGATTAACTGTGACTTTTAATCGTCTCTCTCTATATATCTCTATTACGATATTTCTATGTGTGCGCAGGTGATGCTGTCGGCCTGTAGTTCCTACTTTCAAAAACTTTTGCTGTCGAATCCCTGTAAACACCCGACCATCATCATGCCGCAAGACGTGTGCTTCAACGACCTCAAGTTCATCATTGAGTTCGTCTACCGCGGGGAGATCAATGTCTCACAAGCGGAGCTTCAGGTGAGCGCGCGAAAATAAGGTCGATCTTTCGCCGCGATCGCGCCGATCGTCGCGGCCAGCGACGTCGCGAGCAACGATTTCTCTCAGAACGCGAGCCCATTGAATAATCGAGATGGGAATTTGATATTAATTTTAGCAACGTCTACGACAAATCCGAAAGAAGCAATATGTTGTAGAGTCACAAAATTATACATATATATAATTCTTTTCTCTGCTTCCAAGAATGACACATTGGGTTTTCCAAATGATAGATATATATTGCTATATATAACGGCATGTCGGTTATTGGCACGACGCTTTCTAATGACATTTTTATTCAATAATAATAGAAATTTTATAAACTATCATATAAAGTTATTAAGAATATATATATATATATAACATAAATGGAAACTTGGGAGAACAGCTCTAACGACGTCGCCGATCGACGACGTTGCGTGCAATGTCGGCGCTCTAATCAAGTCTTTGTTTGTCAGTGCAACATTTTGGTTATCATTTTTAACGATTTAAAGATATTAGTTTGAATATGGCGATTGCGATCGCGGTGGCTTTTTCGAAATTTGAGCGGTTTACGTTCTTAAAGCCTTCCTGCGTATTGACACGTCCTGAAACATCCGAATCTTGCATGCGTCACGATATTAAATAACGATGAACGCGATCGCTTCGTTTTATCTTATCGCTTACGAGCTATTACGACGTACTGTGAGTTGTGAGTTGTACGTTGCTCGTATTATTGCAAGATCTTTCGCCAAATTGATAGCGGTTCCGAATGTGAACGCAAGTTCTACTATCTATCACTCATTTGCCTATTTCGCGAATAATCTGATGGTGTATAAACCATCTACGAATCGGTCTTTTTTAAGCCACAAACATTTTGAAAATATTTTTATATTGCTCAATTCTATTTTAAAATTTCATTAAAGTATGTTACTACATGTTGTGTTAGCCTATCTTATTAATCATTTCTTTCAATTATTTTGCAAATAATTCAAAAATCTCGGAAATTAAAAGATAGGATGAGTATAATAATAACATATGAATAATGACACATCACGTGATAATTTACAAGTAATAATTTGAAGAACAGGCACAAATTTAGCCATTGAAATAAATAAAATAATCGTATGCTAAACTATTGTTAAGCAATTTAGTTAAACAAAGGCGCTCTCAACAGAGATATAAAAATAACGCAAACAAAATATTCTTCACATATAATATATTCTTCGCAAGTTTGATATGTGAAAAACATAAGATTATAAAAGAAAGATCTATTTAGTATATGTATTAACCACTGCAATATTAGTAACTTAACTCGAGGAGTAACTAAAGGGGGAAAGTACATCGGAATTGTACGTGATCTTCTCGATAAATCATCGTCTAAACGCGTTTTATGATATTCGCGAGGTGAAACACGTTCCTGGTGCTTTAGCTTATGCTCGAAACGGCAAGAAAGTGCGGTGAGAGACCGAACACTTTCTCGCCAGAAGAGAAGAGTCTGCTGTATAGTTTTTTGAGACAATGCTGGCAATAGCCATCTGACACGATAACTTCAAAAAGCTACAAATGTTTCAAAAAGATTTGGTTCAACCTCGAGCGTGAATGCTTCAAGTACATAATTTTAAGAGGAATAGATAATGCGAGCTTGTATATATTTTCTATCCGAGAACCTAAATTCTCGGTAGAGTATAAAGCGATAAAAATTACAGCGATCTTTCGAAAAACGCATTATACAGTATCTGCGCATTACCAGACGCGAAATTCAATATTTTTTTATCAATGAAGTTCTATATATCTTTTCCATCATACCGCCTGTATAGCGTACCGTGAACATTACCGATCACGGAAACACTCAGCCATTGACTTTCCAGCGTTTGCCAAGAAAGTTAGTCCCGTGGACATTCTCTCTTCCCGACTGTCCGAGATCGCAGAAGCCGGTAAACGAAGCTTACCGACGCGAACGCTTGCTGCTTTACCGACTTCGCTCCACCGTCGCCATATCCGCTTCACGTCGGTAACGAGTCGGCGCGAGACTCTTCCTTATCTCCCGTTCCGCCGTTTTATCCACCGATGGCGGGTGACGTCATCGTCGATTCGACTCGCCGCCGCCGCGAGCGCTGCGCGCGTCCGTGCGCGCCAGTGCGCGTTCGAAATGCCCGCTTCAACGTTTCGCCGGCCGGCCGGCACGCGCGGCTCGCTTTTTCGCGGAGTCTCGTGGTCTCGTGATATCGCGCGTCGTTCGTCCATCCGTCCGTTTGTATCCAGCTTTATCGCGTCGCCAACGTGCGCGCTTTGAAAACTTCCTCCTCGTCGGAAGGAACATCTCACGCGCGTCCGCGCGCGCGGGTGCTACGTGAGTGTTGTATGTCCTCAGGGTGTGTGTGTGTGGGGGGCGGAGGGGGAGGGCTAAAGTGTTCCAGATTTCCGCGCTCAAGGAACTCAGATATATCGCGACACGGATAAGATAAGAAGCGCACCGAGGAGCGCCGGTCATTCAGGATGTCTCGCCAGTGATAAGGTACGGCACGCAGCTGCGCCATCCTTTTTTTTCCCCGCTGGTTTTTTTTCTCTTCTCTCTTTACTTCCTTCTCCGAAGATTCGAGTCTTCGATGTTTCTAACGACAAGTCGTGCGTACAATGTATAACTATTTTGCGATTTCTCATATACATAGTAAATATAATGTATTTAACGATATATGTATATAGTGTGTGTCAAAGGTTTTCGTTGTACGTTGAGCGCTAAACGCGATTGTTTTGAATAACGCGAGGAACGCTCACAGCTTATTGCTGAATAAACACACGAACCATATTCTTTTATAGTTGAACAGATATAGATATATGTAACAGAGCAAAAATATTTTATCGTAACAAGTAATTACGGTGTAAATGTTAAACTCTCTGTATGAAATTTAATACGCAAGTGATGAACGCAATTATCGCAGACTAATTACGTTGAAAATGCAAACGTTATTTGGATTCTGGAAGCTCTGTAAAAATAATCATAATAACGTCTGGAATGTGTGCGCGATAATATTCTCTCATATTATCGTTTTCATGCGATAATTTATTTCGCACATATAGTCCAACTCATCACACGAGTAAATTAGTTATATATTATCTCTAAATTATTTGAAATAATTCGTAACATTACCGATACGATTCCGCTATGATTGCACATTCAAGAATGTCATTGTGGAATTTATTTTATTGTATTGGATGTCCGGAAAACTTTACGCTTTTATTCTGCAAACTCATTTCTAACTCAATCAGTAAAATCAACATACGTGCCTGTAAAATATAGATGTTTGATTGAAACTTCTGATGAATTATCGCGTTTTAGAACAAAACCACAAATTATGTTTAAAGAAATTTTGTAGAAGGAAAGATTGTAGAAAAGAAAAATCATTTTATTTTAGAATCTATCATAACCAACCGTAATTCTTACCCTATAATTACGCGAATATAATTATATAATCTCTGATTACATGAATATAAAAAAAATTCGTAAATTCTCACTTCGTATCATTGCCAATTTGTCTGCGCTCAAAACTACGCTCTAATTTCACTGCATTTTTTTCAATCGATTTTAATTCAGTCATACATGGCTAGTTATCAAATAATAGGATAGGATCGGTTTAAATCGAATTTGACCGATTTCTTTTCGCCGTATTCCCGTCCTGTTTTGCTTGTCGCGCGATAATATTGGACAAGATCCTCGAAGCGGACGCTTAACGCGCGCCGAACGCAAAGTCGGAAACGGCGATTTATCGGAAACGAGAGATTATTTTCGCCGTCCTTCGCGCGGCATCGAAGAGGATGCTTCGGTTTGTGACCGGCTATTTGGATCGTGCGCCAGACGCCGGACGACGAACCTTGCATCGCCGTATATGTGTGTGTGTGTGTATGCGTGCATGCGTGTGTGTTGAGTGCGGGCCAAAATTAAATCTTTCTCGCCGACGAAAGCGACCCCGGCGCACCGTCATCGTTGGCCGTCGAATATGAATGCGTTGCCGAGTTCGGCGTCACCCTTAGATCGTTGCGAGCTTTTCTGATTAAAAAATAAACCGAGACATTTTTGATAAAAGAGGCGACTGTACCAGCTAACGTGTAAAATTGATTAACTCTGCCTTCTCCGTGTCGCGGTTTTTATTAAATACTAATTAATTATTGATGATGATAAGAACATCTTAAAACTCTTGAAAAGTTTATACTTGAAATTCTTCAAAGTTTTCCATCTTTAATATATCCATTTTACGTTCTTAAGATAAGACGAGAGAAACGCCTCAGATGCCTCGGAACCATTTTACATTTGACGGAACATTATAAACGAGCAATCTTTCGCGGATGAAAATTCGAGATCGAAGGAGCAACCTATTTACTTTTTTTTATGCACGCGATTGTTTGTCGCTCGCGCGACAATCTCTCTCTCTCTCTCTCTCTCTCTCTCTCTCTCTCTCTCTCTCTCTCTCTCTCTCTTTTTCATTTCCGAAACCGCGGACCTGTGTGCCACTGTTTGAACCGAGTGATTGAATATTTGCGTCCCGCTGTCCTGCTCTCTCGGTATCTGCGCGCGTGCGAAAACACGCCGCCGCCAACCGGCGAGAGTCGTCGCGCGGTCGCGAAGGATGGCTCCGGCCTCTCGTCATTTCGCCGTTTTTTTTCTTTTTTTATTTTTTTGCCTCCCTTTTCGCCCCGCTCCGTCAAGCGGGACGTGCCGGCACGCAACGATGCTCGCGCCCGTGATTGGTGCTCCTCGTCGAGGTGCTTACTCGACCCGAAGCCGCGTATCTTGCTCCCAGGATTCGCTCCCGGCGCAATTTCGGCCTGCCCGCCAGCCAGCGACACAAACCGATCGCGTCTACGGGGTGTCCCGAAAGCGACGGAATTTCAGGTATTTTAATTCTGAAACGCGCGCGAAATAACTCGGACATCCCATCTTGTTCTGTTTAACGAAAATGCAATAATACAGATGTACACGTGAGAAAAAAATGCTAATATATTTAAAACATATTTTATTCAAAACGTAAATAGGTAAGGGAATCTCGTGCTTTAAGATTTATTTCGAACTATGATAAAATGTTAATTTGAGGTAGGTAATTTGTCTAATAACCGAACTGTTTAATGATGAAAGTTAAAAATTTGTGTTATATAATAATCTACCATTAATGAGTAGATTGACTCGAAATAGTCTAAAGGAGTTAAGTCATTGCAATATGTAGTGGTAATCTTGGAACACTCAGTATACGAAACATTCTTAGGTCCTCGTGTCCGTTGCTCGAATTAAATTGAACTTGTGCGCTTTGCATATACACTTCCACTTTCTTGTTCCAGAGTTTTTATATTATTTTAATTTTATTTTTAGTATACTTATTGTATACATAACGAATAAAATAGAGAAAAGTGTATAATAATAATAACATTTATCCCATAAAATTTATAACTTAATAGATAATTTTTATAGAGTTTCCATTAATATATAATCGCAATTCTATTGTCGATCGTTTTTTTTTTCCATTTTTCAATAATCAATAAAAGTGATCATCTCACGTAAAAAATTAAGCTTTTTAAATACAGTTGATGTGACGTCAAAATTAAATTTTCAAGATTATAATAAAAAAAAAAATACAAGCGTATCCGCATCTGAGTGGCCTACGATTACATCGGCGATCATGACGCGAGATACATTTCGTATTTCGTTTTTCGGAGGAAAGTCTGCGCAAACCGTCGACTCCTTCCCTCGCTGTCCTTGACACGGCAGTGAGACGACGACACGCGAAGAAAACGCGTATCTCATGTGTGCATCGCGTTCACCGCTCGCGCTTGTATGCACAGTCGTATATAGGGTGCTTCTGAAATTCGTTCTGCGATCTTCCACCATTTTGGATAGCAAATTATTTTTCTATTACATATTTTTGCGCGAAGATATATCTCGTTGTCGGTATGTTGATAAAGCATCGATATGTAGAATCGGAGAAGAAAAAAAAAACGTAAAACCTATACAAAAAAACTGTTTTAACGCAACTTATTTTTAATTATATGAATATAAATATAGTAACATTATATATTTCTATCGAGCCGATTATGGTACTTCATTCTCCGTCGCGAGATAATTGATAAGCAAGAATGCATTCGCGATCATCGATCAAGGAAAAACCACCGCGACACATTACTGTTGTTCGACGGCCTCGTTCTCGATCGGCATATCCTTTCCACGACCGTTCAAAAGAAATTCTCACGAGATACATAAAGTGCAAGAGGAAAGGAGGAACGTCACCGTTCTCTATAGATACCCGAAACAATTTCGGTCAGTACGATATCCGGTGCTTGCCACAAGCACGGAAAAATGATCTCGACCAATCGTCGCGTGTCACTCGTTACGTGCGAAAATTTACATACGTACGAATGTTCTCGCGGAAATGAAACTAAATCCGAAATTAATGATCCGATTCGACTTTCTGATTTTTATGGCCTTGAATCTTTATCGGTCGAATTTATTTATATGGAAGAAGTAATGGATACGGATCGCACGCACATCGGAAGAATGCAATAACGAGGGTGGCGGTGGCAGAGGTGGGGGGTGGCAGGGAGAGAGAGGGAGAGGGCTGGAAAGAGATTTATCGAGTCGAGTTGCAGCGCGGTTTAACTCCCGAAATTCACGATGTGTCGCAGATATTGACGGGACCTGCTACGTGAGACATAATCGATACAAGGGGTAGAGCAGCGCGACTACTGCGAGACGGTGTGTAGCTATATATTTTAACTCCGCCGGATTTAATCAATAATCGTAACGTTAACTGATATCCGCGCGACGCTTTTCAGCGATCCGCGAGCGTCGGGTTACCCTGTTTTCTCCTCATTTTCGTTCGCGTTCCGAGCTGTCCAACACTATTAACACAATTTTTGTTGCATATCTAAAGACAGTAGAACTTAAATCGAGAAATCCAAGATCTTAATTTTATTCTACTATTTATTTACTCCATATATTATAAAGAATAAATTGTATAAATCTCGTGAAAAAAATTTAGATTAATTTTGAGTAAAAACAATCTTTGAAAAAAATAACTGTATTTTTATTAAAAAGAATAGCAGTATGTATGTTCATATGATTACTTTTTGTCAAACCAATTTATCAGACTTTGTTAATTATTTTTATTGATTTTAAATATTTAATTATATCAAAATGAAATTAAGAGGGGCGGGGGGAGGAGGGTAAAATTAAGTGTAAACTCATCATGAAAATGTATCATTATACACATGCACATTGAGTAACTTTCTATTTACTATACATATATTAAAATATTAATAACGTGAAACCATTAAGAAATCGTAAAATGTAGTTTTGTAATTATATTGTTTTATCTCGCTATTCTCTCGGTGCATTGAATAGTGCTGCAGATGTCAGACAACTAGTGTTGCAAAAAACAATAGCATCGATCGATTCTTCACTTTCACACGACCAAACTATCTCTCTTTGATTTTGCTCTCAGTTTTTGCAACATGTATTGCAACACAATTTAATTTTACATTACATGATCTTTATATAAATTTATCGACTATTCGTACAAAATTCTCATTCCATTGTCGCAAAAATCTTTTTATCACAACCGATTTCAATGATCTTATCTCATGCGAGAAGAAAGGACACTTGGAAAAGTATCGAGTAGCATCGATTCTCGCGGTAGGAGACGAGTAAAAGTATCGAACGCCCTATTGAATTTAAGCATCCTCGTGCAACATGTATCTGCGATGCATGCGTCTCGTGACATGTGGCTGCTCCGACCGCGAATATTCGCGTAGCGGACGGGCGCGCGCCTTTTCCGGGAACCGCCGCCGTCTGTGCTGCTGCTGTTAATCGGCGCCACGAGCATTCTGCGACTGCTGCAGAAAGCTTTCGTAGCGAGCGACATCGATCGGATGGCGGAACGCGCGCTTGGCCCAAAGTACCTTCGGCCGTAGGCAGACAGGCAAGTAGGCAGGTAGGTACTCGCGAGACGGGGCGACGAAACCGAAAAAGAAGGGAAAGAGAGAGAGAGAGAGAGAGAGAAAGGAAAAGATAAAGGACGCGAGGAAGAGAAATCACGCGAATCCGATGAGCTTACTCGCGCGACTGTACCGGGTGTCTGCGCTTCGTCGCGGTCGCTCTCTGGTCGAGCCGTCGTCGAACGCAGAGTGGAGCGAGCGGAACTTCTCTTAATCTCGAATATGGAAAGGAGACCTATAGCCGCACGTGTTGTTATCGGCGGAATATATCTTTTTTTTCTTCTAAATTATATAATATTTAATCGTCATATATAATAAAATAAAATTTTGACAGTTAAATGTTCGACAGTTAAATGCTTGTTCTTGTACACAAATATGTAATATGTAATCTAAATAAAGAGAATATTACATATTTGTGTGCAAGAACAAGTGCAGATTATATCGCATGCACAGGACTGCTACATTTAATTTCTGCGAAGTTGAAATTTGAAAGAAGAGACGAAGCAGGAGAAATGTAAAGGGAAAGGGAAAGTACGGAGATTTAAAATAATTTAATATATCCGCGATGACAACGAGGTGTCTTACAATAAATCCATCCATCTCGCATAACTCTCTCGAGCTAAACGATTTTTGTTTCAAGCTTTCTTATTCTACTATCTCCTCTGTCGTATATATACGCGTGACTGATAATTCCGTTCGCCACGAGGGTACCGGGGCGTCGCTCTGTAGGTCGTGGAATGACTTCATGACCGTAGCCTCCTTATCTCCCTCTCCCGCGTTCGCTCGGCCAGAAGAAGGGTAGAAGAAGCAAATGCAAGAGAGCAAACGGGGTGAAGACAGAGGGAGAAGAAGGATGAAACGGCGGATGGCGAAGTAACGGTGGAAGAGAACTATGTGTATAATTCGGAAACTTTGCGCTTCCTCGGCCGACTGTACCCGCGGTTTCTCTGCAGCGCGACGTGCATGCGTGCGTGCGCGCAGAACTGCACGCTACGAATCCGTGTGTGCGTGCGCGCCGACGCTGTGCACGCGTGTTGTGTGGGCGCGTAGCGAGGGCGGGAGGAACAGAGGAAAGGGTCGAAGCAAGCGAGCGAGCGAGCGAGTAAGCGAACGACTGGAGCTGCAGATTCCCTTTGTCCGCGCAAGCTCTGCAGCAGCCCGCGACTCCGCGTCTCTCTTCTCTCTCTCCCTCTCTCTTCTACCGCTCTGCTTCCCTCTTCCTCATCCCCCGTTCGTATACCCTCTCGGTTCCCGTCATCTCTACCTCTTCCCTCTCCTCTCTGCCCCTAAGTTCTCTTCGTTCTCTCTCTCTCTCTCTCTCTCTCTCTCTCTCTCTCTTCCTCTTCACTTCCTCTTGTTCGCCGAATCTGTGCCCTCTCTCGCGCCTCTACCCACCCTTTCCCCTCTCTTCCGTACTTCTACTCCCCCGTCTCTGCCACTCGATCGCTGCTGAGTCGAGTCAACCCGACGCAGGGCCGGCTGAGGGAGGAATAATCCGAGGGCCCGTCAAGGGCGCACGGAAGGGGTAATTCGATCGTCCCCGTATGTCCACCGGGCCGCTCCGGGGATTCAAATTATTAAACTACGCGATTCTCTCCTCTCTCTTCTTCCCTTCCCTCTCGCACCGACCCGGTCGCTTACACGTCTCGCGATACCGCGATTTAACGTTGGATAACGGCTCCGACGCCACCGCTACGATTCGTGCGTTTGACGCGCGGCGGTCGAGGATCCCTCAAATGACGCTCAAAGCTATCTCCCCGGGGGAGAAGGTTTGCTGTTAACTCTCTCTCTCGCGCGTTTTTTTCATGTGCTTTTAAGATTTTCCATAGATATTTAAAACTGGAGTAAACGCGACCAAAATCATCTAATGCGAGATTTTCTTAACGCAGGATTTTTGCGACTTATGGAAATTTTCCCTTCTTTGAAGTATAATTTTGAACTTTCACAAAAATTGCCTAGACAAGTGTTCAGGCTTCGAATTACATTAGAGAAGGATCGGATAGTAAAATATTTATGACCTTGATAGGCCTTCGGATTATTCCTCTTTAAAATCGTCTGAAATGTTAGATACATTTCTGTCGTTTGGCACGATAATCCAGGACTTGTATGTATATATATATAAAATTTAATTCTACAAAGAAAAAATTTTTAAAAAAATTACATAAAATTAAATTTATTTATTTTTCTTTCGCTTAATACGACAATCCAGGATTCATGTATATATATTCGATTTATTAATTAAATTCTACAGATAATTTTTTAAGAAATTGTATAAAATTAAATTTAGTCATGTATGTGATGTGCGAGAAATGTCTCCATTATTCCGATGCCGACCACGTTAATCACGCACGCGTGCGCGCGCGTATATTCGCAGTCAAGCGCGAGGCGTCGCGTCGGATCGAACGTGTCAAAGTAAACGATCGTTCGGTGTGCAACGAAAAATTCCATCCACCCACTCCCCCTGTACCCTCCCTTCCCTTCCCTTCCCTTTCTCCCTTTTCTGCGCCGTCGCCAACAACTTTTGCGAGCGCGCCCCGAAAAATCCTTGTCGGAGAAAGTTTGTTTACGAACGGGCCACAGGGGGAATACGATTCGTCGATCGACCGGATACATTACGAGCGGGTTACCGTCGACTGTAGGAGTGTTGGTAAGGGTGTCAAAGGTGTAAGAGATTATGTTATGTCTGCGCGGACTTTCCTGAATATTGAAACAGGGAAATGTCGCGTTTTAAATTCTCAAAAGACGTCTAGCGACGATAATATTCGAGATTCTCAGAAGATTACTTCTTTCGTTTCTAAACAATTCGCTGCATATCGAATGCTCATCAACGAGAATCAGTATTTTTTTATATGGCCGCTGAAGTCGGTATTTTAATATGTACGATCCGATTCGAATAAAGGTACCGTACCACAGAAAATTAAGTACTATTACATGCGATTGCTGATTCATTGGGTTGATGAATATTTCAAACAAATGGAAGGTTCTCTTTTAACGAAATTAAGCAAATCAAATCTCCGATTTTAAATAAATAATAAAGATCGTTGCGACCGAGTTCTTTATTAACGAGCATAAAATATTCATTCGGTTCAATTATCAAAAAATGAAATTATTCATCGTAACATTGTAATCCTTAGTTTGGTTTATGCAAAGTCTCGATCGAACTTTACGCGATATTACGTGTTGAGACGCACGCGTTCTCGATCGCCGCCGAGTTATTAAAGCGACTCGAAGGCGATTCGCGCGTGAAGCTCGAGACGCGAAATACACCGACGTATCTGGCGTGAATGCGAATTAAAGGCGAGAAGGATGGCGCGGGAGCCTCGGCGGATGAAAGGGGAATTTTGATTCTGTTGCTTATAACGAGAGACTGACGACGCACATACGTCGGAACAGAGACTCGTATAAAGGAAGCGCGCGAATAAATTGTATGAAATAATACATGCCGGAATTAAAAATCTCGATCGGCTATTAACAATCATGATTATTATATAAGGAATTAAACCACGATAGTTATTTCCTGAAAAATATTACAGATTAATAAGAAAATAAATCATTAGATAATTATTTATATTATATTTATATAAATATTTGGCAAATTGAGATACCGAAATTCTGCGGTAAAAATATATTTTTTTTTATAATTGAAATTATAATATCTGAAATATGTAAAACTTGTCCCAAAAATGACGATGTTGACCGTCAATGAAAACTAGACTCTCCAAATTGCTCACAAGGAGCCCGTCGATGAAACGAACGACGATAGTTCTCGGACACCCCGTAGAAGACGAGCGGGGCCTAAAGAGCGTCGTACTAGTAGCGGCCGGCCGGCCGGCACCATCACCGACGCGGCACGAATACCGATTGTATAGGCGGTGGCGGCGGCGACGACGACGGCGGTGGTGGCGAAAACAACGACACGCTCTCCTCGGGAGATTATCCCTGGTCGTCGTCGTCCCATGCCAAAGCTCCGCCGATAGATCGATCCTCTCTGTCGCCCGCATACCTCTCGACTTAACGTCTCTTCGAGACTGTCCCGCCTCGCGTCCCTTCGTCGGGGACTCGCTCGGACCGTCGACAGGATCGTGACGAAATCCCGCGGTGCCTACGCGCGCTTCCTTCGCCGAACTCGCCGTGAATTTTTTTTTTTTTTTTTTTTTTTTTAATTTTGCGAAGAGAGGAAGACGATAATATTCTCGTCTAATTAAGAGAAGAACCGAGTTTCGATATATATCAACAGACGCCTTTGTGAGCAAATCTGTCTTTGTAAATGTTTACTTCCATCTCGAGTAGTTTTTTGTTCACTTTATTTTTATGATTTCTCTCTCGTCGTCTTGGAGAAAGGATGTGAACACGACTAGATGATGATTGAGCGAGTTAATTGCGTGTATCCATCTGTTACAATTAGACAGCACGTGTCTCCTTGGCCGTTAATGCTAATGGGACGAATTCCCTTACGGCTCACTTGTGCGCGATATCAGCAGCTCAGGGAACGTAATGTCGCATATACGCCACTGCAGAATCCGCCATCCCTCTTCCGTACCCACGTGCGCGCGTACGACGATCTCTGTCGCTGTGCCAGCGCGAATACCTGACGTCGTCTCCGTCGCGCTTGGATCGGCTGGTGGATCGCCACGCATCTGTCTCCTTCTCCCCCTACTTTCCCCTTCGTCCTCGCGGATGTCTGCATCCGTCTTCGTCACGGCAACGCCGAATCGCACATATATATCTCTCTCTTCCGTTTGTCTCTTACTTTCGTACACATCTCGGTCTATGTTCCGTATCAGCCAAATTCTCTCTCTCTCTCTCTCTCTCTCTCTCTCTCTCTCTCTCTCTCTCTCTCTCTCTCTCTCTCTCGTTTATGTTCCTTCTCTTTCGCGTTGGCGCGCACAGACACGCCGCTGTGTACGAGCCGTGTCTCCGTCTACGTTACATGCGGATCAAATCTCTCTCTCTCTTTCTCTCTCTCTTTCTCTTTCTCTTTCTCTCTCTTTGTCTGTCTGTCTGTCTGTCTCCTTTACCACCAGCCAGCCATGTGTCTCGGTCTACGTCCTGCTCTCGGGCCGTCTCGCCCGTTTCCGCGCGGATCGCGTCCTCGTCGCTCTCGCGCAAGAGACGGCCGCGTTTCAGTCGAGCGCCGCAGACTTGGCTCGCCCCCCCAGTCACCCCCTTCGCCCCCGACCGACCGCCGTGGTCGTGCTTCGTCGAATCCCCCCTCTTACTCGATCAGCATCCCCCATCGTCCCTACACACCCGTCAACCTCTCTCTGTCCCACGTACTCGCCCCGTCCCTCTCTCTCCCTCTCTCTCTCTCTCTCTCTCTCTCTCTCTCTCTCTCTCTCTCTCTCTCTCTCTCTCTCTCTCTCTGTCCGTCCTCTTCTTTCCCGCCAGCCCTCTCTCCATCCCCCGCGGCCGGTCAGATCACGTTCGTTCTCTCTCCGGCTCGGTTCCTAGCACGATCCACTCGGCTCACTCGCTCTCTGTCCTTCGTCGAGCACGCATCCCCCGCGAGCCGCTTCCTCGTCGCTCGAGCGCACGTTGAATCTGTCCTTGTTCCCGTCGGCGAATTTCGCGGCGCGTTCTCCTCTTCCTCCACCCGCTTCTCTACTCGTCGTCGTCGTCCACCGCCTCTTTCTCCTCCGCCGCCGCTTCCTCCTGCTCGCCGCATCTCCTCGCTCCTCCGAATGCCGTGCGTCCTCAGCACGGAGCGCCGAATGCCATTTCACTTTCGTTGGGCTTCGCCGCGTAGGAGATCGGGCCCTGCCAGGAATTATCCTCTCGTTCTGCGCGCTCGTAACCTCCCCGTACGCGCGTATTTCGGCCGGCTTTTTCGCGGCTGCGTCGTTCGCAACGACGGCGACAACGACGACGACGACGACGACGACAATCACGGCGACGACGACGAGGACGATCACGTCGACGACCACGGCGGCGGCGATCACCGCGACACGTTTTCTCGCAGTGACTTCCCGACGACTTCTGCCTCCACCTCCTCCGCGTCGTCGTCATCCTCCCTCCCGCCCATCGTCGCCGTCGTCTCCTCTTCTTCTTCTTCTTCCTTCGCTCTTCCTTTTCCACATCCTCTGTCTGCCGCTACTTCCCAACCGTCACTTCCTCCACCTCCTTCCCCACCTCTTCCTACTACTACGACTGCTACTACTGCTCCTCTTCTTCCTCTTCTTCCTCTTCTTCTTCTGCTTCTTCTTCCTCCTCCTCCGCCTCCTCCGCCTCCTCCGCCTCCTCCGCCTCTTCTTCTGTCTCGACGAGGGACCGTTCGCCCACGGAGTGCCGCAGCCAGGTGAGTGATAAACGATAGAACTTCCTTCGCGCCCGGATACGCTAGAACGAAGCGTCGTCTCTCGCGAGAAGCAGTGGCGTAGCGTCGCTCGTTGCGATATCGCTACAGGGCGATGGGCATTGCTCCCTCGGCGGATCTGTCGGCGGGAGGAAGAGAGCGAGGATGGGTGGTGGAGAGCGAGAGACGGAAGAATAAAGAGAGAGAGAGAACGTGCAAGCTTTATGCGGGTACTCGCGAGAGTTATACCGTCGTACCGAATCTCGGAAGATCGCGCCAAACCGGGGACCCGCCGCGCGGTTTCGAGATATTTTTGTGCCGAACGCAACGCTCGCGAGATGCACAAGTATGCGCTGTGTGCCTGCCGGTCGGTCGGTTGGTCGGCCGTCAACCTCCGCTTCTTTGCACCGGCACGTCCCGACGCGGTGCAGTCCGGATTTGTTTCGCGCCGTGGACTCCGCTCGAAAAATCGTTCCCGTTCGTCCCGAGAGTGCGACGACGCGCGTTCGAAGCGTCTGTTGCACTTGTCCGCCTCTAAATCGTTCGAGCGTAAAGTTACCCCTTTGTAACCCCTTTTCTGGAAAATCTAGTCGAGTCTAGCAGAGAATGCGGCACGTGTTTCTCTGGTGCATCGATGCACACCGAAGATCGTGCAAAATGTAAGAATATGTATCGCGTAAACCGATCGCCGATCCACAAGTCGCTATATTGTTTGAGAAAGTTTATGCGTATTTTCGAGATGCGGGGTCGAGATACTTGTTTATATACTTCAGCAAGTTTGTGTACAAGGTGGCTTTTATAGTATGTGCACGTTGAGTAAACTTTAATATAAGTTTTGCCCGGAATTTTATGAACATCCTTAACTTTAAATTAATATCGTTGATCTAACCGTGGCTAAAATTTTGCAGGACTAGTATAATCAAGAAAGTATATTTAATATAAATTGAAAGAAATCAAAACTTTCTAGAGAGAGAGTTGACTTTTGAGAACTTAATAAAATCTTGTTTCTTTCTCTCGGTTGATTTTAAGTGAATTTTATTTTCACAGAAAACTACGTCATCTAGACTATTTAATCGTGAAACGTTGCCGAAAAGATCAGAGGAAGTAAGAAATCTTACTACAGAGACAGTGGAATGTATTCGAGGAATTTAATAAGATAAGCAAAAGACCGGGATATCTATATTGATTATGTCTTAGATATGATTTTACGCGAGCATCTTCGCAATGGTTTTTCCTCCAATAACTTTTAATTTAATGTTAATATGTTTATACTGATAATTAGATCAAAACGAATACGTGCATTGTGTCCAACACCGACAAAAACCGCACAAAACTGCAAACTGCTGTCACGGTTGATACGCGCGATTTTTAGTTGCGAGTGAACGCATAGCTGTCGGACCGGTTTTACCAACGTCGGTTAGGTTAACGCTAACCGTGCTTGATTCAATCTTCTTTGTCTATATCTCAACCGATGCAGTAATCTAGAAAAAAAGATGAGACATGAATTAAATTACGGTTAAAGTTAAACGATACTCGCGTAATCTGCGTGTCAGCAATGGATTGATCGTGTAAGCTGTCATTTAAGCTTTGTATTCTATTTCTATTAGCTGGGCATTTTTACATAAACACATTTATATTCATGCTTTTAAGAGAGAAACAAAAGTATAAGTCAAGAAAGATTTCCTATGTAGAAACTCTTTAATTAATGTACAGATTATGGGGGATTCTTGGACCATCAATATTTATGGTGAATATAGAAAAAATAAAATGAAATAGTTAACTATATATAGTTCAATTAACTTTGAGATTTCTACTTTGACAACAATTTGTATCTTTCACGAACTAATAAATTTAGTGGATTCGCATGTTTCGATATAAATTTTCAATATTTCGAGATATTGGAAACAATATTACGGAAGGTTTGATAGCATCCGGCATATTGACAATATTATGGAACATTGGATGAGAAATGTTAAAAGACTGTCGATGTAAATTATTCATGATACGATACACAAAACACCTTTTATATATCGGCAATAAATATCGCGGTATTACAAATTATGTATGGATATATTAACAATTTTTTAACGGCTAAACAAATCTTTTGTCAATGTTTGTGCGTGTGTGTATGAATGCAAAAATTTTTCAAATAAAATATTATCGAGAGAAATAACTCTCTTTGCCATATATACACATGCACACATACTATATATACAATTTTTTTTTTCTTATATGTTTAATATTTGATTTGTTTCTACCGAAAGCACTGGACTTAATTATTTCGCGCGTCAATATTCTTGTAATAAATTTTCAAGTTACTAAAGTAGACGAACATTAACAAAAGATGAGCTTCTTAGTTTATCGCTATACATTGATAATGTTGTCATGGCTTTCTCAAGTATTATGATGAGCGTATTATTTCGTGGAATAGTGTCGTTGCATAAAACGACACGCGAAGTACTGACGACACGTGTTGTCGATGTATCTTAAGCTGCGTACACACCGAGATCGCAGTTCGAGTTGCTCGCTAACTTGCGAGCAAATTTACTTATCGAGCTGCTTCGCGATTCTCCTAATTCTTTAACATCAACGAACGTGATTCCAAAGTACAGTTTATTTTTACTTGTCAAATTGAAATATTGTTCGCTACCAAGTCACATGGAGAATTCCAATGACAAAAATGTTTCACTCTACGAAAAATGGAATAGAAGACATCATTTTTTTTTATTTTTTTTTATTTTGATAAACTGAAAAATTTATGGAAGTATACACACACACATTTTTTAATATAAGATATAAATAAATATATTATGTCAAAGTAATCCACTTTGCGTGAAATAAATCACGCTTTCTGAGAGAAGATATGGACTCTGTAATATATAAACTCTGTTTTATACGAAATAATATGATCAACATGTCAAATAAAAATTATAAAAGTCGATTATCAATGCTTTCTTAATACGATGTGAAAAGAGTCGTGTCTTTGCGCGCTCAATTTATAACAGCGTAGTTGTGTACGAGGGAGGCAATCAAAGAGAGCAGGCGATTCGACACCGAAAATGCGCGATCGACGGAAAATAGCATCCTGTTTGCTCGCGCAATCATGAATCTACAACGTTTGGAGCACCTGACTGAGCGTCCCGTGAGAAAGCGCGCGCTCGTAAAAGGATTCTAAGATCGTCTCTCTTCTCGGGAAGACTAACGTGTCGAGGGTGACTCGCTCTTACGAGAGCCCTTTAAACTGTCTACGAATCCATGCCGTTCCCATTATCGGGCTTTTTCGCTCCACATTCGTAAATACCCGATTGCTCGGCCGAACCGTGGTTAGTTGTATTTTTCTTTATCAATGTCTAAGTCCGAGACACGAAGGGATAATCGTCCCCAAAGTTAAGAGGATTATAACTCTGTTTTGGTGTATTAAATTTAATTACATAATTGAGCCAGATGCTAACTAGTTAAAAAAATTCTGAAAATTAAAACTAATTTTTTTTTCTTTATAAATAGAGACATATAGTTCTTTTCCGTTATTATTTTTTTTTTATTTTTGTTATATACAATATCTTAAGATTTTCCATGCACTTGTCACACGTCCGTTAGCGTAATGTATTTTAAAAGAATGCATTGGTATAGCTTGACTATTAATTTAATTAGATCACTTTTTATTTATAATGAGCTTTTAACGCTGGATACAGTTTTGGGAATTTCTTCAGAAATATTTCTGTGCAACAATAACGAGAGTTATAATACAATTAATTAATACATGCTACATGAAATTGTGTAAGATATAATATTTTTCTATCATCTGCAAGAGAGATCGATATCTATTGATTTTAAAAGCAAAGTATCGATGCCAAAAGCTTATCATGGACAGAGAACATGAATATTTTAATAGTCAAGCTATACCTATGCATCCCCCTAAATGATGCATCGCGTATGTACGTATGTCATGTGTGTGGAAAATCTTAAGATATTCAGGTAATATTAAAGTTGAAATATCGATGTCAAAAAGCTCAATATTCAGAGTAAAATAAACATTTTAGTAGCTAAATATTATTTTAATATCTCATATGCATCACTATATGCATTATGTGAGATATTTCAAGATATTTATATTTTTCTGATATCAAATGAAATATGACAAGAAGACTCTCGATATCGACAATATCTTCAATATCAATATCTTCATTATTTGTTAGATACTTCGCTTTACTACCCAAATATCGTATGCATTGCTATAGATACATATGTCGCATTAAGAGTAATCTCCAGATACCGATCTCTAGTTTAATATCGTGAAATATTTAGATTAACATCGACAACATTCAATCGATGACAAAACATTAATGTTTTAATACGATTTAAACATTCCATGCAACACCCGCTCCTCTGCATGCACTGCGAAAGTCCGCGGAAAAACATTCGCGGCTGGTTGTATTCTTACGTTTACTCGAGGACGAGCACGTGGTGTAGCCAGGGTCGCGCTCCCATTCAGAAAGGAGGTTATGTAGCAGCACAGAGAACTGAGAGAAGAGAGAAAGACACATACACAGAGACAGAAAGAGAAGGTTATACTCGTGACGCCCTTTACATTATCAATTCCGTTATGGCGCTGTATTCGTAATAGTGGAGACGACCCTACGACCGTCTTCGGGGATTCCCCCGTCACGCCTCGTCTTCTCCTCTCCTCTCCTCACCGACGTACTTTCACCTACTCTCTTTCTTGTTCCTTCATCTCTATCTCTCTCTCTTTCTTTCTTTCTCTCTCCTTCGTTCTACCCCATTCGTTCTACCCCCGTTTTTCTCTCTTCCTCTACGTGCTCCCTTTTCTCTCTTCTTTTCTCTCTTCCGAAGCGTCTTTCTATATAAAGTACTTTACTTTCCCTTAGCACGCTCTCTTGGCGAACTACCCCCTCCTTCCACCACTCTTGTGTTACTTTCTCCTCTCGCTCCTTCCGCGTTCTTCTTCCCATTTCCGTGAAACCTTTTCCACGAAGGTCGATCTTTTTTGCGGATTTACACCTGTTGGACCTCGCTCGCGCGTTTCAATCGCTCCCTTATTTTTCTCTTCGAATAGAAACGCGCGTTTCGCTTGTCAGTCGTGAGGATCTTTAGGATTTTGCCGATAGATTTCTCACGCGTAAGCACACAAATTCTTTTCGGGTGTCTCTTTCGATGTTCCGACACTTTAGTGAATCATTTATCGAGACGAGAACGAAAAATTCGGCTTGATCGACAGGCAAATTTATCGAGGCAAAGAAATTCACTAAAACGAATGTGGTTTCTCGAACGATGACGATTTTGATGATTTTTAAGAAAAATTGTTGGAAATTACGAATTTTTAAATCGTTTAATGTCCAAGAAAGTTAGTAAACTTTAGTTATACTTTTTGCACCATTGCAATCTTACGGATATAAATAGACTTATAAAAGAAATAAAGTATTTTTTATATTTATTTACTTTTAGAAGCAGACTTTTAAAGTTTTTTCCAGAAGAAAATATGATAATATTTCCTGTCATAAAATCATAATTTATAGCATAATAACATAAGTTATAAGTACTTAAAGAATTCACGAATTAGTTTAAAAACAAAATTAAAAATAGTTAAAATTGATATACTTGTTTTTTCTTTTGTATAAAGAATTGTCTAACAAAACTTTGACGCGCTGAGAATATTTTTACATACTCCTCCTTATACTTCGTAAAATGATAATTTTTCCGCACCTGCGATTTTCAAAAAAAATTTATTGCCGATCGACGCGGCCCGAAAGAAAAACGCAGATGCCGGAGGCACGCACGTAACCGGAAGTGGAGTTGCCGAAGGACCGGGCTTTTTTCGCCGCTGTCTCGCGTCAATTAGTCCGGGATAATTGGTCGGCCGATGCCCTTGAACCCTAAGTATTGATTGGTGAGGTCGGATTCTGCCGGTGTGGCTGTGTCCCTCTTGCCTCCGAACCGATGGCACCACCCCTATGCATCCACCTCCGAACCGACCAACCAACCAACCACCCGCCCCGCCGCCGTCGCCGTCGCCGTCGCCGTCGCCTAACCCCCGCAGCGAACCCCCCTTTTACTCCCCCTCCGTCCGTGGTTCTCCAAGTGCCGTCGCCGTTAAAGCACCGCGTGTCGGCAAAGGTTTTTCCGCCCTTTATTTATTTAATTGAACTACGAAACGCCATTTTCCGCTAGCGCAATCCGAGCCTACCTCCTACTGCCTACCCCCTGTCCTCCCCCTCTCCCCCTCGTTTTCGTCCTCCACTTTCCAGCATCCTTCCGCTCTCGAACTCAAGCGGCGACACAACACGAACGAAATTCCACCGAGAGAAATTCCGTCGAGAATCGAATGTCGTTTTGTTCGGATACACGAAGATGCGGCTCATTGCGCGATAATTTCATTGCGATGGACGAGTTCCTCTCACCCTCTCCAACTCTTTGTGTTCGAAGTCTCCGCGGAATTTGATTTACCGTATAACATGTCTGTCTCACGAGAACATTGATTGTTCTTCGCTTGCGTTTACGGTTTGGACATTTACCAGTTTTTCGAATATTATATCGAGTACTCTTATTAATTTCAAGTCAATTTTTTAGAAAAATTTTTTAATCACGATGAAATATATACATATATTAAATGATCATTATGTGAGATTGTAAGATTCAACTTTTTATCGCCTCGATTTTTAACTTTGCTCAAAAGTTGCAAATTTTTTTTAACCACAATTAACTGAATATAAACATAATGATTTAAAGTTACTTTTTCATTTGAATAAGCTAACATTTACCTAATCGCTTTTTGTGAATTTCGAGAAACAGCTTTTTTAAATGTTTAATCACAGAATTATATAGTCAAATTTGCACGATTGTAGATTTAAAGTGTATAAAGGATATTAAAATGATCTCTCTCTCTCTCTCTTCCTCCATTTCCCTTTTTCTATTACTATTCATCGTTATGAATTTTGCTTGCTTTTATTTTGTCACTTGCAAATGATAATTTTGAGATTAAAACATATAACAAAGAATGGTGTTTTAAATATGAAAATAATAATATTTTGAATATTTAGTAACTGTGCGAAACAAACATTTATACATGTCTTATATTATTAAAATGTCTTTTTATTGTGATACGATTATATTAAACTGTATTAATCAATTATATATCGGTAAACCGTGAGAAAAGTAAAAATTGACATAACAGTTCGTATTGTTACAAATTCATTAAAAGTGTGGTGCATGATAAAATATGATACTTGACAATTTTGCCCCAATTACGAACCGCTCAAGCCAACATTAACCGAATGTTGTTATAACAGTCAATATGTACGAAATTATAACATCATGCATTGCGTTACTAAGTGTCCTTCAATTGCACGGCGTGAAGCAGTTGTAGCATTGGAAGAATTGTAACAAAGGCGGCTTCTTCAACTGACTTTGTCCAATAAGATTTTTTTTACCGAAAAATTCGGAAATATAAGTAAATTAGTGGAGCACACTTCTTTCCAATATTCAATTAATATCAAATTTGAATTTTAAATATCGATCATTTTTTTAAGTTTCATAATTAATATATATCATCGACATCAAATTGCAAAATATGTTACCGGAAAGAATCGGAAAAGATAGGAAATATTTTGAACACGTAAACTTTCTTTTTCACAAAAATTACAAAGTATCAGTATCGAGTTTTTCTCTCTCATCCGTGTATTTACTTATACAATATTTACTTACATGAATAATGCAGAGCATCGCACACACATATATGATTATCATTATCATATATTTAATATGTGATAATAAGAAATACAAATGGAGAATATAGAATAATTTTCGCATCTTTTTCATCTCCACGCATAATCAAGAATGACAATATGTATATAAAGGTCCAAATGTGTGCATCCGTGTTCATAGATAGAGAATGTCGCATTTGGTGCTCACATTGACAACGAGGCGCGAGTCTCCTTGCCAAAAGCCGCGCCGCTCTCGTCGTCATCGTCGTCGTCGGGGACGACCGCTCGCTCGTTCGTCCTAACGGAGACGCTCGATTATCGCGTACCCCTCGCGACCCGACCAGCGCCATCAAACTCCCGAGCAGCCGAGATCGAAGATCCGCGGACGTTTTGGGGCGGCCGTGCACACGCCCGGCCGTAACGAGCCGGCGAACGGGCGAAGGCGCGAGACAGACGGAACGAGAGAAAGAGGGACAGACGGACGTGTACGCGTGTGGAAACGCTTGGAAGTCATTGGTGTCGATACCGTCGCGAACACCGAGAGGAAAAGGGGAGAGAGAGTGTATGTGTGTGTGTGTGTGCGTGTATGCGTGTCGGGGGTTGGGGATTGGGGGTGGTCGATACGGCCCTCGGGCCGCGACAGCCGCGTCGGAGGCCTCCCCATTCTTCCTGCAGGCGTTTTTGCCTCCGCCGTGTTTCAACCCTCTCCACAACTCCCCCTCCTTCCTTCCCTCTTAAGCTCTGTACCTCTGTTTCTCTCTCTTCTTTTCTCTGAATTTTTCTCCTTTTCTCTCTTTCTTTCTCTTGCTCCCCATCTCACCCCTTGCCCCCCCCCTCTCTCTCTCTCGCTCTCGCTCTCTCGGTTCTCTCGTACTTCCTTCCTCTGTCTCTCTTCTCTCTCTCTCTCTCTCTCTCTCTCTCTCTCTCTCTCTCTCTCTCTCTCCTTGTCACACACTCTCTCAATCCATCCAGCCGGATCCGCCATCTCTCCCCTCTGTTTGCCACCCACGCAACGCGTTCCAGTCGCTACCGACACCCCTCCGATGCAACCTATCTACCTCTGTTCCCCGGTCCTCTTTCTCCTTCCATCCCTTTTCTCTCCCTTCTCCATGGTGCCACTCTCACGCCGCCGGCAACCGCGCAGACCCCGCCTAATCGTGCCAACCCCGGCTTGATTAAAGAACAGAGAGAGGCTCGGCTTCGGCGAGAGGGTCGCTGCCATTAGTTCTTCTTTCTCCCTCTCTTTTGTTTCCCTCTTTGTCGCTCATTGCTTCACTCGTATCATCGCTCTTCTTCTCTTCGCGCTTTGGTCATCGTCCGTAAAGTTCTTCCGAGCCAAGGTCCTTCATACGAATTGACCACGTGGAGAGAAGCCACGCGACTTGACGGCTTCGCCACGCGGAGGTGGCGTCCATCATCCTCCTTCCCTTCGTGACCTTACTTCTCGTTCCCTTTTCGTTCATTCGTCTCTTAACTTCCCTTCTCTCGCGCTAGGATTTCAAGGTTACTTTACGAGGATATACATATATCGCGAATTTGTCACGAATCTTCATAAGTTTTTATATACTTATTTAAAATATAAGATACGTGCCCATTTAATGTGCTTTATCGTGAACTCGATATATTCGAATGTGGCTCACGCTTAGAATTTTTATTTTTTGATGAAAGCTATTTCTTTAATTATGTATTCAAAAACTTTTGTCAAATCATATCTTTAAAATTTAAAAAAATAATCATGAATTTTTCGACAGATCTAAATACATGATTATTATATCATAATATTTTTGAGAAACATTTCTGTTTCTCTTCATTATAATTTTACAATAACGTTTAATCAAATCGGTTTTAAATTCCCGATTCTAAATCTATAGAAACACTTGTTTCTTATTTTTACCTAGTGCACGCATTCCAAGCTCCGGTAAAAACTGATAGAGGACACGTGTTTCCTCGATAATAGTTTTGTGAGACACAAATTCCATCATTTAGAAACCTCGAAGAACCGAAGAACGAGTTGCGTGTCGGGCGAAACGTTCGCCGAAATACTCGACTGGATCTCGCCGGCGTTGATTTTCAGAAGCGATGTGGATTTCGTGGGTGGACGGACAATAATGCTAGCCGCCGCTTCCTCCGCCGTCGAGATGAAATTGCACCGCCGCCGGGCGAAACGAGATGCCGGGGACGACGAGCTCGCGCGAGAAATATGCAAATCCAATCGGACCGGACCCGCGTGGTCCTTCGTCCGCCTCTCGCAAAGCGGTTTACCGAAATGAGTATTTTTCTATTCCGCGCCGGCGCCTTGATCCCCGAACACGACCTTTCCGCGTGCGTTTCCGCACACGGCCGATCCGATTATCCGATCGCGATAATTAATGAATTAATCGCTCGCTCGCGACGAACTAATTTAAACGTATGCGTCATTTTATCCACATAGCAGTATCTTGTCAAGTTTCAAACCGAAACGTCAACTTTTGAGACTCGATGGTAATTTATATTATGAAGTTTATGCTATATATATATGTATATAAACACACACATGTATTAGAAAAATTAAATATTTATAAAAATATTTTTGTAGCATATATTTTGAAGGATAAGAATAATTTTAGGGATCATAGGTTTCTCTAGTTAAGTACGCTTTTAAAAATAGCGTCGGATAAATAATGTGTTACTTTGTAGTTAAAACGATAACTTATATAGCGATCCTTGTTTTCTCTACAGTCGCTTTTGAAGACGGCCGACCAGCTGAAGATCAAGGGCCTGTGCGAGGCGCCGGAGAACAGAGACGGTCCGCCACCCGTGAGCCTGAGCTCGCCGCCGAGGGAGTCCAGCACCCCGAGATTGAACTATACGAAGCTGAAGAAGCACCATCAACGGTACAAACGACCCAGAATCGAGCGGCCCACGTTCGAGCCGCGCGCCACCGATCTGAGGCACTACGAGCGCTACAAAGAGGGAGAGGCGATTACGACCAACGATTATAGCCGCGATAATAAAGAGGTAAGCTTGATCTGAATGAGATAATTAGAGGACTGTAACTGGATTTTGTGGCAGTCGATTATCAAAATCTAATTTAAACTTGTGGATGGTTTAAAAAATATCAGGATGAATATTTCATTCGCATTTGTATAATTTTTTTTCTTTATAATATAATATATAAGAGTAAAAGAGAGAAGGGGGAGGACCTTAAAAAACTTAAAGATTAAAAGAAAATTTTTTTATATTATATATATATATATAATTTGTGACCAGAAGTTATATTTATCTCAATATTAGTTTGTTGATATGTAATATGCGTTTAATATTTAATTCTTAATAGAACTTTCTAGAGAGAGTTTAGTAAAAATATAGTTGGATTATCCTTGTCATAAGAAAGGAAAAATCTAAGGGATGTAAAAAATTCCTCCGAAATAATTCCCAAGATTTAATATGTGCAATATCGTTTATATATCCCGGGGACCGAAACTAGTTACAATATATAGGTACGTTATCCAAATTTAACTGCAGTAACGGCGAATTTATCGCTTGTAACGCGTTGAGAAAGATGAAATGAGGAAAGTGTACGAACGCAATGGCTGTCCCGTGCCGGCGGGCGGTTTGATCTCTCTCGTCAGGGTCGACGCTAAATTCGTACCGGATATTCCGCAGAACCACCGGGATTGGCAAGCCGAAGATGAAGAGTGCACGGAGACAGCAACAGCAGCAGTAGCATTGGAAACTTGCCAACGTAACAACAACAACAACAACGGTAACGGCGCGAGTAACAACAATAACGGTAAGTCAATCAATTGAGATCTCCGCCCCACATCTGGCCTTTTATTATTTGCAGGAGTTTATTCTCTCTTCTCTGGTCTTTATTTCTCGCGAGAGAGACAAGAATTTCTTCATTAAATCGATTTACTATTTCGATAAAAATACGCGCTAATTAATCTGCCGCTTGTGATTTTTAATTCGTGGCCGTGACTGATAGCGAGATAAAATATACTTTTAGTCTAATAAGTTCCGAAAAACGTATCTAAGTTCTCGATTAAAGAACATCTGTAAGTCGCATAATTTGGCTAACTTTATCCGCTACCTAGAAAATATTTTATCGCAGTCTGCGTATTTCCAGTGCAGAAATAAATTACATTTTATACATATTTCAGTGTGTTTCGCTTTCATTTATAAAATACAGAATATGATGTTTTTAAGAGACTTTCAGATATTGTGCGCTTTCCACTATATGCTTTATAGATAAAGCTCTCATGACCAGATTTGAAAAAAAAAAAAAAAAACACTTGCGCCGTGATTATTGGGAAGGATGCCAGGTGTGGGGCGATTTATCATTTTCAGAACCGACCAGAACGGGCCCCTTTCACATCGAATAAAAAGGTGACATGTTCTGTCACACAGGGCTAGGTCACTATGGCCACCATCCGGATCCCGGAGAGGTCGATTTACCCCCCGAAACGCAACCCACTCCGCCCAGCGCCACCTTGGTCGGCACTACCATTACCCATCTAAGGGATCCGGATCATCATTCTACAGGTATAAAACTTTATGCTTCTTGAACTGCTCGGTTCTCGACGATGATCGTCGCAGTCATATATGACGCGAAAAGCGAAGTAAAACAGAGCCACTTCCAACGTGATCGAATTAATATTTTTTCTTGGCACTTATTTTTATTAATGAACAACATGCAACAAAACTAGGGCAGAAACGTTCCAGTCAACTCGCGAAGAAAAGTTAAGATAAATGAGACACATATCATAAAAGAATAAATAAAGGAAGAAAACGATATGCGTGTTTTAATTATAAAGGATATACTTTCTTTAGGTGTACAAATACAATAATAAATAATACAATCTATATATATATGAATCAAGTACAATGCTCTTTCGCGAATATTTTACCAAGCAAAAAAATTATAAATTCTAATTGCCTCATGTCGATTTTACTACAATCACAAATATAATCTTTTTAGTTAGAAATATATGTTTCTTCACAATTTCAAAATTGCCTTGTAGTGAATCTACTTAATCTAGAAAGCGCGTACTTCACTTTTACGAATTTTATACTTCGATGACTAACTGTATCTAATTTCAATAATACATCTACCATACATCTCCAATCTTGTTTCATTGCGTGATAGAAGCTTCTCATTTATTTTCGATCCATTCAATACGACCACTTACGTATGTTTTCATTCGCCACTCGGACGTGGAAGTGCGGTGTGGAATAAAACACTACCGGGATGAAAGTGCAGCAGTCATTAGGTGGACAGAGAATCAAAATAATTGGCCTAATCACGCTTAACTGGTCGCTATTAGATTTGCGTTGCTCAGTTCGTAGCAGCAGCCCACGCAACCTTATTTAGCGTTCTTCCGCGTCCAGTTTTGCCTTCGACAGCGCTCGCTTATCGATTCTCAGGTATCATGAAGACTTTTCCGCGTAGCTTTCACGCGAGTATCTCGACGAAGATATAGATTGTCGCGAAAGTTACCGATGTCGGGTTTTTCTCTGATGCCAACGGCGTATCATGTTCCTCTTCTGCGATTTGTTTGTAGAGATTCAGAACTGCGACAGCGAGATCAAGATCAAGTTCGAGACGTTGCACACGATGGACTCTTCGGACACGATCGACATAGACAGCCATATGTCAGATCGGGCTAGCGTGAGCTCGAAGAACGCCGCCGACGGCGACAACATGATGATGATAACACCAGAATTGCTCGGACTGATGCCGTCGGGAAGCTCTGGCCAGTCGGACTCAGGCGACAACAATTCGAGGGGGCACTCTGGACAGTCCAGCTCACATCATCACGGTTCGAAGTCGTGGACGCAGGAGGACATGGACGCGGCTCTAGATGCATTGAGGAATCATAATATGAGTCTGACAAAAGCATCGGGTAAGATTTTTCTTTTTTAAAATAATATCTAAATCTATTTGCTTTTAATTCTGAGAAGTTAATTAATCTCTCTAACTAACTCTTTTGTCTATATTATAGATAAAACTGTAATTTGTAGTAGGGAGAAAATCATTGATCCAGTGCGTCGATCTAGAATGTGTAATTTGCATGTAATAACTTTTATAAGATCAAGAAATTAAGAATGTCTATGGATAAACATTTAATTTATGATGTTAGTAACATCTTACATAAGATAATGAAATGATTAAATTTATATTAATGTTTTAGCAACGTTTGGTATTCCTTCAACGACTTTATGGCAACGAGCGCATCGACTGGGCATCGACACGCCGAAGAAGGATGGTCCCACGAAATCCTGGAGCGATGAAAGCTTGAACAATGCTTTAGAAGCTTTACGTACTGGTACCATTTCGGCTAATAAAGCATCCAAGGCGTTCGGCATACCTTCTAGCACGTTGTATAAAATCGCAAGGAGAGAAGGCATCAGACTGGCTGCACCGTTCAATGCAAGTCCCACGACGTGGACACCCGCCGATCTGGATCGCGCTTTGGAAGCGATAAGATCCGGCCAAACGTCCGTGCAGAGAGCGTCGACGGAATTCGGCATTCCCACGGGGACGTTGTACGGAAGATGCAAGCGGGAAGGAATCGAACTTAGCAGAAGTAATCCCACGCCATGGAGCGAGGACGCTATGACTGAAGCTCTCGAGGCTGTCAGGTTAGAAATGTTTCTCTTATATTATTAACGTTTATTTATGTTTTAAAAGAAATCGATATAAATAGATTAAAATATTATAAAGAGCGATTTGTGATTTGAGTAAATTTAGTAATCAGTGTGGCTTAAATAAATAAAAGTATTTGCAAAAGTTTGAAGTTTTTTTGTAGTATTTCGTAGTTTTATCGAACATGATGGAAAAAATTGTCGTGGTTATATAATATAAATTTCTGATGTAATATTCGATTCAGATATAAAAATGATCGCATTACGAATGTTACTCCTGAATTCGCGCTTTCAGATTAGGGCATATGAGCATCAATCAAGCAGCGATCCATTACAATCTGCCGTATTCGTCATTGTACGGGCGTTTTAAGAGAGGCAAGTACGAAGAACCCGTCGTCGGCGACATCTCGCAGGATGGCAGCAGTCCACACTTTCATCAAAGTCCCAACCAGAATCACTCGTCCGCCCTTCCAGATCAAATGCCTTACCCGGGCAGCTGAAACTTACCTCTTTACTAGAGTATTAAGTTAGCTTAAGCTCCGAACTTTTCGATTCGTCGCTGCAACTCCTCAAATTCTTTAACAAACACACAGAGGAAGAAATTCCTTAAAAGGATTAAAGATCGGAGAATGCCATTATAAAAACACACACACTATAATAGCAGAGGGCAAGATTTACCCGCAGTATTAAAGGCGGATCGCCGTAAGCGAGCATTATGTACATTGTATGATTTTTATGTTGGAACAAGAGAAAAAACTTAGGTTATGCTGTAATAATTTATAAGAATTATTTATAAAGAGAACATACTGTACAGAGACCGGGGGATATCGTTCTCCAACAAAAACTACTTTTAGCACCTAAGTTAGTTAACGATGAGATGATGGATGAAAATAGATTATGACGAACAACAGTATCCTGTTAATTGAAATCACGTCGCAAGAGATAAGTAACATCGTTCGTTTAATTGTTGTTTTGTTGCAATTAATCCATTATAGAGTTTATAGCAACGACATTCGTGAAGATGCTTTCAAGACTCGAGCCTATATCTTTGCAAGACAACATACTGAATTATCTCTTATTCATGGTTCTCTCGGATTGAAGAGAATTTTCTTTACATAATGATTTCGCATAACAAGGATACATTTGTGAGCATATGTCGATAGAGGGAGAGAATGTATACATATAATTTAGTGCTATCCACAAAAATTTACGTAATGACGAAAGTGGCGTTATAACATGTGCGAATGGCTAAAATAAGGCGATAAAAGCGTAAAATTTATTGCGCGATTTAAGGAATATGATTTTATTATTTCTCGATGTTTCGTTTTTTATCATTTCGAACAAAATTTGCAAGCATGTTTTGTTTATATCCATTGCACAAAAAGTTATATTTCTTTTAATCAATACTTTCAAACTAAAATAGCTTATGACTATTGGCTATTCTAATTTGATAGTATTTCGATGATAACTTACATGTGCGCTAATCATTTGAAATGTTATATTCCGCGTAATAGACTGATAATGAATAGAATCTTTATTGATTTTTTATTTAAGTTTTTTATTTTATTGTTAAAGACACACAAAAAGCATTTTTTTAAGAAAAAAGTTTTTCCATAAAATGGAAAAGCAGTAAATATTTATGAAGTAGGTACAGCTTTCATCGGTTTCTTAGGAAAATTTAAGATTCCCTCTCAGCTCAACTGCCACTTGTATAAATATGTTACACACATTAATTTATCATGCTCACACTTATTATATTACATAAAAGTATACATATAGATATATGCTACTTATATAAATATATATATATATATATATATGTACAGTTTATATATATTTTAAATTAAAAAGTAATGCAATCAAAGATGTGTGTATAATATTATATAATATGAGTCTCTAATACTTTTACCCTTTATTTATCCTTTTAGTTTTTATATTATACGTCAGTAAACGAAGTATATTTGATGATAGAATTTATAGAAATAATATATAGAGTTTATACAAAATTATATATTTATTATAAGTAAAAAATGAAATAGTATCTCATGCAGTTTTATTTTTGTATATTATAAGGTAAATACATTTTGCAATTTATTCAATTATTAAAAAAAGTATATGTGGCTTATTTCATATCAATATATAACATAACATTTTTATCAAAAAAATTACATATTCTTCTGTTATTCCCTTTTTGAAGCCAGTAAGCATGAATCATTTTCTTCATTTTCATTCTTAAAATGTCCTGTTTTAAATAGATATTTCCATCGTGTACCTCCTGGATAAGACCATCTCACAATAAACTTGTCTTTAAGCTTAGTTGAAAAACCAGAATGTTTAGGCGGCATATAACAGGCGTTTTGAATGTGTACAGGATTCTTGAAGTATCCATGATTACGATTAACAAATTCTATCATACGATTTTCAGTGGTCTGACTTAAGCTAACAAAGTCCCACATTTGAAGGTGTTGAACCATTTCGCCTAAGCCTACTCCATTAGCGCATCCCCATACGGGTGCTATAAATAAAGAAATTTACAGATTTTATTTTATTTCGCTAAATAAAAATCTATCTCAAATTCGACACACAAAAATACCCTCTAAAATATCTAAAGATCTAAAAATTATAAGATTGTGCTGTTAATATTATTATTATTATATTATACTTACCGTCAAGTTTTTTTGCCATGAGATATACAGCTAAGGCTTCATTAATCCCACCAAGCCTTGCCACGTTGAGCTGCCAAAAGCAAAACGCTTGAAGTCTATGAAATCCTTTAAATGTGACACGATTTGCGCCCATTTTGCCGGTAGTAAAAAACTTTTTTTTTTCTGGATTCAATTTTATGTAAATAATTCCTAAAAAATCGTCGGGAGACAGCGCATCTTCTATACAAAACGGTTGAAAGTTGTTGAATCTGATTACATTATTAGCCACCTCGGGCACATCCCAAGCTTGACTCGCGTCCAGCATTAACTGTTTCTGCCAGCCTGCCACATTGCGTACAGCCCTACACCTTTTAACGCCTTTTTCTGTCTGATCCACAGTCACCTTGAAACATTTGAAATCAAGCTTCGCGAATTTCTTGGTAAGCCCTGCGGTTTTCCAATAGGAATAACGCAGCCATCCGACATCAGCTGCATGGATAGCCGCATTTTTTTAGAAATTCCTCGCATTTCTCTTTCTTTGACTCGTTTTCCCTGAGCATTTGTATCGCTTCCTCCTCGCTCAATATGTTTCTACTGCATAGAAAAATGTATATTGAAACTTCTGTCGAGGAACAAACTTGTAACTTTATCTAATTAAAGTTTTCTCGGTTCACATGTATCTAAAGTCCACGGTGGAGACGAGCTGTTCGGGTGTCATATCTCTAAGAAGCTTCCAGACGGGTTTGTTTTCGATACGTGCCCATAAATCCCATAATGCGTTTATAATAGCCGCTGTAGCTAGATGTATTATACCACTTTCCGGTCCAATCTAAGATTTATCCGAATTATTTCTCCAAATCGTATTTTAATTATTACGTATTTTACGTCATTCATTATACATTACCCATCTCAATTGCGTGTCGCTCGTTAACTTTCTCCAGACAGCTGCAAAGTTAGTATAAATCTCTTTCGTTGTTTGATTCCGTATGAGTTCGAACAATAGCTTACATGTTTGCAACACTATAAAAAATATTAGTAATAATGAAGAAAAAATATACTTTCTTTTTGGTATCGTTGATATACATACCCAATTCGTTTCCTCTTCCCACAGTACATGTAATACCATATCCTTCATATTCTTTGTCAGTCTTGATCGTTACGTATACACAAGAATGATCAACGTCAGTATGCTGTTGTTATAAAAAAAAATTAATGACATTCAAATATATATATTCTTGACAATATTTTCTAAATAAAAATTAAATACTCTCGCGAATAAATTATATCATTAAGAAAATTAAAAAATATTGTAAGACTATCTTTATATAAGCACATAAATATTTTATACTTATAAATATATATATTTAGTGTACGTATTTTTTAATATACTAGCAGCAAGTATGTCATTATATGAATTATTTAATAATAATACATATATACTATTGCATCACTTCCATCGCCCTTTAATGACGTCGGGAATCTTATATCTTGCACGTCGATATCGATAATTTTTATGATAATTTCTTTGTCTTCCATTTTCCTAAATTATGGCTGCATGAACTAAATGCTTATAAAGTTGATAAGAACTGACTGAACAAATGTTCTCAGAATGTTACCTGAGATTGTATAAACCTAAATAAACATCACACACGTCTTATTATTTGATGTAAATATTTATAAACGAAGAGTTCAGGACAAGAATGTGTATTATAAAAAGTTGCAATTTATGAGATCTATTTTAGATAGATTTCAGACTTCATATTCGAAGTATTATATTCGCATTTTTCATACATCGAATCTTTGTAAAAAAAACTCTAAGAATAATTACAAATAAAAATAATAGAGAGATTTCTCACTTATGATATTACTTGTTTGTTCGTTATATAATATCAAAATTATTCATAATAAATATAATAAATATTAAATTATAATTACACAGCCGAATCTGTCTATTTTAGAATCGTTGAGAATATCGAATTCTCTCCCGCTGTTTTAAAATCTTTCAATTCTCACATTTATGGCACATGCGCAGAATGTATTTCCGATTGCCGACAATCTCGACTAGTCATTCTGTGAAGTGTATAAACATGGCATAGAGATTGAAAAAGCTCTGATAATTTACATCTGTTTCCAAAGTAAATAGTATAACACATTACATACATCATTAATTATTTAGCGTAAATTTCAATGGCCGAGCAGGAGACCAATTGTATTTTCTGTAAAATTATTAGAAATGAAGAGCCTAGTGAAAAGATTTACGAGGTACAAATGGCTAACCTTTAATCCATTTTTTGACAGCTAGAAAAAGAGCTCTTGAAATGTCAAATCAAACAAATTTAAATTTGATTTAATAGCTATAGATATTGTTATTTCGTAAAAGCAGAAATATGAGCACTTGTACAATGCCATATATTATATGTGATACATCTTTTTATGATATCACTTTATTTGCATATTTATTTACTTTATTTACATATGGAAATAACATTTCTCTCTATTGTTTTTTTATTATTGTAGGATGATGACATCACATGTATTAAAGATATTAATCCAGCATCAACACATCATTACTTAATATTACCAAATAAACATATACGCAATGCAAAAACACTTAAACCTGAAGACTCTGATCTTTGTAAGTATTAGGCCCAATTCCACCAACGTTATTTTGGCTTTAAGTGAGACTTAAATATGTGTCTGTCTTTATTTATTTAGAAAGAAAGATAAAGATAGACACATATTTAAGTCTCACTTAAAGCCAAAATAACATTGGTGCAATCGGGCCTTATAGATTTATATAATATATATATTTATAAATATATATATATATATATATATTTTAAATACATAATTTATAGTGGAAAATTTATTTGTAATTGTGATAATGATTAACACATCACCTATTAACTATTTTATGCTCATGATGAAATATTTAAAAAATTACAAAAATTACAAATTACAAAATTATTAAATATTTAAAAGATTTTTTTATCTTGTTTCTTTTATAAAAATTATATATATTGTAAGATAATTTGAAAATATTGGTTATTAGATGAAATTTTATCACTTTAACTATATTTGAATTTCAGTTGATAAGATTGTTGCTACAGTAGATATTATCTCAGAAAAGTTGGATCTTAATCCTGTGTCTACGCGAACAGGATTTCATTGGCCACCATTTAATACAGTTGATCATTTACATCTACATGTTATTTCTCCAATAGAGAAAATGAATGTTATGAAAAATATGATGTTTAAACCCAGTTCTTATTGGTTTGTGAGTGTAAGTATGAAGATTTATCACATACAAACACACAACAAATACTATAAAAAAAATTACTATTACATTGCCATTTTATTTTACAGACTGACTATGTCAAATCTCGTCTGAGAAATTGTAAATTATAAATATGGAGTATGGATATATAATTATAGTTTTATTTGTGTTATCTTCCTTCATGGCAATGACATGAAAATTTTATACAATTTATAATTGGAGCATTTCACGCAACTGCAGGTATAAAAATAATTATTATAAAGTTTGCCAAAAACTATAGTTTCATTGTAAATTAGTTAAAACAATATTACGATTTTATTTTTATATAAGAATATTTTATGTGGTGGATATGTTTTACAATTTATTTGAATTACAAGATGATGTACATAGATATACAGAGCGTTTTTACCAAAGAATTATAAACTCGTTTATATAAATTTTTTACAAATTTGTTCCTCAATCATATTTATTTCTCAAGATTTTTTATTTGATTTTTTGGATTTCCAATATTCACCTTCTGGATAAGCGTACTTCAAGATACACTCGTCCTTGATCTTAGTTGAGTATCCAGGATTCACAGGTGGCATATAATGGGCTTTAGTTATTTGGACAGGATTTTCAAAGTGTTCATGTTGTTGATCCACATATTCTATCATACGATTTTCAGTGGTTTGACTTAAGCAAATATAGTCCCACATTTGAAGATGTTGCACCATCTCGCACAAGCCTACTCCCCCAGCGTGTGGGCACACTGGTACTATAAACAAAAAAAGATTTTCCATTATATTTTTTATTTTTCTAAGTAAAAACTAGTATTAAATTCTTTAAAAAAATTAATTATTATTGATAACAAACTTACCGTCCTTTTGTTTTGCCATGAAATATACAGCCAAAATTTCATTAATCCCGCCAATCCTTGCCGAGTCTATTTGGCAAAAGTCCATCCCGAACGTCAGAAATTGTTTAAATAGGACACGATTCGCGCACATTTCACCGCTAGCAACTCCAATATTATATTGCTTTAATTTGTCCTTTATTAGAGAATGCCCAAAGTTATCGTCGGGAGATGTAGGTTCCTCTATCCACAAGGGTTTATATTTCGCCAACTTTGTCATCCATTCTATCGCCTCGTCCACTTCCCAGACTTGATTTGCGTCCAGCATCAATTTATTCTTATAGCCTATCACTTTGCGTATCACTTCGCATCTTCTAATGTCATCATCTAAATTCTGACCCACTTTTGCTTTGAACGCCGTAAAACCTTGATCCAAGTACAATTTACAAAGATTTTCGACCTTTTCATCACTGTAGCCCAGCCATCCGACTTGAGTTGTATACGCGGGAAATCCATTTCTTCTCAGCATAGATTCTTGAGTATTTTTATATATCATATTGTTCCGAAGCATTTCTATCGCCTGCTCTTCGGTCACTATATCTCTACTGCTCAGAAAGATATTTATTTAAAATTTTGTCGGAGTATAAATGTAATTTTGTGTAAAAAGTTTTGGCTCACATACATATATCTGAAATCCACAGTGGAAACGAGTTTTTCGGGTGTCATGTCCGTAAGAAGCTTCCAGACAGGTTTGTTTTCGATACGTGCCCATAAATCCCACAATGCATTTATGATAGCGGCTGTTGCTAGATGTATCACGCCCTTCTCCGGTCCGATCTAAGATATCCAAATTACATTCTGACAGTCATCATATTTCAGTTAATATATATACATACGTCACTTTTCATTATACGTTACCCATCTCAATTGTGGATCACATGTTAACTTTCTCCAGAATGACGCAAAGTCGTCATAAATCTCTGTTGTTGTATGATTTTTTACGATTTTAAACAAGGCTTTACATGCTAGCACGACTATAAAAATTGTTATCAATAAAATAAAAAATAAGTTTGTACATCTAAGGTATGGTCAATAAACATACCAATTTCAGTTCCCCTTCCTAGAGTAAATGTGAGACCATATCCTTTATATTCTTTGTCTGTTTTGATCGTTACATATGCACAAGAGTAATCAGGATCAGTATGCTATTATAAATAAAAATTAATAACAAAATTAATTACAAATAAATATAATTTTATCAATGATGTATAAATGGAGCAATTAAATATATGTTGAATCAAACATATTTATGTTATTAAGTAGATTAAAAATAATTGTATTATCGTGAGCGTATAAATATTTGATACCTTATGAATATATTTACGGTTTTTCCAGCATAATAGCGGATGTATCGTTATAAAAATTATCTAATAATATACATACCATTGCGTCGCTTCCATCCTGCTGTAATGATGTCGGAAATCTTATATCATGCACATCGATATCGATGATTTTTGCGTCTATCATTTTTCTAAATTACGGTTATATTAAATACTTTTAAATCGAATACAGTTAAGATACTAACTGAACAGCAATTGAAGCGTTGCCTCGAGCGTAATGTCAAGATATGTCAAGACAATCGCAGTCATAAACATTATATATCTTATCTTCTTACATAAATATTTGTGTCGTAGATGTATCGCATCACGCGATACATCTAACACAAAATAACTATATCTAAAGATAAGTAAAAAAATTATTTAAATAAATAAAATCTATTCATATTGTTGTGTGTGTTGCGGATGTATTATAGATAATTAAACATGGATCACATCGAAAGAGGCTATCTCTCTTTTACGTCGTACATTTCAAAATTTTTAACATTGTATTTCGATTTTGCGTTTACTATGAACTTTATTCAATGTTGGTCTGATGAAGCCTAACACAGCTTTAATCAAAAGAAGCAAACAAATAAATAAAAATCTGAAACTGTCCTTTTTTTCCGAAAACTCTTGTAAAGTGATTTTAATCGAGTTGTGCTTTTCTTTCGAAGAGTACTTTAATCATAAATACTATCAATATTAATATATATTTCTAATATATTTATTATTTATTTTTATAAAATTATATTGTGTACATATAATTAATATAATTATAGACATGTAAAAATCGCGCGCGAAAACTTATTTTTATTTATTGCAAACATTTCAACAAAGTATTATTTGACATTTATATGGACAGGTACCAAACGGTGATTTTACCGACAGTGTCGAAAAATATTTATGATTTAATTCTATATAATCTCTAAAATAGAAGCAGATGGCGGTATTGAACGAGTAAGCATTTTATGGAAGGGGAGAGAGAGAAAGAGAGAGTGAAGAATTTCACGTCGTAATATCTGCGCACGTGTGAATACGCGATTTGTACCGGTACCTTACGAATTAGTCACAAATAAAAACGAAAGGAAAATGAATTTAGATCCGGAGCTGTCGAATCCTTTCGAAATCATAGTGGGAACGTACGAGCAATATCTGCTCGGATACAAGGTGCACAGCGTCGTAAATGTAAGTAAATTTCGACGCGCGTATCTCGATTTGCATAGGTTACATATCCATACCGTATTGTTATTAGCCGATTTCCAGACGTCCGTCGGTGGCATAAAAAAATACAAAAGTAGAAATACGTTACAGTGCTATCAAAAGTATATTTTTAATAGCCATCATAGGAAAAAAAGAATTTTATTTAGCCATACTTTTCATAAGACTTCTAAATTAATCTTTTAAACTAAAATCTTTTTTTTATATTTTCAGGAATATAACATAGAGAAGAGTTTTGCGACTCACAGCCATGTTGCAAGCATACGCAGTATTTCCAGTAATAAATATTATCTAGCTTCTGCTGGTGCCGACGAAGCAGTATGTTTGTATGACATGCGTTATAGGAGAGAGTCTGTCAAATTAATGCATCATAAAGGTATACATAGATAAATTCATGTGTGTGTTCGTATCTATAATATAACAAAGTAACCTTATACTAAAATAATGATCTTTATGTTTTGTTTGCAGATACCATCAATTGTGTTGCATTCACTCCAGAAGGATCGCACTTGTTTACGTGCAGTAGCGATGGAAGTATAAGTGCTGTTCGTTGTGGTAATTGGCAACTGGATAAACTCTGGTCAACAGCGCATAAAGGTTCGGCCGTCAATACTTTTACTATTCATCCAACAGGGAAGCTAGCGTTGTCTACTGGAGAAGATGGTGTGCTTAGAACATGGAATCTGATTAAAGGTAGACAAGCTTACGCTACTAACTTAGTACCGAAATTGAAGTCTGACGCTAAATTGATAACGATCATTAAGTGGAGTCCGAGTGGTAAAAAATATCTATTAGCTATTAATGTGAATATATACGTATATTCTGTAGAAACGGCTAGCATAGATAAAGAACTTACATTTGATTCAAAAGTTATTTGCGTGGAGTTCTTAAAAGATACCTTAATCGCGATTGGTTTCGAGAATGGAGAAATCAAATTCTGTGATCTCAGAACTTCTGTACATACAATGAATACAAAGGCGCATAGCATGAGAGTAAAATGTATCGCACATATGAATGACTTATTAGTTAGTGCCTCTAGTTCTGGAGAGATTAAACTTTGGAAATATAACAAGCATAGTTTGGATATGTTACAAACTGTTAATTGTGGTGCAAGGATTACTTGTCTTTCTCTGGCACAAACCTATAAAGATTTAGTACAACAGGAAGAAGTTAAATTGGAAGAAGACAAGGAAGTAAAAAAGAAGAGCCAGCTCAGATTGAAACAAGAAGTTATTATTGAGAATGAAGGCGAATGGGAAGTCACAAACGTTACAAATTCCAAAGAAAAGACGTCAAAAATAAAACGTAAAAGGAAGAGAGCTATAGAAGACAATGTCCAGAATTTAAAGAAAATTCCAGAATCGAAAAAGACTAATGCTTCAAAGAGGAAGAAGGATAGATTGTCACAGACAGAAGATGCTATTGATAAACCAATGAAGCAGCAAAAACTGTTAAAGGCAAACTTTCCTAGTAAAAAACGAAAAGAGAACAGTGCTGCATCACAAATCACTTCCCCAATAAAGAAAGTGAAAAAGATGGATAAACTCGAAGAATCATCTCTCTCTCACAAAAAGCACAAAGTAAAATTACCAATGACAGACATCGAAGACGCTCCGCCTAGGAAAATAAAGAAGAAAGTAAATGCAGAACAAAAAATTGTGCCAAAAAGGAAAAAGAAGAAGATAAATAAATAAATTAGAATTCAATTGGGAGAAAAAAGTCTCTTTATAAAAGTTATTATTCTCTTCCGTGTGATATTTACATGATAAGGCTTAAGGCTAAGAGTAGCGCTTAAGAGTATGTAATAAATTACTCGCTAGTTCCTATAACTGTAAATCAGTCTATTTACAATTTCTTAGAATTATCACTGCACCAATGCCTGTTCTTCTCTCACGATGTAGATATTTAGCTTGAGTGAGATAACAGCTTCTGGCGTCATTACGTCATTTTATACCGTTCGAAATAACGCGAATAGAGCATCTACCATAGGATACATTTATGCGGTGGATTCATTGGACTGCCGAGCGGGCATCTCCACGCTCTCGCGAATTCGGCGTTGTTCGACAGCGAGCCAATAACACGAAAGTGATTCGGCGCGTGGACACCCTCTATCACCTTCGACTTTAGCGCTCCGTTTGTGTAATTGCCGCACCAGACCTTGAAAGAGAGATTAGCATATTCATAACTTCTGATTTTGTAAATCTTCCTACGCTAACGAGAATTAGGAAATCCTCATTTGCGTATAAAGCTTGCATACGTAAATTTGTTTTATAAATAAGTTTTTTTTTATTAGTCTGACAAGAAATCATCATCTTAATGATTTCAAAATGGCATTAATCTTTTGCTTATACACGTTGTTCAAAGCATATAAAAATGTGCTTCTGAAAAAATCTTTTTATATAAAGTTCCGATTTAGCAAATCTCACTTGTAATCAGATTCACTATTTTTTTTATAAAGTATTTATTAAATTTTTTTTAAGCGAGAAAGTATTTATTACATTTTTTTTTAAGCAGGAAGAATTCTTGTTAGATTTAAATCTAAGTTCAAATGTAACGACATAATGTATAGGATCTTTTCTCTTTTATATAGCATTAATACATTGACTGTCACTCTTATACTTATTAGCTTTTAAATTAATCCGTTTAATATCAATATCCAAATTTTCTTGTCCTTTTCAGCAGAGAGCTATCTGCTCATATATGTCTTTTCGCTAAAAAAAGCGTTAAAAACTTAACTGTTTGACAGAATAAAAACGAATTATTATTTTCGCTAACTTGAAAAACGTTTTTTTTTCTTTTTTTTACCTGAGCGAAACCCAAGAAGAACAGCTGTTCGTTGCTGTAATCGACGAGACCGGGCAGAGCTTGCTGATACGGATTGCGCGCAATCAGCCTTTGATACGCCCTGTAAGCTTCCCTGATGCCGCCGTTGTCGGCGATATTTTCACCCTGAGTATTGATGCCGTTCACCTGAAAATCAGCGAGCGAGAAGCGCCTTGGCACTCTTTTTCTTTTCGGTACTTTCGACAAGCAATGGAGTTACTCGGTACTCACTGTGAAATTATCGCCCAGCTCCGGCAAATAATAACTACTGTACTGCTCGATCATACACTGCACTTTGTCATGATAGTGTTGTAACGTCTCGTCGCTCCACCATTGGCGGAGATTGCCGTTCTCATCGTACCTGCGACCTGCGACACAGAGGATTGTATAATTCTAGATATTATTATGAATATGCGGGTACTTTAATGCTAAAGAGAGATAGATGAATAGTCAGTTTAGCGATATTATGCAACGCGCGTCGCGTCGCCGATCGTCGCACCTTGATCATCGAAACCATGCGTCAGCTCGTGGCCCATGATGGCTCCCATAGCGCCATAATTGATGGATCTGTAATACGCAATGCGTTAGAATTTCGCGATTTATGATAAAGATAATCTGAAACGTACGGAGATTTATTTGCTTTATTTTCATGAGCTTTGTTTAAGAATGTATCCGACAGATCGAGTGTTCTAAATTAAGATATAAAAGTTATTAAATGTAAAAGAGCGCGTTCAGCAGACTAGAATTCTCTCTCTCTCTCTAATTATTATAGAATAATTAGAAAGAGAAAGAGAGAATTATTTGTCGTAAATTAAAGAGCTAATCAATTGAAATATGAGTTCATGAAAATGTTGCCTCTCTTTATCTGTAAAATATGAATTTATACATACTCCAATCCATTGCCATAAAATGGAGGATGCAAAATACCAGCTGGAAAAGCTGAAATCACATTTTTTCTTAATTCTGACTCATGGTTTGAATAACTAAATTAAATTAGTATTGTGAAAATTATGATGGACACAAACGACTATATTAATTAAGAGAGATTAATTTGAATACTTACTGACTGAATTTAATATGGCGCTATAAAACGCGTTTACCGTCGTGCCCGTTGATATCCACCTGCTCCTGTCGGGCTTTTCGCGCAAATTATTGAAACTCTTTTTCATCGCCACGTCTGTTAGTTTTAGAAAAGTCTCGAATAATTTCCCATCAATCACCTCCACCTGAAAAACGATCGGGACGTTATGCGGGCGGTTTGCAACAGAATTAAAACTATTTAAACACGATATTTGTAGGAAACACACGTACTCCTTCGTAAAATTTATCCAACTCTTTCGGATCCGTGATCCAATTGGGAAATCCCACGAACGGTCTCATCGCATGTAATTTTCTATGGGCTCGAGCTCTCGTGCCGGTATCCATCCAATCCAATTCCGTAACCATCTCATCGAATGCTGCCCTAATATCCGATAACATCTCCAATGCCTATCGACAATGGCATACGATAATCAATTATATAGAATAATTCACATTATTCTTTTATATTCACCAGGAAAATATTGAACAATTAGTAAAGCGCGCGTGAATTTTTTTAAAAATATTTTTTATAGTTTTATATATTAATTATACCATATATTTACAATTATTTTGCGCAAACCTTCTCTCGCGCCTGCTCGTTGAAGTGTTTCTGCGCGTAAATATAGCTGAGCGCCATGCCGAAGTTCGCATTGGCGTTTCCAGTGCATCCCTTCCAACGCGGTGTCTTCTCCTTCAGTCCGAAGACCTTCTGCGAGAACTGGAAGCCGAGATCGCGAAACTTTTGCAGCGTCAAGGGGGCAACGGTCGAGTACACGCTCCACCAGACGTATCGGACTGAAAAATCGACTGGGCATTTATCATCGATACATACAGCGCGAGATCATAGTGGCGGCACTTTAATACAGACAAAGCAATTGTAACTATGCGCTTTCTTGCAGATATGGAATCCGATAGCTTCCGATCTTTTGACCTCGTTTTCGATCATCTTTTCCCCTTCTCGTGGAGATTCTCATAACATTATTCTCCCCTATCGTCAATAACGGAGGACGAGTGTCTTATAATCAAGTCGAAGAGAGTCTGTGCTTTGCTACAACATTGTCTTATTGTGTAAAAGCACTCGCGCTACTTCTCTTTCCTTTCTTTTTCATTTTATTGACGAATCGATTTTTTATTGTTTATCGTTCTGTTAGTTTATATTATTATCGATAATTATTTGATTAGGCGGATTTTAACGAAAATTCTCTTGGTCGTTGCTTCAAATACTTGAACGTATGAACGCGAAGGGGATGCTTCCGTGTTACAAATACAGGCAGCTCTCCTCTCGCGCGTTTAGTGGACGTAATGGAAGCGAAAGCAACGGAACGCAATGAGTAACAAGCTTAGTGAGTGTGCATTATGCCGAGTGGCAATCGCCCTTGGTTCGACGAGGGCGCATAAATTAGACATACCTATCGTGGCTGGTTGCGTGATGGACAGCAGCAACGGTAATTTCTGCAAATACTGCAGGTCTATCAAGATAACTCGATCTACGGTCGGATTTATCGTGACATTCGTGTTCTCGAATACGGATTCCAGGTACCTCGTCCAGTTCCACTGAAAATAGCATTCGCGCGTTTGATTACTCAAATACTAAGAACGAGATTCATCTTTTTGTTGTCGACGATCTCTTCAGCTTAAGTTATAAAAAGTAATTTTATATAAAAATTAAAGAATCTTTCAACATATGGTAGATATTAAATTAAAAATATTTTTTAAAAATATTATTTGATCATGATTTTAAGTATAATTTTATTTCGTGAAGATGACAAACTTCTTTTCATCTAACTTTAATTAGAATATTTCTCGTTATCTTTCTCGCGATTCAATATTTCTTCACGTTTAATTCTACTTTAAAATATTTATTGTACTATTAACAGTATTATTAGATTACTTATTTTCCATGCAAATTGTGGATACTCTTGCTCGGAAATAAATAAAGAATTAAAATCGCTCTACCTGCAGCGCGCGCAGATCAGTAAGTTGTTGCAGCTCGTCGATCGTCACGTCGTGAAGGAGATGATCCGCGCTGCGCCGCTCCTCGGGTGTCGCCATGATCTGGACAGATTTCAAAACAATTAAACGTGCTCCTGAAACGATTATCCTCACATTGAAAGTTGAGTAATCGAAGGTAAAAAGATATTTAATTTTTTTTTTTTATTATTTTTTATTCAATCGATTATTCAGTCCCGCGATTATATATTAGGATTATCGGATAAATAACTTTTTGAAAGTGTTGCCTCTAATATAGATATATATATTTTAAAAATTAATATATATAAGATATAATTTGAGAAAGCACTTGGCACTTACTTTGGCGAGCTTCGTGCCAAACTCTATGATCTCGTTGGCGTAATTCGCACTCATGTTACCAGCCCCCGCGAGTTCGACCATGGACTTTATGTACTTTCTATACTCCATCAATTCTAATTGAAATCGCCGAGGATCTAGTAAGTAACGCTCGCTAAATCCGGGGGATGCTTGCTCTATCTAAAAGAATTTTATTTTCTTTTTTTTTGTACATTGTAACATAATATTTGTATCATGTAGAAATATTTTTCCAGAAGGAACAAACATTTCAATTATGATAAGAAATTATATTCAATTGAATCATGTTAAATTCAATGTTAGAAGTATATAGCAGAAATCTGGCATTTTCTTTTTTTTTTTTAATTCCATCTATGAAAATATCAAAAATTAAATAAAATTGAATAAAATTCTAAATATCTAGTAATATTCTATAAATTTTAATGATGATCTTTAACAATCTTTTGTTTAAAGATAATATTCATGTATAAAAGAAACTTTTCATTTTTCTGAATAAAAACATGATTCTTTAATTTCCCTGAAAATCTGATTTCCTGGAATTACATCTTTCTATCATTGAATAAATAATTTTTTTTTTTTAATTTATAATATAAAGTTTCAGATATGTTCTCACCATCATTCGATTTCTTGTAGTGTCCTTAACGTCCTCGCTGATGTAAAAATTAATAAAGAGGTTTAAGCCCAGCGCTCTCTGCGCTACCCCTGTTAATCTCGATATATCGAGAGAGGGTATTTTACCCTGCATTGGCGGGTCCTTTGGCAAACCTAATTTATTGAGTACCTCGGAGATGGGCTCTAACCCTAAGGCCTCGACACTCGCTGCAATTCGATAATTTTCTCCGTAATTCTAGAGACATGTTCTATTGTTGTTTAAAGCTACGAATGAATCTTTTTTATAGCTTATATAATTCAAATTGCGCGTAACACGAATTATACTTCCAGTTGCTCGAAAATACCTAATATGCGATGCTGCTTCTATTTAAATCATTTTACACGCTTCGTTATGCGATTCGTAATCGCGATCGCTTAGAGGCACGCGAGTTCCGGTTACTTCTTCGTAGTAATAAAATTGTCAATTTACCTTATTACGTGGCTAACACCATAATGGTAATGATATATTGTAATGTAAGCGGCAATGTATTGTTAAGTTAACTTATCCTTTCGATTTTATTGCTTATGTAAATGTCATTCCATTTTATCTCTGCGCGAAACAGCGACAATTACTGAATAATTTATCGTCAGTGTAAAGAAATTACTAGAGTTCCGTTAACGGTTGCATTGTTGATGCGTGAGGATATACCTAATTATTGTTTTTCTTTTTCGATATCGACAGATACTCTATAATTTCTTAAAGTATATAATTTTTAAAAAATTCAAAAACTATAAAAATTCTTGGTTTGTTTTTTTTGAAAATATTCTTAATATCTATTATTTATATATGCTTATGATTTTTAATTTTCCGACTATTAAAAATATTCTTTAAATTTCATAAATTATTAATACATTAAAAATTAGTAATAATATATCTGGGTATATTCATATATGCACAATGAAATCATAAGTTTCATAAACCGAACTTTCTTTGGCATTAAAGTCTTTTTCTTAAAATCTTTTTTCTCCAAATTTTTTCACAATGTACTGGAACTTAGGATTCTAACAATTTCATTATTATAATTGCCGACTTAATCACGTCATTCGGTAATTTTTGCGTCATTTGATAAGTTTAATCCTTAAGACTTACCGATATCCATACAGGTCTTGTAAAGTGCTCTCGCCAATTTGACTGGCCTAAGATCGGTCTCCTTATCCGGCTCCTCCAGTAAAATCCTTAAATTCTCCAAAAGTTCCTCCCTAAGCAAGCTTAGCTGATCCCAAAAGCTCTGGCTTTGGGGAATCGGATGCTTGTTGATCCAACCGCCGCATGCGAAATTATAGAAATCCTCGCAAGGATCCACGGATCTGTTCATCGCGCCTATTACTCGCGCCGCTATGGGTTTATCCTTGAGTTATTTTATATCTCAGCATTATCGTGATCGCGAGCAAAATTCTCGATTATTATTACAGTTACGGAAACAATCTGTCTTGACATTTCATTCGAGAAGATTACTCAAGTTTCGTTTGCTTTGAAATAAAAGTTCGGAATCTCGTATCATATGTATCATTATCTTTTCTTGAAATGTTAAAGAATAAATAAAACGGGATGTCGTTTACCTGTCTTGATACATTCCTCGCTCTGGCACATCTCCTTGTACTCTTCCTTGCGGAAGACTGCCATCTGCAACGTCAGTGCTACAATGAGAGCGATGACAGTCACCGCTAACAGCCCAACAACGATCACGAGCCTCATCTCCTTGCCGCTTGATTTCTTCTCATCTCTTTGATTGTAATCCCTACCGAGAAACAGAATTCCGTGATTGAAAGTAATAATTGAAAATTAGTGACGTAATTGGAACCGCAAATTGGATTGCACAACTTGTAATCTACATATATGTATAATTGGAAAACTTATTCTCAAACTGTTCCGAATTCGATTAAAAAATGAAAACTATCTATTATCCGATTTTCCACACTTCAGTAATATATAAGATTTGGAAAGATTTCTAACTATCGCAATATTATTATTATTAGTCTCAGAATCTATCAAATGTATCATTACTTAATTAATCATTACTTTGTAGAATTAACAAGAATTAAATGAAAAAGAGAAAGAAAAAATGTGAATAAACAAATGTTCACATAAGTGTTTTATAGTTTTTATTAAAAAATAATGTTGGAAATGACTTTAATTACATTTTTCAAAAGGATATTTAGAAAGTTAATAATTAGCAATCCAAGATTAAGAGGACTCGGGAATAAGAAATAAGGAACGTTATTGATTCTTTAACGAAGAAAATTCTAATTACCACGAAACATCAGAATTTCCTTTGGCGTTCTCCCCCGTGTCTCTCTCATTATCCTCTGGGTCGTTCACCTGCAAGAGAGAAACGATGATGTATTGTACAATTATTGTGCTTTACTCTTTCTTTTATCGTTTATTCCATTCATGGTAACAAACGTGTCCATCGAAAAATGTGCCCGCAAAAGTATAGCTGCTTGAGATATTGGTACACAGTGAAAATGGCTATTTCGGTTTCATAAAGGAGAAATATATCTTATGTGATTTAACTTGTGTATGTACCCCGAGTCTTGGGAATGTGAGAGATCAAAGTTCAATCAAACAGATGCATTTTATGAAACCTAATCAGGGACCTTGAGGCACGAGAACGATTGACTCGTTCTTCTTGTATGAATAACGTATTTCAAGAAAAAAAAGTTCAAAAAAAAAATTGTCTCTCCGCAAAGAGAGCAAGAGAGATATAAATGTAGGAAAAGCGAATTTTATATATTATATCTTTATTTATCTATTAAAATAAAAAAAAATTTTAACAAAAAAGCAGTTTGCATTGACTGTCAGCACAATAATGATCTACTGTTCTCCATTTTGTCAGAATAGCGAACATATCTTCAACATGTATCAATTTTCTGACGTTGTTAAATAAGGGTGGAATGTGACGAGTGTCTTGATCGAACGATCGATACATCCAAATAAAAGCGCTCTCGTCTCGTTTACGCTTCAACCGATGTTAAACTCTGCACATCTGGTCGGTGCAAACCTTACGTAAGCTTGCATTGGCTTTTCATTTATTTTCGCGTCATCACCGCGAATAGTTTCGGCCGGTTTAATGGGGCGAGAATCGTCCGTCAACGGGACACAGGATATTGGGCACGAGGAGAATAATACCCGAAGTAATTCTGTCGATTCTGGGACAAGGTGAGTGTATCGATCACACAGCTTAATGCCGCGACAGATGATACTTTGTCGATTTAAATTGCGCAAAACAGTCGCTTCTGTCCGTAATTATAGCGCGAGTGAAACAAGTCGGAAAGAATGATTTCACAGAACTCGACATTGACTACCGTATATATACAATTCTAAGGACACTCGGATGCTCGTGTAACTCTTTAGGACGAGGACACATCCTGTACTGTCAGCTTGCTGTCGTAATATAAATTATGCGCTATAAGTTTGAAGATTTGAGAATTTTGCATTTATATGACATTTCAAATTGTGAAATTACTTTGGAAAGTTAACGCGCACTGAAAGTGATAATGACATAACAATATCCTACATATTTTCAACACGAGACAATTCTTTGAATACTTATTTTGAGTTAGAAATAATCTTTTTGTTAACGTCTATAAAACAAATATGATAAAAAAACTTAGTCAACTAATTCGAAATTGGCCATTTACATTTCTAAATTACATCTCTAATCATAATATAGACAGAAATTTTAAAAAATTCCCGCTGATTAACACACGCGATCCTTAAAGATCATCCAATTCCCAAGTCATTCCACTTCACCGACATCAATTAATATTAATTATGGTCAGCTTCTTTGTGTGCGTATCTGCATTCTATCTTGGATCGTAATCTATGTCAGAGACGTTCCACGTCTCTGACATAGATTACGTCAACTAAAATTAATGAATCAGAAAGTTGACCCAATTGACACTCCGAAATTTCTTAATTTCTTCTTAATATAAGACAGTCTCATCTTTTATCTTCTAATTTTCTTAACAAACACATGCACGATGCATCTTCCTTCGTTTCGCATTATTTTATTAACCTTGTCACTTCCAATGATTTCAATAAATATATTTTCTGAATTTATAATATACCATATAGTATAATATAGTATAATATACCATATAATATAATATAGTATAATATACCATATGTAATATGTAATATAGTATAATATACCATATAGTGTAATATAGTATAATATACCATATATAATATATCATATAGAGCTTTAACACATATTTACAAATATCATTTTATATTATTTTGTTAAAAGTTTGTTTAAAGAATAACGTCATTAGATTTTTAAAGCCGTATGCTTCTTATAGATACGAAACAAAAAGACTCAGCCTTTTTTAAGTCAAGAGATTCTGTCTTAAAATACTTAAGATTTTAGACAAAATATTCCTAAAATCCTTAAGTCTTAACTAATTTATTTTTTTCGCTACGGCTTAATTGATTCTTTACTTCTCTCTCATATATTCATGATATATTGACCATAATACGAGTAATGATAAAAACAATTTAAATAAATGCGATTGGCGTTCATTGACGTTGGTCGGCTCTGAGCTTTCTAAAAGTTAGATTACCGCCTTCGTGTTTATAAGCGAGAGACAAAAATCCGATTTTCCGCACGCGGTGCAGACGCATCAGCATGCGTCCGACAAATCCGACAATGTTTCCATTATACGCGCTTCAACCTACCGAATCGACAGACTTTCGCGCGAGAAATACTCTCGAGCGCCGACGTCTTCTTCTTTTCATCTGTTCAACGTGTATATAAATCGTACGGGATTGCGCAATCGTGTATCTGTTTTTCTACACTCGATTAAACAGAGCGATTCTCTAGGAGATATCGTATAGCACCATGATTCTAAGTTATTTTTAGCTACTTTTTCTGTTTACTTCTCGCCTTCTTCCCTGTAATCTCACGTCTGAGTGGAAAAAAGTGCCACTTGTACATTTATCAGTTATTTAATATCGATTATAATGTATACCATAGCTTATTATTTGTTGAGAAATTTAAAAAACTAATTATTAATTATATATTTTATCATACAGAGACTCTTGCTCTCGCTATTTCTCTCCCCCCCCCCCCCTCTCTCTCTCTCTCTCTCGATCATAAATATGATAATAAAATGATTGAAATTTATTTTTTCTTTTATATAGAAAGATTTGTAAAAACGAAATATAATAGAACTGTACCTTTTATGTCATGTTTGTGTAGAATTGCGCGCGTGCTATATTATTTCTTCCTTTCATTTTTCTTGCCGTAACATGTGGTAATTCAATTTTTAATGGTCGCAATTAAATAGTAGCATGTAATTTACGATCGTGAAATATCCACTTCACATATATTAATTACTCCTTTACGTTCAATTCATATGAATTATGTACCGCGCAGTAGCGTGAAAATTCATGGAAACCTCGAAGAAAAAAACATCCTCGAAGAAGATTACATCCATTTCGGTTACATCAATAACTGGACATATTTTTTATATCGATGATGTTTTTCACTGATAGCCACTCGCGAGTCAGCAATTGTCATCGGCCTTACTACTCGCTACCGATCGCGCGTCCTTGCAGCCCGGTAATTGTCATCCATCTGACGTCGCTTCCGATACGTCGTCGTCGTCCTTGTGCGTCGTAAGATTTCACCGTTTAACGTCAAGCCGGAGATGTAAATCCCACCTAGCGATTAACATTGAATTTCACGGCGGATCGATAGAATTTCAATTCGTCCCGACGATCGCGATCGGGAAGTACTCGTCGAATTGGCTCACGTTCGCGCGCGTCGCGACGAATACGTATCCTTGCGCGACCCGCTATTAAATAAAATCACTGACGAGCGACGACTGCTTTCGTATGTTTATTTCGTCGATAACAGGAATCATCAAGTGTATCTCTCGACGAGAGATTATACTCGCGCCTACGAAACTCCGCTGTTCTCCTCCTTTGTTCCGCCGCGGAAAATCGTGCATAATTAATTTCTTGCGTCACGTTGATAGATTCCTCGCGATCGCGCGATAAATAATCAGGGTCGTCGGGTCAGTGTGCATAATTCAATCTTCTTTCCGTATTTATATCACGGTGAGAACTACGACTTAGATAAAAAAATTGCAAAGTGAAGGTTTAATGCGTTCCGTTTCCTGACTGCAACCAATGTCGGATTAAAATGACACAAGCGAGAAATTATGCGAATTCTTTTCTTGCAAATCATGTCGAAATAAATTAATTTTTTTGTATGCTACAATTCATATTCAATAGTGTGTGGTATGGATTATACATGTATAACTCAATTTGCATATATTCTACATTTCCAGCAAAAGTGAACCTTATGAACTTGATGAAGTTTTACGGCTATTCATTAATCTATCCATGAATCTCTCCAACAAGAGAGCCTTAATTACTCTGACGAGCAAAATCATTTTTCTTCAGAAGAGTAATAATTTCACTTATGAAATCTAGATTAATGATAGGAACCAATATATTTTTGTCGTACTTTTCCAATTTTTAAATTTGAAAAGTAGATTGTACAAGTCGTTTCATAGCGATATAATCTTTGATTTTAAGATAATATGATTGCTTTGTTCTACGAAAGGAATGTAGTTACTTGCTAATTATATCTTCTCGTTTTTAATCGCATATTTTTTAAGAACTTTCTACGAAGTTATGTAATGAAATGATTAGTTTATCAAACAATTTACTCTATGCATTAAAGGTGAGCTTTAGCGATAGTATTCGCAATAATATTGTATAATTTTTTAACTAATTTTTTAATTACGTGTATGATTAATTTTTTATACACTTCTGTCAAATCAAATTTCTGTCAATCTTCTGCGGTCAATAATTGCGATTTTAATTCTAAATATACTACTCGCTATCGATCGCGATAATTGTTTAGCTTTCTATAATACGATTGAATACATGATTTATTGATATACACTCTTCTAATCGATTGTTAATTCTCGTCAGGTGTGAGTCGACATGAGTAGCTCACGTCCGCGGCGATGTACCGTACAGTATTTATTTGTCGTCAGAGTTTTTCAGCTCATCACATACGAGACAATCTAAAACGCTATAAAAGACATTGACTCCGATCGTCATGCGACACGTGAATACTATCGCTCAATCTATATGCTGCACGCTTCTGTCATATCTCCATTAAATCGGCATATTAAAAATTTCCATCGCAAATATGTTTTAAATATAATACAGATCGCGCGCGTCAGAATATGTAAATACACACACACACATAACTGGCAGATTGTTTGATAAATCTTAATTGCTTAATATTTTTGTCATAAATTTTAATTTTTTTTTTTAGATTATAGATACTGTTGACATAAAATTCATAACACGTCATCGGAGACAATCGAATTAATTCTCCTTTTCTACCAAATAATGAGATTTTCTTCTTTATTACATTTTTTTCTAAAATACTGATATTTTTCGTGTAAAATTATCTAACAATAAGTATGAAGAAATTGTGTTTATACGCTTCAAGTAATTTGTCTCTCTAGACGGCCTTCGCCATCGCTATCGTAATTGCATTGTGCGGAATGAATAATTCCTTTTTTTCGTTAAAATTATTAATTCTTCCTACAAGCATTTTTGATAGTTCGTGTTATTTCAGTGTAAAATCGATAATAAAAACCTGAACAATAAATTATTTGAACGCTTACTTTGACAACTTTTACTTTTACTTTTTATTAATTAGATACGCCATTTTAATTTATATTCGTGTCTCTCTCGCGCGTGTGAATTAATTATATTTTCAAATATGCGATTTATGGCACTTTCAAAATAAACGGCTCGACTTATGTTAGAAATTTGGCTAGTGTCACCGTATCGCGGGTCGTTGTCATATCGAAACTTTCCTCCGCCGAGAGACTCGGATGATGTTTTCGCGAAAAACCGGCTCATTATTCTCGTTTACGTTCGCAGACTATTCTCAGAAGAAGAGACAAATGTTCGGTGTATTTTTGTTGAAATATTTCCTCACGCGAAAAAATATACGTACAACGAATATACACATCGCGATGAACATCTCGCTTGTAACGTGTTTTATTCGTTTATTTATTTCGTCACGCGTATCTTCGTGGAGAGATTCATCTGATACGTTTATATCAAACTAATGTTGCCGAGAAATCATTTTATTTATCGACAAACGATCAACGAAAAATCTTCAAAAAATATTTAAAAAAAGGTACCATAGTTATACAATTCGTATATTCGCCGTTTTTATTCGGTAGACAATGGCGACATCCAATTAAATTATTTTTCAACGATTACTGATGCCGCAAAATGTAGGTTGAAGAAAGATTGTCGCACAGGACCATCTTCAAAAGTGACTAACACTCAAGTCCACATGCAGCCTGTGTGTATATCGCGTCCTGCTGTTTCGCACGCCGCAAGTGGAATGCCTCAATGCTCCATTGAGAGGATTCTATTTCAACGACACGAATGTGGGGAGTCGTAAGTGTCGCCGCGCTGTTGATGCTTGAAACCCATTATCGCGCTATTACTTGATAATAATACAATTACGGTAGCGAAGGTGGTCACTGACTTCTAGCTTCAGCGATTCTTCGTCCCGAGTATTATTTTTCCTTCCGCGTCTCTTTCACTGCGAGAGCTAATTATTAGATCGAAATTATCTCTATAGAGAACTCGCTCCTTGGAACAAACGGATTCTCTAGAAGAATAACTGAAGAGAGATTTTTGCAAATTTTTACTTTTACAAAATCCTATTTTCACGGATTCTTGGTTCCGACTTGATCTTTGATTACATAAATCCTAGCAAATCCCGCGTCTCTTAGAGACTTGCGAATTTACGACTTCTGTGGCTTGATTACTTGATTAAACGAATTCTAATTTTAGCTCATTCTTAGACATCGATCACGCTAAGCGATCAATATTTGACACTCCTGACAATGTAAGTCGCAACCACTGAAATCACTTGCTTAATGAGAACTTCTGAGAAAGGGTTCGTGGAATGAATTCTTTTCAAGTGCTCTTCTTGCCATTGACTTGAATTTCTCGAGCGATTCTCAACGCTACGGATCTGTCTGTATGCTCCACTTCTTTTGCCTACTTTTTCGATGAAAGAAACAATGATGTTTTCGCAATAATCTCGTTAAAATATGGGGTCAATGTGCAAGAGCTCATATCACCAGATAACAAGAAGCTGACAAAATGAATAGAGAAAGGAAGTAGATAGATTACGAATGAATAAAAAGTTGATAAGATTATTCCAATTATCTACCCAAGCATTCGAGAAGCTAAGAGCGTTAAAATTTTATAGCTTAGTTTTAATTTTCGTCTTACTATATTTTTTACTTCATTTATAATCATTTCTAACTGCAGAGAAACAATATATATATATATGAAATTCAAAAAAATGCATGAACTACGTAGTCGTGCTACGAAAGGAGAAAATCGATATTTGCCATAAATGGTATCATCTGCCTCGAGCACGAATAAAACGCGATATTCGTTGTTAGTAACTGGTCTTATTGTAATTATCCTTTACCTGCAACCGATTGACCTCTTTTTCCGTCAAGTAAGAAAACTAGAATCGATCTCAGCAATGTTCAACTATTTGCGGTTTCTAACGAAGTATAGTCGAACACGACAGTTTACTTTTTCCTCTTAATTGGATTTAATCGAAAAAAATAACGATTGATCGATTGATTGTGCAAGCCGAAAATTCATGACCGCACGCGAATAAAATTTATTTAATATATATAATTATAATTATATATACGCATACACATATCTGTTAAAGTGCTTTAATTTCGTTATTTGCAATGGTGTGACGACTGTACATCTAAATTTTGAAAAATTTGAAGTAATAATCAATGCAAAAATCAATGGAAAAATAATCGCAAGAAAATGTGGGACAAAATTATTAAAACAATTTCCATAATGCATGTTTTTACATGATTTCACATTTACATATATTAAGAAATAAAAACCGAGTTTATTCTCAAATCATCTTCCTGTAGATTTTATAGTGTTCTTTTAAGATCGATTGATTTTTTTAATTGTATCGTAGCATGAGCACTTTGGTCGATGATTTCCATTCCTCGCATTAACATCGGCGCAATTATTTGCGCGGAATAGAATGCGCCTCACCTTACGCATCGCGTATAATGATAAATCAAAGAAGTCGATGCGTATGTTTTATGCAGATCAGCACGCATGTGACGCGAGAAACGAGACGCACGGACGCCGATAGCGAAATGAGATGAACGAAGGAGGATCCGATAACCGGAAAGGAAATTGTCAACAAGTGACAGGAGACTGAATACTCGCAATCGATTCGATGATTGTAATCCTTAAAGCAAATCTCTCGATTCTTTTTAATCGAACTTTTTATAAATTTCTTTTTTTTCTTAAGTCTGATGCATTGGATGGATTTCATGAATTAATGTAACATTATCGGTGAAGATAAATATTCGAAGGTAAAGATTCATCGTCGGTGACACGAGCTGGATAATCCTTCAAAGTACATTCATCAATTAGAATTAATTTAAATAAATCGCTTCCAATTGCGTGATGTTGATTTCCTGACACACGAGATGAATGTGAAGCGAGACTATTATACGAACATGTGGATGAATTTGCATGAAATTTTAACAACGTATTCCTTGATTTGGAGACGATTTTATCTTGGCTCAACTTTACTGCGCATTTTCTGGTCGAATCTTGCGTTTTTAAGTGACTTTGAGATAATTTTGTAAGTAAAAATTTCTGGTAGAAATTTTCTTTATTATTTTCCCGAAGCGATAAAGGAAATATATGGTAAAAAATTTCGAACAATAAAAAAATTTCAATTAAATTCTCGAAATTTTTTGTTTGCATTGAAAGATACTCATATTTTGTATAATATTCAGTCGAACGGTAGCAAGTATTAATCACAGTAAGTGCATATCGTCTTAGAAGTAGATAAGAGATAACAGAATAATTGTTATGCATACGTGTAATTATGTTAGATGTTATGTAATACTGTAAGAAAATCGTGCACGTATCTGCAAACTAAATAATTCCGTAATGACTTTATATTTTCACAGAAGAAAAAGTCGGGTCTCCAAATCGATTAAAGAATAGACGGCTGAATTTTAATGAGACAGCCGATACTATGGCATTCGAATGCGATCTTAATCTCCACGTCGATTCGTCATCATATTCTGTCGGCGAACGATAGATATAAATGTGCGGAAGGAAAAAGCACGCGCGTCTCACCTTGTATCTCATCTTCGCGTCTCCTTCGCCGTCTCGTCCTTCCTGAGTGATCTCTAGACTCTTAAGCGGCGTGTCTGCAAAAGGACGAGAGGAATTATTATTAAAAATGTCCCTGTGTGCGCGTCTGGATACAAATGCGACGGCGGGGAACGTGAATCACCTATTTTGCATTGAATAAGAGAGACCGCGCATAGGATAATATTTTTTTCTCTTCTTTCTCCTGTGTCGCGCTTTGTGATGATGATACGCGCGTCTTTTCGAGACGACAATAATGTCACTCTTATCCGTCTTCCGAAAAACTTTTGTCGAGTTTTATTCAATTTTCAATCACGATTGTCGTATTTCGAACATACATATATATTTCGTGCTGAATACGTACGAGGTATTTGGTTCGTTCGCTTTTATATAAGAATACAGTTATCTCGAAAATACGGGGTCGTACGACAAAGACGAGCTATTAATGCGTATAAGTTTCGAGAGAAAAAGAAACGGATGAACGCGTCGACTTTTACCGGATATGAAGACTTCGGTAGTACGGATGGTATGTGATGCTTTCATAATGATTTACCTTTCTGAGATCAGTACGGTACATTAAGTCGTTAACGAATCGCGCGCTACTTGATAGCTCGATTGTCTCACAAAACGCTTTCATTTCCACAAGAAAGCAAATAGCAATAGCAAAAAAGCACATACGTGCTTTCTTGCGTTTATATACAATTTTTTGTCGGGGAATATAAAGAATGAAATCGAGAGATAAAAACGTATTTACTTGTAAGGGAAGCTTATTAGTTGAAGATGTGTATTTAGCGATATTTCACACCACGGATTTTTATACTTCGGCGAGCACTCTCTACACGACCGGGGATAGAAAACGAAAGGCTCTATCTCGATTAGCGGATTAAGCCGCGCGGAAAAGCGCGCGTCCGTCTAATCACGTGGCGATTTACTCCCTTTTGTGCCGCGAAATTGCGTCGTGAAATCGCGAGATCATTATTAAATCAGATGCATCCTGGCGGATCGAGACGAAAGCGTGCGGCACGCAGCCGCTCTCGCTCAGGATCGGTGTATTGTAGAATGCATAAGCGCGCTGATACAAATTTTAATATCATTCTATTGTCCTATTCACTATTAACAGTTTTTCTTTGTACTGTCAACATTGTATTTTTAATCTTGACGTACGGCAAAAACAAAGTAAAAGGATATTTACGGACTAATTTTATTCAATTCTAATTTTTTGATGGAACAAAAAATAAACTTAATATTATTTTAGAATAGAGAGTGAAAAATAAGAAATTTTTTTATACTGTCAACGTTGCATTTAATCTTGACGTACGGCAAAAACAAAGTGAAAAGATATTTACGGACTAATTTTATTTAATTCTAATTTTTTGACGAAACAGAAAATAAACTTAAAATTATTTTAGAATAGAGAGTGGAAAATAAGAAATATTTTTTCACATCTATTTTGGTTTCTCGTGACAGTTCTCATATTGTAAGCATCATGATTGAGTTTGCGCGTATATTGATTTCATTTTTACTATTTACTACTATATTTATTATATTTTGTACTACTCATTTTCTAAGTAATCTTCATAATTTTTTTACGATGCGGTTAATTCTCCTTGTTCATCATTGTACTTACATAATTTGTTATTTATAAAATACGCGAGATTTTTTAAGTAATCTTTATAATCTTTTTACGATGCGGTTAATTCTCCCTGTTCATTTATTGTGCTTATATAATTTGTTATTTATAATATATAACATCGACAACAGTCCACTGCGCATCACGCATTGATATTCTGAAGAAACTTGCTAGCTGTTTAAATCCGACCCTGATCTCGCTCTACGCGATGCTTTCGATTTCGCGTCTACTAATCGTCACGCATCTTCTGCGAGGGAATCGTGGTGCAACGGTTGCGTATAGTCATCTTCGATCATTTAACGCGGCCGACGCTTAAAGAAACAATATTGAAGTGGATAACTAGAGATATACAGTTGCTCTCTTATGCAACGAAATGTCTACAGTTATAGTTACACTTGTGGTACATTACTGTCTAAAAACGAAATGGAACATTTGCGGATGCAAATTATAAATACGTTGGCTAATGCTTGTCAAATGAAATGAAATAATTGATACACGAGTTTCGTTCAAGTACAGAAGAGAGACGAAGTTTGTTGTAACATTAAAATAACGTGTAGTTTATTATTGATAAAGAACAATTAGTTCTGTCACGCGAAAACCTACTTAAATTATATTTTAATTAATTAAAAGATTTTTTCCATTCCAAAGGGGCAATGTAATTAACTGAGAAACTTGGTTTTGATATAATACTTCAATATAATACTCGGGAGAAGCGTTCTTCTGGAAAACATTTCGAGCACATGAATCTTATCAAGGCTCACAAGATGTTGAAGATATAAACGGACAACGCCGCTAGTTTTGAGAGAAACAGTCTCTTTGTACGGATACCGAAAAACTCACCGAGGGGTCGCGTAACATCCGTGTGTGTAGCATCCGTTTTTAAAATCTATTCATAAATGCGGAACGCGCGCGCGTGTTAAAAGAGAGGCGCTGCGTTAAGACGTTCGTTTCCCGCCGTGAGAGATCGCATAAATTCGAAATTTAACTTCTTTAAAGCGAGACGATACACTAACCGCTCTCCTGGCGTCTCGCCAGAGGGTAATTTAATGTCGGAGAAGCGCCTTTGTTGAACGCAATTAATCTTCCCCACCACGCATATTTTTTCAATTACATTTTTCTCGATTTCTTTATCGCCGACTTGAGATTAATTGATTACCGTAATTCCGTACATCTTGTATAGTGTGGAGAAATTTTCCAATGTAAAAGCTTCTCAAGTTTTTCTAAAAATTATTCACGTGACAAAAAAGTAATGTTTATATTCACTTCATAATAATAAAAGATTTTATCATATAAATTATAATCGTAAATTTAATCAAATATATAATATCCTAATATTCTTGATAAATTCAGATTCAGTGTCTTGTTTGGATAATTAAATATATTTATATACTTTCTCCTTCAAGAGAAGAGAAACGAAATTTTAATCACTATATCAAAAAGCTTAGAAATTCTAAGAATTCAGGAAATTAGAAGCTATTGTTATTACGAATATTGTTTTGAATAAATGTGAAAAACGATAATCGCAAGACAAGCATAACAAACTGTGCGGTTTGCAACGTTTTAGAAAGGATTCCCCAAAAAATTATCTTATTGTTAGATATTTTCAATGTTACAAGAGAAATGCTTTCACTTCCGATAAATATATAAACTACATAGAGTTAGTAGACTAGAACTATCGAATGCTTATAAGCATCAAACAAATAGAATACGTAAAAATTTAATAAAAAATAAAAATTGAAAGGAAAGATTGAAAGGTAAAAGATCCTTCTTACTAACTCTTTCATAAATTAATAATCTTTTTAAAATGATTAAATTCGCCAATATTTATATATACAATTCGAGAATTTTTAAAGAATTGCAATAACCCTATTCTTCTTACGTAGCTTCAATTCTGCACGTTCTGTGATGTTTTAAAAAATTTATTAGAGCATGTGTGCGTCATATACGATCGCATCGTTGAACTATGTCACTATCAATAGGTGTCTATGTATAGAGATATACGCAAGATTAGAGAAGTCTACTTCTTGCAAAAAGACCTTCGACCTCTCAATATATATTACGCGCATCGCGTGCGTACAAAAATATTTAATATATCACGTGCATTGTTTCCAGAAAAAGTCTTACATAATAATATATATAATTAGTGTTATTAAACGAATTTTGCATAATAATTTTATGAAAAAAAAAAAAATTACTAAGAATTATAAATGTTAAAAAGATTTTTTCTTCTTCATTAACTCGTAAATTTATCTTCTTCATTGATTATCGAAAGTAAATGCATATTTAATTTTTTTAAATATTATTTTTAAAAAGTTGCTATATTATATATAATAAATATTTTTTAATAAAATATACACACAAAATAAAGTATATTAATTTGTTGGGATAGATGTTATCCACATTTTTTTTCTTAAAAGGATGTTAGCCTAAGGATTCATCTCTCTTAATCTATCGTACGATTGATGAGTGCTCACCTGTTTGCAGCCTCCCTCGACGAATCTCTCATAGGCGCATATTAAACTATTGCGCGCTCCAACTTTTTTTCTGTCCTCTTCGCGCCGCGAAATATCTCTGCAGCGGAAATAAATGGGCGCAAAGATCGGTGCAAAAACGCGAGCGCGCGTTTCTTCCTGTCGCGATTTTGCTCTTCTGTCGCCGCAGCCGCCTCACGTCATCGCTTCGGCTCCTCGTGCGGACCTCGTCCCTCTTTTTTCTCTTTCTCCCTTTCTTCTTTTTCTTCCTCCTTTTCTTCTTTCTATGGTTTCGACGGCCGCGTGTACCGGTCGCGACGGAGGATGCGACTCGGGGACCGTTAGTAAACTAAACTGAAGTTTCGGCTTGCGGAGGAGCGACTCTAATCTTCGAATCCCCCACCATTTCCGCGCCACGATACCCTGTCAGGGACGGATCGATTCAGTGCAGTCTAACCAAGCTAATTGCGCGAATTTTTTTCTCGAGTCGTTCGAAGAATTGAAAAAAAAATTTTCATTTTTTCTTTTGCTAGAATATTCGTCTAATCGATATTAAAATGCATCGTTACATTAGACACGGCTCAATTATTCCTTCGTCGACTGATCGCATTTTTTGCATTTTCCGATTTCTGTATTTTTTTATATATTATTTTCTTATAAATATTATACCAATACATATTCATTGCCTGTATCAATCGATCAAGATATAGTACTAATGATTTTAAATATCTAAGATAATATCGATGTGGCGTAATTCTCATACATCATCCGGATTCCAGTTATTCCGATTTGCTCGAAATCGTTTTTGACGCGTGCGTCGACAGCGGGCGCCCGACGACGGCGCACATCGTCGCCGCCGATTCCGATCGGACGACGTCGTAGATCTTCGCGTTTTCTCGGCGGCGCGTTTTAAAGAGACGAGAGTTTCACGGTCCGCCGGCATTTGCCGCAAGGCCTCGTAGGTAGGAGGTGTACGAGCTCGTCGCGCTCCGGGCACGGGCGCCACTCCTCTCTTCCTGCGGACGCGCAACGAATCGTAATTGGCCCCGGGCTGACTCTCGCGGATTAGATTGCAATTTATCTTGGCCTCTTTGACCCGAGCAGACCGTGCGCTCCCCCTCGACCTCGCGCGCGTCGGGCTGGCCACGCGCATCCTCATCTCCGCGATGTAGCTCGGTCCTTCGCGGCCGTGGATCGGATCGAGCGCCCAAAAGGGAACCGCGAACAAAACTGGGACTCATTGTAAGAAAGAAATTACATGTCCTGAAACGATAGAAAGATATCGTTGATTAATGGCGATGTGGCCGAGTATGAGATTCGAATGAGTTTGCTAAATACTAGTAGAAATGATGAGAAAATTTCAATATTGTATGTATATAGATTGAAAAGCTACTGTTAAATATTATACGGTGATATTTTAGAAGTGGAAAATCTCGGCGTTTATTTTTTTAAATATTTTTCGGTAATCTTCTTTTTACTATCTTGCTCTTTTCATATTCTATAGAAAAAATTATACATGTTACATTGACATATATATTTTCCCTCAGCTTGCAATTTTATTCGTAGACTGGTAAGAAGAATATAGGCAAGCATTTGAGCTTGCATTCGACGGTATAGTTGTCGTCTCTCGAAGCTTACTTCCTATTTAAAGTAGAACAAGTCTAAAAAAGTGCAGATAAAACAGATTCTTTATCAGTGTCGGGAAATAACAATCAATATAATTATTTTGTCGATCGATGTAATCGATCGAGTATGACAACTAAAGGAATAAAAAGAACGGTTACCGAATGTAATCGAGCAAATTCGCGCTTTTCCGTCAACAAGATCCGCTTCGTCGAATTCGCTTACGAACGCGCTATTGAGCAATGTTTTGTGAGATGAAAGTAATCGAGTGACGTTTCCTCGGTTATTTTCAAAAACAAAAATATTGCAATCTACAACAGTAGAGCATGACCCATATCCCGAGAACATGTTAACATTGATGAGAGCGAGAGTTCGATACGCGTTCGTGGTCAATCTTCAAGCACTTTCACGATTTCTGAAAAATGGAAGATCTAGCGCGGCTACGGAGAGTATCTTATTAGAATTAATTTGTTTTTATCTGTAGAAAGTTGCAGAAGCAATAATAAATCTTGTCTGCAAAGTCAAGTGATCTTTAAAGATCAAAAGATGCGTGACTAATATAGGATTATCTATGTAGAACGATTTTTGAGAATTTAATTTAATACGTCCTTAAGATTGCATTGTGCTAATAAGAAAAAATACAATTTTTTATTTTAATATACTCACTTGCTCGCTTGTCGAGTCTTGTTTCAATTTATTGCTGCTTGTGTATCTTGCTTGAATTAAAACAAACTGATTTCTTCATATTGAGAGAATTATCCTTCTGTCAGCAAAATGGTTAATCACATTCGCTTTAGTAGGGCAACTAAAAAAGAAAGTACAACATTTAAATGAAAAGATTTTGCTGGAAATATCTACTATTTTTAATATAATAAAATAATTCTTCTATCAATATATATATATATATATATATATATATATATATATATATAACCCTTCTCTCCATAATAAAATAAAATTTAAATTAAAACTTTGAAATATTTTCAAATATTGTGAGAGAAATAATTTTAAGAATCATTACATCTCTTAATTTCTTGTATGCTGCAATTTGAGATAAAAACACATTCATTTTAAAACTAAACTGTCTACGACACGTCAGCATTATTAAATATAATCTTCTTGTTAAATTGACGTGTCAAGAAAGCGTTCGTAAGCAGATCTTAAGTTCAATGACTTTGTCATCATCGATCTGGGATCAATTATTAATCTGAACGAAACGTGCATACAAAGAAAAGTGGAGACTATTAATAATCTTATCGAGAGAGAACTCCTCCCACAATATCGAATATGAATTATTCAAACATCGTCGAAACTTCCGCGACTTATTTGTTTTGCTTAATAAGTTATACGAGATTAAGATAACAGATCAAGCTGGATTATTTATGATGCTGTCCCCGATTGAAATATAAGCCTCGAGTTAAAAATTAAACGATGTAATTGACATATCGCGACTTGTGCGCCTCTGTTAACTGTAGCGTCGTATATGTTCGTGGGCACATATATCCATGTGTAAATGCGTGTACGAGAGAGATTAAATAATTGCTCCAACATACATTATGTGACGGTGGACCGGAGAGGACTCAAGACATAAGGTAAATTGACTTAACTACTAACATCCATTTTGATCATAAACGCATTTGAATGTGACGTAATTGGGCCGATTATATAAATCCAAATATGCTTGTTGAATTTTTAAATCCGCGTCGTAGAGAACAAAGTTAAGGATAATACGAGGAAAAATTGTAATACGATTGCAAAAATCAAGTATTTTTAATGTACACAGTGTATTACTATTCGCAATGCGTGAACGCAGTCGCATTTCGTATTATAGTTAAAAATACTTGACTTGTATTAACGTCCTTTTATAAGCTATTAATACAATATATCTATACTTTATATGCGTTTTTTTAAGGAAAAAAACTTCTAGGAAGAGAAACGGTTAAATTCTAATATATGCAATGTAGAAGGATTCCGTTGGTGGTAAAGAAAAAATTATTTTTTTTTACTTATTAGAATTATATAATTTGGCTGTATGTGGACTGAAAAAGACGAGAAATTTTACTAGAGTATCGGAGATCTATCGCTATTTTATTAAAAATGTAAAACAGTTAAAGAGAACCGCTCCAGGTACAAAGATGATACAGTTCAAAGTGCGTACTTGTTTTTTAGAGAGAGAACGACTCATAGAATTGAAGTGTGACAACGTCGTACGTCGAAAATAGTCGTAGACGCGCGAGCGAGGGACGCCTTTTACGCGTCATGATATCTGCAATAGGCGCTGTCCTCGACGAGTTCCTGAGGAATCCACTCCTCCGCTGGAAACTGGTGCGAGAGAGTCGCCGCATGATTTTCCACTTCCTTGAGAACGCGCAACAAATTTCCGCCCACCAGTTTCTTGATATCCGTCGCGGACCATCTACGATCTCTAATCAGCTCGGCCAGCAGCAAGGGATAACCGGAAACGTCCGGCAATTCCGTCGGTGGTCTGAATACGTGCGAATATTTGCTTTATAATCACCTTTACCACTTAGGTCCATTTGAAGTCTGTACCTTCATCGTTGCAGATACGTCATACATATAATGCAATAAAAAATATAGTTCTTTATAATATTTTTCATCTAGTCAAATATAGATCTCTCTAAGTAATGTCAAAGGATATCAAAATTATTAGTCTGATTAGTATAGATAAATATGAAATAAACGTGAATTTAATAGAAAAATAGCAAATGGCAGACGGTGAGTTAAATAATTGTGAAGTTATATTTACAGCGAAGGAATAGAACATTCTGCCTATGCTCGTCTTTTTGACGGAATATAATTAAAATTAAATTACATAATAAAATAATTATTAATTATTATTAATTATCGTTAGTTATAATTACGGACAATATTTAAAATTTATTCAGAGTTTCAGTACTTTAATTAATTAATCGCAAATAAGAAATAAATAAAGACAATAATTTTAAACGAATATTGTCATAATCTACTGCCATAAGTTACTCAGAAAACTATTGAAGAGGCAATTTTTAATATCCTTGAAAATGATTTGTATGTCACCGAGCACATGTTACATTACATGGATGATAAAGATATGATAATATTGGCGCGTCTTTAACTACCTTAGTATCCCATCGTAACCAGCGCCGAGACCCACGTGATTCACGCCAGCTGTTCGTCTTATGTGATTGATGTGAGCTGTAAAAAAAGACACGCAAGCGCGTCGTTATATCTCGGTTTCGTTCCTTATATCTTTAAATTTTTTATGTTTAACTACTATTTTGATGTTATCATCTTTTTGATGTTTCTCACTACGCTGTCTACTTACACACCTATGATATCATACATAGAGGCCTTATCACCGCAGCTCAAATGCGCGCTGTCGAAACTGATCATAACCAGACCACCATTGAGAGACTAGAACAGTAACAGAGATGAAAGCCGCGCGATTAATCTTCAAACAAATATTATGTCATTCCACGTAATTTGCATGATAGTCTCATGTTAAATAATCTTTTGTTCCTGCGAAATAATTAAAAATTATTTTTTAAGCGCATAACTAGAAAGAAATTTGATTTATTTTTAAACGAAATTAAAATAAATCAGAAAAATCAACGCCTAGTCGAAAATCGTTTAGAATTAAACGAACCGATTTAATTCTGTATCTTCGTTTATCTCCCGTGATGTTTACACAGATCTCGCGCGTTCAACAACGAACGCTATCCGGTATTTTTCCGAGATTCTTGTTTTTATTTCTTACCAAATTTCGTAGTACATCGTCCGGGACGTTGCTCGAGGAGTTGCAGAGTGCTTTGGCGGCACTATGCGAGAATATGACCGGCGCCTTTGTCACCGCGAGAGCGTTCCTCATCGTTCTCACCGAGACGTGAGAGAGGTCCACGAGCATGCCGAGCCGATTCAGCTCTCGAACAACCGCTTTGCCGAACGCCGAGAGGCCGTCACTGTGGAAATCAGAGGGTGCGTCCGAATTCGGATCGTCGACGGAACATGAGTCCGCCCTGAAAATCGAAATCGATCCTCTGACATTCGATTGTCAAATTAAAAATGCATAAAAAATATAGACACAACTAATTGTAAGATTCTTGTGTTCGAAAAAATATCTGTAATGAAAGAGAAAGTTTTTACGTAGAAATAAGATTATACTTTTACTTATATTTATACAAAAAAAAATCAAATTAGAGCTGGATAGATTCAGAAACATTAGACATTTCTTTGTCAAAAATTACGTAATATATTACTCGAATAACGAAAAATATCAGAAACTCTTAATCGAGAAATGTTTGTTTTATATTATTACGGATAAATCACGATATATAACGATAAAATTTTTTAAATAAATATTTAAAAAATTAAATATATCAAGAGCGACAATCAGATTAAATAGTGACATCATTAAAGTCTCAAACATATTTGATCTAATCGAACGGCTTAAATAGCTAACTCATTCAAGCTATATACATTTTCTTCCGATTTACATACCATTTTTTTTCACTTAATTTGTATCGGTTTAATTGCTAAATAAGACATACTTATGTAAGCTCCCAAGGATGCATCAAATAGTTTGAAAGACCGCAATGAAACTCCGCGATGGAGGAGCATACATTAGCCAGTAGAAGATACCAATTTGCTCTACCAAGGTTCATTCCTTCTCGCCGTTTATACGTTCCATACGCGCGCATAGAGATGTCGATCTTCCGGCGGTCGAGCTTACCATGGCGTGTTGCACTTATGGGTCAGGGTCATGTAGCGCGCGCCCAGCCGATGGAAGCTCCTCAGCACCGCCATGGAAGTGCCAATGCTGTGACCACCCTCTATCCCTACCAGGCTGGCGATCACTCCGTCTCGGTGCGCGTTCTCCAGCTCGCCGCTCGTCGTCACCAGCCTGATCCGTTTGGGGTAACGCGACGTGAGTCTGCGCACGATGTCGATCTGCTCGAGGGTGAGTTGCACGGCGTCGAGGAATTGCGCCTCGCATGGCACGTAGGCCGACCAGAATTGCGCGCCAACGATCCCCTGTTCCAGGCGAATCAGATCGGTTTGCCACTGCGGACCCCAGCTGGCATTGCGCGACAGGTCCTCGTCGAAGGGAAAGTTACTTAGCTTCGTGCTGCCGCTGTGCTTGCGCAGATTCCAGGCAAAGTCGTTGTGCCTGCCAGATGATTCGTGCAAAATAATGGATGTAGAGATCCAGTACTATTATTATTATTATTATTTTATTACGCAAATTTCAATATCAATATCAAATCAAGGACAAGCTGTTCTAGAGCTTTCAAATAATTCATAGAAAATTTTTACAGAATCTATTCTAATTTATGTAGAAGATGTAGACAACTGTTACCCATCAATCAGAGGAATCTCTGAGAGCATTCTTCGGACCACCTGCAATCTGGCTTCCAACAAGTGAGAGCTTCGAAGTTCCAAGGCGAGAGGCAGACCTACTCCAGCCACTAAGGCACATCCGAGGAAGAAGAATCCAGTCATTACCACCCATCTTCTTACAACACTTCGTCCTACAATATGAGAAACAGTATATAAAATCTGCATTTTCAATAAAATTTAAACATTGCCATAATCTCTAGATCTCTTTCTGATATAAATATATATAATAATGTAAATATTAATTATAAAATATATATTTAAAACACTTTCAAACACAGAATTTAAAAGATCATGTCATAAAGATAAATGTTCTAATTTTTAGCTCTTTTCGAACTTTTATATTTTTACGATATTGTATTATTTTATATTGTATTATTATATTATTTTATATTAAATCCATTAGTATTTATAATCTATAATGTATCTATAATCCCTATACATATGCATGCTTACGGCAACACTGCGAAATCAATAAGCGATATGATAACAATCAGTCTATTTTAGAGAACATCAATGAAACAATCAAAGCGAAATCATCTTCAACCGGGAAGATCAGCCGAGCATAGATCGAATCTATTCGTACGTGAAATCGCCGTAACCGAAACTTCGATCTGCCGTCTCTGCTGCCGCATCGAATACGCGATGTAATCGAGAAGATCGCCGAGCCGTAAATAGAAATCATATCAAATTGCTCGTCACATCTCGCCACACTCGTCATTTCTCATCACTCGATGACTTCTCCTCTTCGCTCGTGGGGGCTTTATGTAAGCAAACTCATTGACGTGCGAAATTGGAGAAAATAAAGAAATTGTCACGCATTCGGCCATCGAAAAACGTCGCGGGATCATAGAATAATCGCGAGAAAGCACATCGATACAGCGGTGGAATTAAATCTATATTAATCTGATTAAACACTTTTTATGCACTATGACTGTTACTTGTGCTAATACTAGTAATTATAATCGTTAGCACACACATACATATACGTTAAGTTACATAAATATAAAATCTATATTTAAATATCTAACTCTAGAATTTTGTTTAGATAATATTTAAGTATTCACATCTTCACTAGGAAAAATTAATTAATTATTCGAGATACATTTGTTAGGCTCCGATATAAAAAAAGATATATATATATATATATATATATATACACATACGATTTTTTTTCTCTACGTTCTCTACAATTAAAATAAATTGGTAATTTTAGGAGAGAAGATAAAATAAGATAAAATTTTATGATGCGAATAAAATTTTTCGGATATTTCAATTTTACCATATACACAGTTTTTTTATTCACTCACTGCTCTCTCTTAGCGGTTCTTTAGCCTTGTTAAAGGAAGTCGAAACACCCGTGTCCTTGATGTGGTGAAGTGCATCGCCGTTGGGCAATTTTCTCATGAGTTCTGGTGAAGAGAGTTGCAAGCAGGTCTGCAAAAGAACGTTGATTTACAAAGCTACAGAGTAGTTTCAACGTCGTGTCTGTAAAATTCTAAGATTGCAAACGTTGCACAACTATTTATCCGCGTTGCACGAATGTCGCATATTACGACATTAATAGCCCGTAAGTTATGAAAGATATACATACCGTGAGGAAAAACGTGTTTGCCTTGAAAAAAAAGAAATAGATATACAAAAACTACGTTGCATAGAACACATCTCTGATTTTTTACAGACAGTTATAAAAATAATGTTGGCGCGAATCACTACTTTGTGAACTTTATATGAATTATCTTCACACACACACACACACACACACACACACACACACACACACACACACATATTCTCTCGGCTAATCTTATACTATTGAAATATCGTATTTAAAGTATTTTCAATTCTTACAAAAATATATTAATCATGTAATTTTACTTTTAAAAACTCTCATCTCTTATGTAATTATAAACATTTGTTTTATTCTTGGCTTTGAAAACTTGACTGAAAGCTTTAAAAATTAGTAATAAAATTATTAGTAGTAAAATAATTCGACAGACTCTTGATAAATATTTTGATGAAAACATATTTCTTTATAAAACATTAATTATATATTACTCTTAAATTCTATTTACAATAAATAAAGTAATATTTCTCTTTAGAATATTATAATTAAATTTGGCTATTGTTGATTTACGTTTCTTTTTCTTTCTTTTTTTTTAGAAAAATATTGTATTCAGAAACGATAAAGATTCTAAAAAATGGTATACGTGTGTACGTGTTTGTGTATCGTAAATTATATTTCAGCGGATATTCCCAGGAGAGTTTTACAGACCCGCGAGAAGGCAATTATAAGGAAGCTTTTAAGACCGATATAATTAACGAGGGATTTTTAATAACGTTCGTCGTGTTCTACTACCTACCTCCAGGATGTCGACTTCTTTTCTTCTTGGGGGCGGAGACCGATAAACCATGCCGTCCTTACCGACACCATAGAGCTCGAACATCTTTCCACACAATCGCGTCTCGTCCGTCCGTTCCTTACCCTCGTACAAGGGTTTTTGCTGATATCGCCGCTATCGAAAGTACTGAGGGAACAGCGTCTCGACGCACGGGCGTCGACGCATGCGTCAACCCCCATATCGACCCGACCTGGAAAACGGTACGAATCCAAAAAATTATTAACAATCAAAGTACTCGTGTCGAGAGAATATTGCTTGTATCAATTCTCTCACCAGCTATATTTGACAACGTGAATTGTTACGCATATATTTTGTATTATTATTACTTATAAATATTGTCAACAAAAATGTTTCATTAATAATAATCCGATGTTATTAGAAATTTTCTGCACGTAAATTAATTCACCATAATAATTCTTTATGTTTCTACAAAAAGTAGTATATAGATATAATTTTTCGTTTCGTAAACATACTTGAAGACTCGCATATGTCAAAATGTTATGCATATTTTAGACGAAGAATATCTCCGCATCGGCATTATATGTCTAATTAGCTCGTTATTGATCAATTTTTAAATCGATATATCGCGGTATCTTGTAGGAGCGGTATTCGAGAAAAGCATCTCATCTTATAAGATAAAAGTTATCGAATGTCCGTTAAGATATGGCGGCTTATTGCTGCGAAAGAGCATTCTTCCCCCCTGCTCGATTTAAATATTCTAATACTATTCTATAAAATATTCAATACGCACATATCGCGAGACGCTAGTTCCTCCAAATGTAATCGCGTGCGAACACGGAGAGTTGCGGGCTGCGTCCTCTTTTAGGATAGCTTCGTTCCGTCTTCCCGCGCTTCGTTGGGACGAGATGACGAGAAGCGCGGCTGTACGCGACGGTGGCGCCATCGGGAGTCCGTTTCCGCAGCCGCGGCGCCACACCGTCCGCGAGTTCGCGATAATAAAGAGCGTTCCTCCCCTCCTCCCTTACCGACCGCCATATTGTTTGCGATCTCGTGCACGTCGTTCTCCTCCGCAGTTTTTCGCAAGTGTGTGGTTTCGGCGTATCTCCGCGGCCCGTATCGCAATATCGACAAACATTTCGCGCAAAGGCAGCATGAAGAAGATCAAGGACCATTCGGACGATGACGATTTCGAGGTGGACGACCCGGACTATCCGGAGGACGAGGGCGCCTCCGAAGAGGAATGGACCCCCGCCCCCGAGCCCGGAGCGGAGGTAAGAAATCCAAGCCACGCGCAAATGTGCCGTTTCCTCGATTCCTCGTCGAATTCATCGCCCATTACGGTTTCATCCGAACACGACGAATCATAATCATCTCCCACGGGGGATTACGGTTAATCTTCCGCGTGCGATTAAGCGCCTGTCAGAGAGAGAAACGCGGCCGACTCGCGTCGCCGACATTCCGGCGGACATCTCGCCGTCAAGTGAATCGGATGCGGTGCGGAAAAAAAAATTTTATCGCGATTTTACCGCCCGACTTCTTCCGGTGTATTAATTCATTCATGCGTTTTGTTCGTCTTGCGACGAAACGGAATTGCGGGACAATCGCGCCTTGCGCGAGTAGTAATATCGTTAAAGCTAGGCATTCGCGGGCGGGCGGCGACTCCCTCCGTATCGCCGTCGCAGACATGAGAAACGCGCCGCGAGGTAAGATATCCTCCTCGCGCGCACCTCGCACGGCTTCCCGCACGGCGACGACGTCGCGCTGTTAGAGCGTATATTTCGAGGTATGGCCGTTTCTCCTTCCCGGCTCGTCCCTTCGGTCCGTCCGCATCGCGGCGGCCATCCTTGCCGGCCGGTAAGTGGCGCCGATCGGCGGCACGTTTCAAATCGCCGGAGGTCAAACCGGCGTCACACGCCGAAACTTTCAATACGCGCGTTTTTGATGAGCATATATACATTATATATATATATATATATATATATATATACACACAAAATATATGTAATAAGGATGTTATTTTTTAAATATATTTGATTATTAAGAATATTCATAGAGAGAAGAGCGACACTTTGTTAATAAATTTAAAGCGTTAATGATAAATATACATCACATAATTTTCACAAGTATATTATATTTTAATCTAATATTGCTTGTGGTTTTTTTTGCAGAGTGGTACTAAAATAAGGCCGCAGAGAGAAACAGCAAAAAAGCGACAGCATTCTGAAGAGGAAGATGAAGAAGAGGAGGATGAGGATGAAGAAGAAGATGAGGACGAAGATGAAGAATCAGATTCTGATACAGGGAAAAAGTCAAAAAAGAAAAGGCGTTCTAAGAAAGAGGATGATGATAAGGAGGAAGAGGACGATGAGGATTCTGATGACAACAGTTTCAATGAATCAGGAGAAACTCCAAAAGATTACACAGTAAGTCATTAGGACCTGATCAAATCAATTGTAAGCTCCTTTAAAGCATTATCTGTGATTGATGTTTCTCTCTTTTTATTTTACAGTCTGGTTCATTTGTTCTTGCAAAAGCTGACCTTGTATCTAATAAAAGTAAGACATCTAGTAAGGGTAAATCTGATGTAGACTCAAGCCCTTATCCAACCTTGTGGAGGATAGATGGAAAGGCACTACTCCAAAAGTTTTTACCTTTTGAGGAAGAGGGGAAAGTACTGTACAAAAGCACAACGACAGTAAGTACATCAATTTTTAGAATTAAAAATAACATTTTCTATTATTTGTTAAATTGAACCATAACTTGATTACCTAAATTGATAGATGAAGTGACTTTGCATAAATTATATTTATGAGTGTAAAAAATTCATAGATTGTATTTTATTTCAGTATTCTGGATGGCAACTTAGTAACAAAGACAATTACTTAGCAGTCCAGGTGTCCTTTAAAGTGCAAAGTAGACAAGAGACAATTGTTGAACTTCATTTTGATCCAACGCAACAACAAGAAGTTGTAAAGTATGTGATTGTATCCAAAATTGTATCCAAAATTTATAATGTTGCAATAGTTAGTAAAGCTAATATTAATAAATTTCTTTTTGTCAATTTCAGGGATGATAAAGAAGACTAAATTAGGTCGAGTGTTTGCTCTTATTTGTTTATATACATTTTAAGGAAACATATGCTAAGGAAAAAAAAAAATAAAACATCCACATCTCAACATGTACACTATCCACAAAACATATTTACAGTTTACACGTACACATGAAGTTTATGACATGGTATTGTAGCAGGTTCATATTTAAAATATAAGATTGGATGGACCATGGTTCTGAGTTTATTATTGGGGGTAGCTTTAACCATAATTGGTACCTCTGACAGAATATGTGTGAGCTTCAATTACCAATAGAGCTACTCGCAAGCATGCATCGTATTTACAGTTTAGTAAATGCAACACCTGATGATTTACAAATGTTTTCTGTCTTCGACAGAAATTAAATATTACCTAGTGTAATGGATGCATGTTGATGTTAATTTTTTTTTTTTTTTTAATTATGTCACCATTAGTCTACTCATAATTTAAACTATTTTACAGACGCAGCATTGGCCTTGTGACCTATGTGGCCATTTCAAGCGCGCCCTTAGACAGAGATAAGCGGAACTTAAAAGTCCCTTATTACAGCAAGAAAATAAAAAGTATTTCAGAATTACAAAGTATTGCAGAATTAGAAAGAAATGCCATAAATATTGAGACAAGTTGAATGAATATAAGACAAAATATAGGATTATATATGTATGATTATTATATTATCTCTCTTTAAATAAAAAACTAGAAAAGAATGCTAGCTAATATTCACGCGATATAAAAAATAAGGGGCTTCACAGGCAATATTACAGTTCCCATAACTGCTACGGGCGACGCTGGGCCAGTTCTTGTGTGTATCACTTAATCATAAGATATAACAAAAACTAGGAAACACTTCCAGTAATTAAGCAAGTTGCATTTATATCTTTTTCTGAACTTCATATGAAATATCAATTATACAAAAAAACTTGCGTTATTGATCAATCGTATTTTTCTCGTACCGTCTGTTACTTTAAATATAATTCGATCTCATGATATATCTATAAAGTTGTGTTATATCACACATCAATTTGTAAGTATTTGTATCACCATACTTTTGCGATTACATTTATGACTCAAATAAGAAACTTAAAATGGATCTTGAATATTTTATAATATAGACGATTTATTTCTGAAGTGTTATAAACAGTGTGTTTAGCTGATAAATCCGATAGATATGAAGCATAGATAACAAAAAAAAATATGAAACTCAATTGTGGTAAATATTTATTGAGTGCTCCCACAATTGTACATTGTACTTTATTTCTACGATGCTCCTATATTTTGTTTGTATAATTCTAATTTTTGTGTATCTTGTATAAATAGTACATATCTTATTTGGACTTCATCACACTTGATATATATTATGCAAAAGAAATCAGAAAATATAGGTACAGAATTTTACTAATTTATTATATGTATAATGTGAATGTTCATTATGTAAAGTTTGTTATATAAATGAAAGTTGATAGCGTTCCAAAGTTTTTGATTTGTACCGAATCATTTTGATTGAATAGTCTTGTATCTCTATGCTAATTATAATTTTATCGTGTTTTGTAACAAAATAAAATGTAATTTTCTTTATTAAATGATGATATTATGACCTAAAAAAATTGAGTAATATTACATTTAATAAAATATCAGATAAACTTCCAATTGATGTTAGAATTTTAAGAATTAAGTAAAAAAAAATGGACAGACTTATACATTTCATTATATATATAAAAATTTAATATATTTAATATTTTTTCTGTTTCTGCCCAAATATACTTTTGTAGATGATAAGTGTTCTGTTATTATTATCAAATAATTTGTATTTGGTCGATTGTGGCAGAATAAACACACCACATTGTTTGATTTTATTCTAAAATTATATAAATGTAATTCAATACTTGGAGCACTTGCTTTTCATTAAAATGTCAATCACTTGTATACTTTAAATTATTTTGAATCATTTTGAATATTCACTTATTTCTGTATAAGTCGAAGATTTTTTCTAATATACCAGCTATTGATTGTTATCCATGTTAGATTAAAATTAAATAAGTGTACATTATCTATAACGATGTATGGTTTGTGTAAACATATCAATATTCAAGAAGTACTATCGATTGTAATATGGCAGCATAAATTAATTCTCGATAATTGATATCCAAACAATCATGAATTGCTTTTTAAGATTTCTTATCTTGATATGTTCCCTTATAATAAAAGGGAAAGAGATAAAGAATTTATAATTAGTTAGATATGTTATCACTGTAATTGTAAAAGACTAGATCTAAAATTCTTCTTGCAAAGTACAGAATGGCCAGCATTTTGTTGCGATCAAAACTTATTGTGATTGTAATCATTAAAAAAGTGACGAAAGTATCAAACTTTCATTATTACTCCAATCATGCCCACATTGTACATTCTCACATATAGTTATCTTCTTTGTGTTATTGTACATATAATTAAAATATACTAAATAAACTATACAGAGACAACTTATCAAACATGAACAAGACAAAACTGACGTATTATATCTTCCTAATTATGAGCTAGATACAAATATTCAATCAATAAACATAATTACAAAGTGATAAACGCTAAATTTGATATTTCAAACTTACTGAGTATATTAAGCGTGGTCTGGGAATGTATATTTTGACGGGTGCGTATACTTAGGGGGGTTTTTTTTTTTCAAAAAGTAAAGTAAATACAATTTACACAATATGACGATTAGAATATAAAGTGGAGATAGAAAGATAAAAACGATCCAAGACCAAAGTAGATCGACTAAATCAGTTTCTAAAAACTTATTCAGGGTAGAGTTCACGAAAGTGTCATGTCAATATCGACATTTTAAAAGTTTAAACGTGACAAAACTCAGTCGATAGATCTCAAATGCATTAATATTGCTCTTTAGTCTCTACCTAGATGTTGATTGCGAAAGGATCCTTTTTCTCCCAATCAATCCCGAAAACTGTCGAAATGTGTAAAAAAAATATATGAGTTATAAATAGAAATGTAAATTTAAAAAAAAAATATATATATATGTATATATATACAGGATTTCTTTTTGTGATAATATTTTTATGATATATTTAGCACAGAGATAATTAAATGTATCATATTTGTTTTCTTCTTTGTTAATTTTAACTAAAAATAGATATTAAAAAAGTGATTATTCTTATGTATATATATTATAGAAATATCTGTTATTAGTGTCTTATAAAATGCAAGCTTCAAAAATATTTGAGGTTTTTAAAGTAGAAGAATATATAGATTAATTCACAAAGTTTAAATAGAAAGTTCTATTTTATGAAGTATTAATTCTTTACCCTGATGCACACATATTCAACTATATCACAAGGTCATATAACTACACAGTTAATCATTTTTCTTTTTCCTCAAACAACAGCAAGTGGAATTTTTTAGCAATCTACTTAAAATCCCGGTTCCATTCTGACTGATAAAACGTTACTTAGCATATCACGAATTTCTGCTACTTCTCTCCTACTTTTTGCTAGCATATCCTCTAATTTTTTATTTTCTCGCAAAATTTTTTTCATCTTCTTCCAATATTTTCGTTTGTCGACATGACGGCAATAATCTGGACAGTTCTTACCATGCTTACAATCTATACAAATTTTATCTTTGCTACAACAAGCTTGATTATCTTGCATACAAGAATCACTCGATGCCGAATTTTCTTCTGTAGATTCAAAGTGTTTCATTTTGTCGATAGTTTCGCTAATCTTTGATAATGAAGACATATAATTAGGTTCTCTAAATGATTCCGTATCTGTTTTTAGTTCTAGGTCTTCATCTTCAGTTGACTCAAATGATTTCAGCGTATTCAGATGGTGTGTACTGTGAGTTACATCACTAGATACTTCCTCTTCATTGTCCATGTTACATTCAAATATCGCATTTGGTACGCTAGACTTAATAGGTTCACAATGATGGATTGCAGTTGTATCACATACTCTAGACTGTCTTTTGAGACTTCTTCTCTTCTGAATTAACGTGCATTGGCTTTCCGTACTTTGGCTTTCAATAGTTCGCATTGCGCCATCGCTAAATCTTCGTTTCCCTTCAAATATTTTATTTCTTAAGGATTTAATATCAAATGACCCGTCGCTAGCCCTTCGAACATCAAGAAATTCATATTTTCCACATTCGGGAGTTGTATCGAATATATTATATTCCTGCGCGTTATTATCTACATTTATGCCATCTTGAACAATATTCAAGCTATTCGCAATCTTCCGATTGTCTTTTAATAATTGGTCAGTTTCGGGAAAATCAACGGTATCATCGAAAGACAATTGTTTTGCTAGTTTCTTGTCATTCTTCGAAAAATACCGATGTTCGAGCGTTATACTTTCTTCTAAAGATGATTGCTTTAATTCTATGGATTTACTAACATCCAATAAACTATTATCACTATCTATTGTATTATTGGACGCAAGATTTGTATCATTGGAAGATATTTCGATTAAATTTCCGTCGCATCCGAAAGCAAATGATTTTTGTCCTGCAAGAGACATTTCACTCGATATTTATAGAATAATGATACAAATATAAATTGAATATTAGGACGAAATTATTTGTACCGAAATTCTCATTTACCTATAATCATGCGTTTGTTGCGCAAATCAGGACTTTTGGAACGTGGCTGTTCCAAAAACTGCCTGTTATCAGGAGACAGCACAGAAAGTCTTCCAGAGTTTTGTAATGGACTATACTGCTCACAATTATATGAATTTGTATCCATTTCATGGCTTTCGTGTTCTCGCAAACGGTCCATAATTTTTTGCACAATTTCTGATGGAGCTACATATGGCGATCCTTTAAAAAATATAAAAAGTAAAAAACAAATAATAAAATATATCTTGTTGTATATTCAATATTATGGTCAATCACAGTAATTGCTATTGAGCAGAATCTGATAAGATATATAAACTTAAAATTGATGCAATACTATACTAATTGTGAAAAATACACACAAAAAAATACAGGTAATGACTTAGATAGATAAACTCTATTAGTAGCTTATATATTACAACTGGATATTTTTAAAACAAATTATTGCACACAACTTGAAAAATTCAATACTACTTTACTTTAATTCAATACACATAATATAAGTGACACATTAGAATACATTCATTAAACTCTAATGCTAATAAATTTCATTTTAAATTCATGCTCTTATTATATATTAGTATCCATTATCATATTTACTTTTGCATATATTAGCATACAAATTAATTTAAAAATAATATCACACATAACTTCATTGCATGTCTACAATTTGATAAAATCTATTATTGTGCGTATATGATTACTATTGAGCGTCTTGAAATTCTAAAAGCATAATGTTTTCACAATATAATAAATCCAAATAAAATCATAAAGTTCTACGTAAAATTGCAAAATATTGCGCATTAATGGCCTTTGTGCTTATATAAAATAGCTCAAAAGCAATGTGAGCAAAAATAAGAAGCTGTAATGTTTACTGAAATAAGAACCATAATAGTACAAATAAATAGAACAGAACTTCTAAATAAGTTCAATTAAACTGTACACATATCAAAACAGTTTTGCCCACAAATTTTCACGCGAGACTTACAAAATTATTTGGTCCCGAGTTTCTGCGCTGTCGGACGCGTGTAGACGTGCATAATGCGCTATTGCTTCCTACAAAATTATGCTATATGACAAATGTTTGCAGATTTATCTTATACCCAAAAATGATATTAACGATCATTAACATTATAAAGACGCTGCTGTACTTCATACATATATCGAAATTATAAGATGCTTATATAAGCTGAGGTTGATGAATTTAGAATTATTCTATTATTTCTATCTTTGTTCTTTCTACGAAGAGAAGTTGTATTTTGTTGTAGTGTGACTACTATACTGAAAAATCAATCTTACCCGTTAGGCCTCTATATCCTAAAGATACTGAATCAAAAGATTCACTAGTCTCTTGTTGTTGCTTAAGAAACTCGTTTACAGCAATGCCTTGTAACGTTGAGGGCTGAAGGAACCTTTTAGGAATGCGAGAGATTGGATCGTTCTCCCGCGGACTGGTTGAGCAACCGCCGAAACCAAGATCGAGCAAAATTGCTGTCGGATCTGCTTTTCGTAATTCAAGTAAACTTTCAACACTACTACAGTGACTGCTGTCCGATTGAAAGCTCGCGTCTCGTGCCAGTATATGATGAGGAAGCGAACTGCAATTGAAACGGACATTCGTGATGCAGATTTGTAAAAAGAATATTATAATGTTGTTTAATTACCTTGGAAGTATTGGTGTATTCATTATTGATAAAGTAGGAACATTAATAGGCGCCGATACAGTCATGCTTGAAAGCTTTGAATTCTTAGAAAATGGAATGTTTTTAGGCTCTGTTGATGTTAATGGTTTACTCGGATTAGGTTCTTGGCATTCGTTTGTGATGTCCGATTTTGCAGGCAACGAGTCAATCCATTGTTGAACCGGTCCACCGGCACGCCGTCTCATTTCCCAAATTCCACGTAACCAATCTGTCACTTTTAGAATAGTCTCCTTGCCCACATTCTCTAATTCAGTGATTTAATTATACAACAATTAATAAAATCATACATAGTAATAAAGTGTCACAATTACTAAACAGAGATTTTATATCACTACATATTATGAATAATTGTAAAACTATGACATTTTTTACTATCAGCAAGTATTTATTTATGAAATGAGGTCAGTAAGACAAATATCAGTGATAAAAATTCTAAAATTTGCAGAGTAATATCTAAGTATAAGACAGATATAAGATTCTATGTTCTTTCTTTATGTCAGTTTTATATATTGCTCAAAAACATATATAAACACTATATAACATAACATACATACTTATACATATTTATATAAAAATAATAAAAATACTATTTTCTATTTATATATGTTATAAGAACAATTCCTTATTTTGTCATTTTAATATCATAAAAATATTGCATTTTTTTTACATTGCCGTGACAGGATATTTAACATGCATATAATAATAATAATAATATCAATATAAAATATATACATGCAAATTTTATTTTTACTCTTATGTTGATTACAAGTTTTTTTAATTGTCATAATAATATCGTGCTGCAAACCGTCAAAGCTCTATTTAAAGTGTGAACGATATTCAAAGTGAATTGTATGCAGAATAATTTTATCGTATTAATGTAAACATTAACATGATAATGCTGATAAAAAATATGTTCTTGCACATTTACATAACTCGAACATGATGTCATATGTATAGGATAAATATTCTAATAAAGTTTCGTGACGTGATTCTATCCGCTACACTCCATTCTAACTTGTCAACGTAAAACGAGAAGTGCGTAACGTATAATTTTGTCGATTAAATACCTGGATCCATATTCTGTCGAGCAGCATGAAGATAGAATATCGTAAAAAAAGAGTTCGCGCGTGTGTGTATGTGTATCACGTGCCATATTACAGTATTGTACTACATTCAATTTAGATTTACGCGCGATTGCGTAAATTGTAATAGATTTTAACGACGAATGCGGAATCGTTCTGCTCGAACTGAATCGAGAGAGCGTGTGATAACGCGATGCTTACCTTCGTCCAATTTCAAGCGAACGATCACGAACGAGCGCGATGTCTCTGCGACAATCAGAGAGACTCGAAACGCATGTCCCGCGTGACGTTTTTACAGCTATTTGTTTGCGGCGCGGAACGATTGAGATTGGTCTCCGCGCGCGTCCACTTGTCACAGTGTCTGTGACAATCCGCGCGCACGCCACGTCATGTGTCTCGGTCGTCAGTGGCGGACGGACATGTTTTGACACCCTAGCAGCGTTGACAGAACAAACGCAAAGCGGCATTTTCCCTCCGCAGACTGGATCGCGTGGCTGTTTTGTTTCGGTGGACTCGAGAGCCTACAGTAAAAAAAAACTTATTAATTCTTCGAATGACAAGTTTGATAATAAACAAGATTGGTATAATGATTGATAAGGTATGCGTCTTAGATTAGGATCATAGATTTGAATAAATATCTGAAAGAAATTAGACAACCAATAATTAGATCTTGTTTGTTCAAATAACATGCATTTCTTTGGTATACAAAATTATTCTTTAATCAATTAGACAAATATATTCTAAATATTTTTTTAGTTTGTTATTTATATATACTTACGAAAAAACATCTTTTCCTCTTATTGTGGATATATCACGATTTCCTTAACATACTATATATACGCGACTGATTGTGAGAATAGAGTGCGTCTGCTAATTTTGCTCTCTGCGCATGCGTAAAGGTCGTTCTACATTAGTCGCAGTCGTAAGAGTCGTAAAGAAATTGACGAATCACAGTCCATTATTCTCCTTGCGATCGAGGAATAATAGACTGTGATTGGTTAATTTCTTACGATTCTTACGTCTGCGACTTATGTAGACGACCTTAAGATCTGTCGAACTTCTCTCTATCGATGGTAGATGGCATTTGCTTGCAAAATATGAAACCCTGACATGATGCATCAATTTTAGTTCTTTCCGTCATTTTTACCGCTACGTATGTTTATATCTTTCGCATTCTGTAAATAAATTCTGTAAGTATATTTAGACATTAGGGGGAAAAAGTGCACCTAAACAAAATCAAATCTTACTCGGCGTCATGTATACATTTTCACGCGCGTTTGAGAGAAGCTAGGCATGTTTCTAGTTGAACATGTATCTCATTATCAGACTTGCTATCGAATCCTTTAATGGGTGTTCTTACGCTACATACGCAGCAAGATACGGCGATACGCAGCAGGAGATGACGTTATGGTCAGTATCTTTCTTTTTCTTTCAATTACTTTTGGATTTTTTTTCAACCGATAAAAATCTACCTATACATATGAAACACACATATACACACGAATATCTTCAATACGATCTGAAAGCAGCTGACTTCAGGTGACTTCAAAAGACGCACCATCCATGAGACGCACGAACGTCAAGCGCGCGCACGCGCCGCTTGACGCCGTCTCACAGCTGATGCGCGGTGACGTCACTAAAACAAAGCCATGCGCGCTCGGCAGAGCGCGAGACCGAGAGCGGAACAGGAACAGAGCGAAGTTGCTCGGCGAAGGCAGCGGGCACACGCAGTCCGCGGACTCGGCAAGGTGCGACTCGGGTCCACGGTGTTACGCGAGTCGACTCCCGTCGTCGGTGTCGCCCCCGCTTCCCCGGCCAGTCTTCACGCGTCATCAGGATGCCGTTCATATCCAAGGACTGGCGTAGCCCGGGCGAGGAATGGGTGAAGACGGTCGAGGGCTGGGAGAAGAAGAAGATCCTCGAGTGCGCCAACAACAAAACCCTCTCGCTTCTTCTACGGTAAGTCGTTTCACGCTCGCTCTCTCTCTCTCTCTCTCTCTCTCTCTCTCTCTCTCTCTCTCTCTCTCTCTCTCTCTCTCTCTCTCTCTCTCTCTCACTCACTCACTCACTCACTCACTCACTCACTCACTCACTCACTCACATATATATATCTTTCTCTATCTCTGTTCCTCTCTTGCTCCTCTCCGTCGCCGTTCTTTGTTTGTTTCGCGGCCTATAACTCCGACGCACGGCACAGCTGTTACTCCGGCGTTTACATCGATCCGATTGACAGCTCCGTTTGTTTACATGCGAGCGCGAGTATTCTCGCGCTGACTGACCGACTTGATTTGCTACGCAGATTATTGCGTCGATCCAAGACGAGGAGCGTATAAACACGACGGATATTGTTATTCTGCAATGGTCGAACTTGGACAAGGATCGAAATCTCTTTGTGATTGCTATGCACAACGCGTCCCTACTGTTCTTCCGTTCATTTAAAACGCACCATGACAGTCTTATCATTAATGGATGCTGATATCTTTAATGATGGTACGATTAATTCGACTATCGCGAATATAACGTATGTGTCAAAATCCAACGAAATAAATGCCATCACTATATATATATATACAAGTATATGTATAAAATTTAATATAATATTATATATATTTTTTAATTAATTAATTAATTAATTTCTATTCGATATCTTACGATGTCGTTCGAATTACTTCTATCTTTATATCTTTATATCTTTGATATCACGAGGATGATGCCTCGCCTTGCGGCGAGTCGATCCTCGCTCATCTTCCGACACAACCCGTGGGTGATACCATGTTCCTCGAATAGCTCACGTGATTCGTAACTCGGGTGATTTTCAAGATCGCGTGCAGAATAACGCGTAATATTATTTCAAATTGATCTACAATAACGTAATACGTAATATGCGATGCAAAAATTGTTTGTTCTGCCCATTTGTGATGAAAGTAATGCCGCTAGAAATGGATCTCATAAAACGCGAGTCGAGTCGAGTCGATCCCAAGTTTTCGATTCGTTTTGAACCAGTCCCGTGCGATTCGAGTAAATATTAAAATATCAATAAAATACTATCGGAAGATAATCGCTAAATATAGAGAATCGCTATCTTGAGAGCGAATTAAAAATGTAGGAAAGTATAGAAAGTGTAACAAAGATAGTGAGAAGGACAAGCCTATTGTATATCACCAGCATAGCTCCCTCCCTCTCTCTCTCTCTCTCTCTCTTTCTATATACATATATATATATATATATATATATATATATATATCCCTACAATCATTTTTCATTAAGTTATCTTATGGTTCTTGAGATTGACATGATCGAGGGTGGAATTATTCACCGATGCTTCAACACGGTTTGTGGGTGATACCATTTCTAGCATCACGTTAACGTGGACATAATTTTAATATTTCTCTCTTTCTCTCTCTATGCTTTAATTTAAAAAACTTTAAATACCTTATTAAATAAATTATTTAAATATATTACTAAAATATTCAAAGTTACTAGTCGAAACTGTTTAATTCAAAGGCAAAACACGAGTAATTTCATGACATTAGCTGCGTTTGACATTTCTAATTTGTGATGGAAATAAATATGTAAACCTGTTTCTCCTTAATATACTGTAAATTATGTTACTTCGACGCGGTTAGTTCGACGCGCAAAAAATCATGCATGTTCGAAGGTTCACTCGTATCAAAATCTATTCACGTGCGTTTAGATTTTTATCAACACAGTCGACCTGAACGCTTTGCGTTCAAATTGAAAATCACGAGAATAATATCAAACGATTACACATGTAAGACAGAAAGAGAGAGTCTATTATCTTTTCTTTTTTCAATCTACGCTATCGCGTGAATAATGAGTGTTGCGTCTCACAAAAGTGAGATCACACCCACGGATTTCCTGACATTCAGTTTCTTAAGAATTAAGTGCTAATAAAAATATCGGCGTTGTTGGCTCTGCGCAAAGGGAATTATTATTTTTCTCCAAGAGAGAATGCTGACTCCACTTATTGACATCTATAATGAAAGCTAATATAGCTTCATTAAACTCCATTATTTTTCTAAGATACTAACATACAACTTTCGAAGAACGCGATATGGATTTAACAGTATAATCTTCGAAAATAATATAAAAAGGAAAGATTTAATTAAATTCATAAATTAATTTTTTATAATATTTCAAGAATCAGGAATTCTTGAAAAATTAATTTAACGCAAATATAGGCTGTGAAAAAAATATATATAAATAAATAAAAATTGTTTTCTTTTGAAGCAAAAAGAAATACTGATTTCACTTATAAGAGTTTGATTAATAGGTTAATTATAATGCATTTCTATTTTATTTCTTCGACTTTCTAAGAATGCGTAAACTTTCAAAAATATATCTCTCTCCCGAGCAGGAAATATTGACTTAAAAATTGATTAACATACATATATCTTCATGCATCGCTATGAATTGTATCCAACAATACGATTTCGAAATTAATGTAACAGACGTTTTCGGCTATCTCTATAGTTTATATAACTGACCTCTCTACGTACTAATGATTTAGGATTTCGCAAATTAAGTTCTAAAAGTCGCAATCATTTCTCGAAATTTATCGAAGACGTATTGGCGGTTCGCGCGTCCTCGGGATGACCGCCGTTCGCGATTTCTTCGACCGGATATTGAGCCCATTGTGCTCGTTGCACCAGTTGTGTTTGTGGCCGTGACAGACTTAGATAATTAGAATCGCGGTGCATCAAGTTGGCGAGCGCACTATCAAAGAACGTAATGCGGTTCTTTGTTTCCGCAACACGCGCTTCGCTGCTCACGCACATGTGCATTTGCAAACAGCTGTACCGCGTAAACATATTCCCTTGCGCGCGACTTATACCTCGTAAATATTCTTTGCCGCTGGCGAATGAACCAAGCATGATCTTATTAGTAAACAATATAATAAAGATTGCTTGTTACTTTAAAAAAAAATTCGACTTGTGGGTTTAGGGTTTTTAATTTAGGGAATAATGCAAGTCGTAATCAAATTGTTTATAGGAACGATTGTACAAATCAAATTTTATAACCGATGAAAATTTGTACTGCAATATTTTCATTAATTTGCATGTGTTATTATTACGTAATGTGTTATTATTACTGATTTTTGAATTGCATTTGATAAAAAACTTTTTCTTCTCTGCGATGAGAGACGAAAGATCTTAAATTGTCTGTTTTATATCGGATTTATAGTAGCGTACAGCATGTCAATCGATTCGCAATGAATCTTGAAACAAACTTGATAATTGCTTTGTATTATTGCTTTCATATCGGCGTTAGCTTTAGACAATAGTCTCGTCTAAAGTAAAATTACTTCTTTATTCTAAACCTGATAATTAGTCTACTGCAAGTTCAGTCGATGCACACACCAACGTGACGTTTAGTTTGACGTTTAATTGGAACTTAATTCTAACTCCAAATAACCGATAATTATTATATAATGCATACGATATATGAGAAATTAATTAATTTATGCGGAAAATGTGCAATAAGTTTACAGTTATGTAGTTTCTAGAGATCATGCAACATACAAATATATGCATTTAAATAAGAAAATAATTGGATGATAAAATAAAATAAATGACATAAACAAAATATACGTCCGTTAAAAATGTGATACCTATTTTCTTTAAGTATCTCATACTTTCGATGATTACAAAGTATATATTTATTTATATATTTATTTGCATATCATATATTTATTTTTATTAATTAATACTTAAATGAATGCAATGTGCGAAACGGACTTCTACATGAAACTTCTTTTAGTGACATATATATGGCGTGTTTATTTCCATTAAGGTTGCCGTCAGAAATTGGCGAGCATTTCTCATCGCCTTGTTTGAAATATTTATTTTTCAAGTCGTGCAAATCTCGCCACTGCGTGCCCCTTGCGTTTCCAATTAACGGTGCGTGCGTGCGTGCATCCGGATTTTTTGCAGACATAAAAATCTCGAACGTATACATATGTACATATATGCAATACGCAACGTGCTTTCGTAATTTTTTATTAGCACACAGTGCATGATATTGTAAATATTCTCGAAAATCATATTCATTCGTACATATTGAATATTTTTGCTCTACTAGCGTTATACATTTTATTTATTTTTAAAGTAAATATATAACATATATATTTATATTTATTAAATATAATATACATATATATATGTACGTAATATCTTGCGGGGTTACAGTATTAGAATATTACGCATAATAATACTTGATTGCAAATCGCAAATTTTCTTGACAATAAGGTATACCATATAAAAACTACTTTGTAGATTATACCAGCAGAAACATATTTAGAGATGTAAATGGTGTGATAAAAAGGAATATTGCAGAAAAGGAATTTGTCATGAAACGTACTTAAAAATTCACATGTACAGCGTGTCCGTATTTTTAATTTTTTTGGGGATACGCGTTGTAATAAAAATATTTTATTGTATCTTTCAGATATTTGAGTTTTTTTTTAGCAGGGAATTATCGACATCACATACGAAACTCTCGCGTTGCCGCACACGAATATTTCGTCAGGGCTCTCGATTCTTCGTCGCGCTTTCTCGCACTCGTCGAAAGAAACTGACTCGTTTATTCCTT